>NW_017547098.1:1367332-1598924 GCF_001854935.1 Bemisia tabaci
CCCGCCAGTCTGTGCTCGCCGAGCGCCCGTCAGTGTGTGCTGTGATCGGAATCGCGAGTGGTAGTGCCTTGTTCGTATCCCTGAGTCTCACAGGATTTCGTACGAGAAAAAAATCGTAAGTCCTCGCCACATGTTGCATGCTTTTCTCCCGTTTTTGGACCGTATTCGTCTACCAGCTCGTTTTTCGGTTGTGGATTTTCGTCTGCGAAAGCTCTCAATGAGATTTTGAGGATTTTCGGAAAAGCAGGATTTTTCCTTCTTTGCCACATGTCGCATGCTTTTCTCCCGTTTTTGGACTGTATTCGTCCACCAGCTCGTTTTTCTTTTGTGGATTTTCGTCTGTAAAAGCTCTCAATGAGATTTTGAAGATTTTTGGAAAAACTGGATTTTTCCTTCTTTTTTGGAGGTTTTTAAGGGGGAGATTTGGATGATCTAAGTGGCATTTTAAGTTTCCCAAAAATGTAGGATCTTCGTTTTTCCTATTAGAGTTTTTGTGCGTGAAAGCTCTAAATGGTTTTTTTTAGGATTTTCGTAAAAAAACAGGCTCTGCAGTGCATGCTTTTCTCCCGTTTTTGGACCGTACTTGTCCACCAGCTCGTTTTCCTTTTGTGGGTTTTCGTCTATGAAAGCTCTCAATGAGATTTTGAGGATTTTCGGAAAAGTAGGATTTTTCCCTTTTTTTTAAAGTTTTCGAAAGGGGCAAGTGGATGATTGAAGTGACATTTTCAGTTTCCCAGAAATATGGGATCTTGGTTTTCCTTATTAGGATTTCTCTGCGTGAAAGCTCTAAATGGTGTTTTTAGGATTTTCGTAATAACAGGTTCTTTCTTTCGCTTTCGAGGTTTCAGAATGAGAGACCAATAATAATTGAGATTCTTAGGATTTTCAGAAAAGTAGAATTTTCCTTCCTTTCTTGAGGTTTTGGGGAGGAAGAGGGGTTGCAGGGCTGATTAAATACTTTAAATGAAATTTGTAAGATTTTCCGAAAAACAGGTTTGAGGTGGGGAAGCTTCTTGAGAATGTAGCCAACAGGGTTGTTAGAAAAGTGTTGGCTACTTAGATTTTTGTCCGTTTTGATAATGTCCGTGCTTGAAGCCTCTGAATTTCAGAATTTTCAAAAAATCAAAATTACCGGAAAAAACTTTTCTGGGCCGAACCATAGCTAACAAAGTTATTAAGGGGATCTTAACCTGAAGTTTTCCCTCTGAATAATGCAACTTTCATATTGCAATTGCAATTTGCATATCATTTTTTACCGTATACATTTTTCCCTCAGATAATATCAGATCTTGGATCTTACTGCAGAAATATGGACGTATTTATGCTACAAAGAAGAAAATCGATGAATTCAAAGGAAAATATGTGCACCAGAGTTGCATGGCTTATATTTCCTTTTAACCTAATTCATTTTCGTATAGTTCCTCTCATTATGAGCGCGTCTAATTTCTTTTGCTCAACTTTGCCAGCCAGACACATTCTAGATCATCTTGAACTTCCATAAATGTTAATGTACATGAAAGCTCTTTGGTACATTAGGATTACTTAACGAACAGATTTTAAGAAAAAAAATTTCATGAGGCAATAAAACATCTAAAAATAATTTTTCTGTATTGAAGGTCTCCCTCAAAAGTTAAATCGTGCTAAAATTCTAATTCATGACATGAAAATCTTGGAATTTTTTTGCATGGAGGATAAGCTTCAATATTGAAGTGACAGATCTTACTCTCAGAAAATCTGCCATCATTTACTCGGATCTGTTTTTCAGTGAAAAAAATCTTAAATAATGATGAACAGAGGTTTCTCCGTTGAATTATTTTATCAAAGATCATGACGATACAATGCAAAAGAGCAACTTTATTACGCAGCTGTTAGGCATTGTGAAGGTGGTTTAATGGCTTTTGAGCTCGTAATTTGCTCAGCATCTGCTACTTGTTTGTGACAGTTTGGCATGTATCGTAATAAAACCTCAAGTTTATTTCTCTTCCTCAAGCCGTGCACTCAAAAAAAGTTAGCGAAAAGAGCCCAACAAATTGGAGCTGAGGCATAATTTCGAAAATTCGTCTATTAGCGTGCGCTAATCCTAATTTGCATGGCGAGACTGTCGGGTGACGGGATTCGGATCAAACCAGTTCAGGCCCAATTTTAGAGAGGTAAAAGTGAGACCGCAACTTTTGATTCGAAAGAGCGCGTCGATTATAATGAGGGATACGGTCCGCAACACAGCGTAAGAACCTCAGCTGCCAAATTGTGAGAGCCAATGTTGTGCCAATGAGTGATCCGCAATATTTGCTCCGAATCAGGCAAGTTACAAGCCGTAAAATTCGCAAAAATTAAATATATCCGAAGATAATAAGGTTCTCTTCTCGGCTGAAGCTCATGACGTTTCATTTAAAGGGTAGATCATTTAAGAGTACCTAATACTCAATCGATACGTATACACTGCAGTGGATAAAATAATTGTGTCCGCAAACGCAGTGTATGAAAAAGGATGAGAGGCAAAAGTGAAGGGCTGGAAAATATTTTGGGCAGAAAATCCCTGACGACCCCCCCTTCCCCGAGTCCTCGCCTTAATTAAAATAGATTTGAGATAAAGTGCTCTGTCTTGCTAAAGGATACCGTTCACGATAGCGCATTTCAACTGGTTGTTTTTCATGCCCTTTCGTTTAAGTCTCCAGCCTTATGCAGCCCTTCAATGAACCTGTTCCGGGAACCCACTTCCGGTACCTGCAACTCAAGCACTCCGTTGACAATTATGATTGCCAGTGCTACCGTGCTATGGAAAACGCCGTATGAACATTCGGGAGTTGCCAAATTTCTTTACATTTAGTTTTCTTTGTAAGCATAGGCTGGAATATTGTTTTTAAAGTTTCAGATTTTTATATCTGATGGTTTATATAATCCGCTTAAAATTCGCATTTCCGTAAAAGAAATTCGGCATATTCTGAAGGCTTGTGTGGCGTTCTACCTCAACAAGGCACAGAAAGACGAATTTTATTATAAATAAAAATCGAGCCTACTTTTTTCTCACATCCTGTCAAATAGTTTGTCGAAAAGAGGACCGAAGACGAACTTTAAATGTCGCACCGGCAAACCTGTAAATATTACGCAAGCTGGTATGATAATATGCTTTTGTGATCGTTAGGCAACGCACTTAAAAGCTTAATACATCCGTTAGGCTTTATTGCTTTTGTGTTATTTTAATGTCGGATGAGTTACGGTTGGGGGCTTCCATTTTCCTCATGAAAATAAGACAACGTGGAAAACATGAATTGTGGGAGTCCGGCCCCACCCGGATTCGCGTTTGATCGCGGAGTGAAAATGCCTGGCTTTGCATTTCGGTTTTTTTTTTTTTTTTTTTTTTTTTTTTCAAAACGTTTTTCGGAATTTTCCTCGCTTATAATGGCAACTTGATAAGGATTTTATGTATAAGACGAGCATTCCGAGGGAGAATCGATGTGTAGGAAAGTAGTTCGAGTCATGTATAGTAAATTTTTGCTCGATCTGCACAACCACATATTCGGTTCTTTTTACTGTATTTTCACTACGGAAATTGACTCAATTTTTTGGTGCAGATTGAAAGCTTGGATCTCAAATTTTTCGAAAGAATTTTTATGTGAATCCAACAAACTGTGCTCCGTGTTATCAAAACTTCGTTCGATAGTACTGAACTCTTCCCTCCACGTCCGCAAGAACCATATGTCCAAACTGCAACTTCCTTAATTTCAAACTTGCGATGCAGTCTCGTGAAAGTTTTCAAAATTATACCAGTTTATTGAGGAGATTCCATACTGGTTTAAGCAGTGGCGTGGTGTGCTTTGCGATGTATCGGTCGCTCTATCATTTAAACCTATGGAAAAGTATCGGTAATTAGGGCGTTTGCAACGAACATCTTAGTAATCGATTCTTTAGCGTAGCTTCAAACGGGAAAATATCGATAATCGAACACTCACGACCCGTTACTGAGTTTAAGCGTTGGTACAGTAATGGAAACTGCTGTCTAAAACTTCATCTCAGCTCAAATTTTTTCTTGCAAGAGATCATTTTAAATTAAATTGTGCCGATCACATTGTCACTTAAAATCAAATACAGACTTTTGTTTTACTTTGGGAGGGAGTCGTTCACAAAAAGGGATGTGAATATTCTTCAGGAGTGAAAATTACAAAATTTTAGTCGGCTCATACCAACGTTTCCAAATTTGCATGTACTACTGAAATTCACTTTTTATAAATGTAGAGCATTTCTGGTTCACTCAAGAATATCAACGCCGAAGATACGGTCTTTACAGGTTGTAAATAAACTACCCACAGCTAAGTCTGTTTCGCTTTTTTTTATGACCAGTCGTTTAAATCTCCGGACGCGTCAAGGCAACTTAGAGAACTGAGCTATATCAGCGCAGCTCTTTTACTCCGTGTTAAATACGATTAAGATCAGCAGGGCATTAGTCGGATGACAGGAATAGGTGCACAAAAATACGCTTTATAAAACGTCATCACATTAGCTCATTTCAGTCAATGTATCATTGACTGAAATCATTGACGAAAAAAATTGTCACTATCAACGTATCGTTGATAGTGACACTTTTTTTCTCCGCAAGATTTTTTATTGATACGGAGGTCATTGTGATTTTCAAGTGGTATTTTTCCTCCTCTAAAATTGAAACTGAGGACTGTAAAAAACTATAATTCTGCGTAAATAGACAATTTTATTAAAATCAGTATAATTTAGGTCGACATTCTGGTGAAATTCGACGACTGTTTATGAGTTGTTCCATAAGTTTACTATAAAACGTTGCACAATCCAACCATCGCACTTAAAATAGATTTGAAACAGCTGAGGCATTTGTAGCTTAAAAGGAGTTTGTTCCAAAATTAATGTAATGAAATGTTGATGAAATACCTCCAAAAAAATATTCGAACTGCTTCCCAGGGATCACTAAAAATTCACTGGCAGAATTCGCGGATGAAAAAGTTTCGGTGAATCATACGAGTAAATTAAACCGCCCGGGTCTGAGCCGTAATCTATCGTGCTAAAGAAGAGCGCCGTATCAGCCATCAGGCGTTGCCAAAGTTCCTTGGATAAATCACAAATTTTTGGGAGAATCAGGGAATATTTGTCTTCCGATTTTTCAGATGATTTCGTATGTGATTTGTTCTAAAGCGTCTGAAAATTTCGAGGGAAAATATTTATAACTTTATAAAAAAAATTAAATATTTTCTGAGAGAAAATTTGGCAACTCTCGAATGTTCATACGGCGTTTTTCCATAGCACGGCAGTAATGTCTCCGGGACTTGAAATATTAGCGACTAAGGAAACTAAGAAGAATGCACTTCGCGTAGCTTTAGTGATAAGATTGCCAAACTAGGTTTCCCAAAATCTCGTTTTATTGTCAATCATGTGTGCCACCCGGGAGTTTTTGCACAGATGCAACACCGGTCGTAAATTTCAGAGTCATGACGTACTACGAGCTTACCACACCCACCCGCGCTTTTGCCGCACAATGGTCAATTCATGAACGAAATAAGAATGTTAATAATTAACTTCCTGGAGGCTCTGGATTATAAGGAAGCGTTTTGTATTAGAAACTGAAAAACAATGTTTCTGACTCCAAATCGGGTTTATTTTTTCCCTTCAATAATTTAAGTCTCTCTTTTAAGGGATGTTTTGCCTTATCTCACCAAATATTATATTCCTTTCATGTTCTGAATACGCAAAAATCAAACTCTCGAGCGGCATTTGACTCACGCAGTCCCGTCTCAAAGAACCGCTCGCAGCACGGCACGCAGGTTTCCTCGGAAATATTAATTTTGATACTTGACAGAGGTCGAGTTCCTCCTCACAAACCGGAGGGCTTTGCACTCTTGCTGACTGCCCACAGCTTTTCGCATCTAAGTTCACCACCCTCTGTCTATTCTTACTCCGTTCTTTCTGCAAGTCAATGCCCTTGCGTGAAAATTGTCGCTCATGTCCTCGTCCCTCTGACGTAAAGACGTATCTCAATTGCCACGTGAGCCCTGTTTTACCTACAAATTCGTGCTTTCTGGGGCTCATTTGAAAATTGAGGTACGCCTTTACGCCAGAGGAGCGACGATATTATCCAAAAGACGTCAAAGAAGTTGTGCGATGGCCTCTCTACAAAAGAGGATGGATTTTGGCACTTTTGTTGTGATGCAATGAAAAATAAATTAAAATATTACTTTCGCTAGTAGGATACAATTTTTTTTGAAAATGAAATAAAATTACTCTGGCTCTCCAGAAATTCCAAAAACCATTGCCTCAATTACTATACTGCAGGAAATTTTGAGAATGGTTTAAACACCCTTTTGAATAACCGCTCGAAAAAAAATAAAAAAAAAAAAAAAATTGTGCTGTCAACAGATGACTCCTGGACTCTTATGACGATTCTCGTAATTTTAGTATTTTTGTACCATACTTCCCGTATGACCAACACTGAAAAAAAAAGTTAAGTTGATATTACATTCTGGATGTAAAAAAAGGGTCCGAGAACTACAAAATTCTGAATTAACTTTTACAGCAGTTACTTTATAGCAATGTCAATATGTAAAACTAACTACCGTAGTTGGCAAGTTAACATTTTGTGAGTTTTCGCACACTTTTTTTACATCCAAAATGTTAAATCAACTTCATTTTTTCCGGTGAAACTGATATCTGAACAATAATATTCTTCAACCGTAAGAATAAAATATTCTGTACCTTAGATTCAGCATGTTCTCTTACCAGCTCTGATTATATCTTTTGACTGCGAGACAAAGTTTTGAAGTGAGAGGATGTCAATTTGCGTCTGTTTGTAAAATAATTTTTCATTCAACCATCGTACAAATTTGTTTCTCAAAACATTCATTGTTCATACAAAATGAGCAATGCCTAAACATTTTATTCGTTGAGGGCAGTCAATAAAATTAGCTAAACTAGTTACGTGTTTACACAGTGCAAATCGAGATTGAGTGTTTGGTGTAAAGCAGAGTCATTCACAAGAAAATCATGTGCGTAATGACTTGCGGCGGCAGAGAAGATTCAAACTTGTTTTACTTACTAGGTCAGGCAAACCTGAGCCATGCTCTTTCCTTTCTCAAGAGTATGTTGTTTACACTTTTCAATTCAACACTCTCGTTAGTTTCGTTCACATGAGATCCGAGACGAGTATTAAACGGATGTTTTCAGAAAAAAGAATTCCGGGATCATATCGAGCTGCCTTTCGACAGAAATACAAAATGACGGACTTTTCCCGTAATATTAAAATGATTTAAATTGTCTTTTGCTTTATCCGAAGTGGAAAAAATGAAACATTTGAAGAATGGGAATTCAAAACTTTGTACCATCTTGTGCTTTTAATACTGCGCAAGGTCTTTATCACTTTGTAGTAACCTGAAAGCCCGTGACTCGTGAATTTAAATCGGTAAATTTTCCGTAAATTGTATCATCTCCATGACAAGAATTTTCTTCCTCGGGTCTCTGGATTCCCATCAAACGATGGAAACATTTGAACAATCTTAGCAAGCCTGGTGTTGGTTAATAGGTTTTGAATGCCGACTTTTCATGTGGATTAAACTAAAATCAACGTAAGTCAAGTTGGCCATGAGTAATTAATTTATGCACTATTATGGGAAATAAATGAAATCAATTTTTACAAACTTTCATTGCTGCTTAATTACTTGATACTCTTAAAAATGGAGGAAAAAAACTTCAAATCCTACCTAAGTAACAACTTCAACTTACCTTTTTACTGTGAAAATTGACATATTTCACTGCATTTTGTAGGAAAAGGTTTTAATCATTTTCCATTGTCCACAATCTGATTCTAGTGAGAAATATGTAACAATTCTTCGCGGAGAAAAAAATTTCACACTTAAGTTTTCGGTCGGGGTCATTGAAGTTTTTGTGAAACACACCAAAACTTGTGTTTTTTACCGGAGATTTCCATTAGCTAAACCAAAGTTTGGTTCTGATGACTGAAAGCTTCGATTACTCGATCACTCATTCACTCGATGTACGAACTCTGGACGGAAATCTTTTATGTTTCGTATATGAAACGAAGTTCACTCTTCGGAATTGAAGTTTTTCCTTTGTGCATACCTGGTTTTTTTTAGCCTCTTGCGTAGGAGCTTCATAATTTCAAAGATAGCCTATTCGCGTATCATGTTCACGGAACATTATTTTTAAGGAAATACTGTCCGTGGTGCTTCAATTCTTACGTCATCTCGTGGTCCAAACTTCATTCTGCACTGCGATCCCACGAGACTTGGAAGCTGGTTTCGCGCGCGAGGCAGGGGTCTAAGATCCGATCTCATTAGCCTCAAATGAGCTCTGCTCGAAATCCGATCCATTGTCTGAAGAAAAGGCATCGCTCCGGTTATTAATTAGAGCCTCTCAACCACGGGCCATTTTCATTCGCCAATACAGTTATGCCCTCTCCAACCGATCCCAGCCCCGGCTAACAATCGACTTCTCCGAAATAGACGTCGCCCTCGGCCGAACTTTTCGTGCATACTTTACTCCCACCCATGCACCTGTCTCGTTTCCACTGCAATGAGGGTACTAAAGACACGCCTGGTTTTCGACCTCATCCGTAGCTATCAAAATTGCAAAGGAATACGTAATTAAGTCGAATGAAGACATGAAAATGGGCCCGATGCCTACAGGAGGCGAATTTTCGCGTGTGGATTTGGTCGACCTCTTTAGCCAAATCGGCAGAGTTGTAAACTTTTGAGGAAAATTGCTCCGCTGAAGACAAGAACTGAATTCGGTTGCTCTATGAATTTTGGACAACGTCTACATCCATCCATTTTTCAACTCACCTCGGGAAGTGGATTGTACGAATTTGGGATGTGCTTATCAATACTGCCAGCATAAAAAACAGATGTTGTAAACGCACCGTCGCGTCGCCAAAGGGAATTTTGGTTTGTTGTAACGGAGGGCGGAAGTAAGCTAAAGACTAACCAGATTCATTCACGAAAATTTGCCTAAGATCACCAAAGTTAATAAGTCGGCGTCATTCCGCAAAACTGAGGAAATTCGGGGGAAAACAAAGTCTATGGGTACGTGCTCTAATAATTTATGAAACGTTTGTAGTCAATTGTAATAATATTAAATTCTGGATAATTTTAGCTCATGAGTTAGCTGCCTTTTGGGTCTTAGAAGCCCCGTGACTGGATCGAACATCACTTCCGAATCTACTGACACGTGTGTGGATTTCAGATATTTTGTCGTGTCTCAGACAAAGGATCGTATCTTCATTCCATGCCCGCAAAATCTACTCATACGATTTTTTTACCCGGAATTGGATGAGCAATTGCTGCCCGAAATTTTGCGAATTCTGGAAAGCTACCAATGAAAAAATGTATTAATTTTTTAATAAAAAAAAGCTCAATACTTTTCGAGTATAACACAAATTTGGAGATTTAACAACGTTGAAATGGAATTACGTTCTTCTGACCGGACAATGATAATTTTTGACGTGTTTAACGTGATTCTCGTGTGGTTTTACCCATTTAGTCCACTTATTTGACAGTATGTCTTTTTACTCATCGTGGATTGCTTCGGAATCCGATGCTTGAAGTTCTTCACTGGAAAAAAAAAAACACATTGGATCTAGGGTCCAGACTCTTAAAAACATCGACGAGAAAAAGTACTCTCGATTCAATCAAAATCTAGCTCAAATCAAGAAGCAGGCCTCTTAATTTAAGCGGATTTCGTTTTGATTCGAGCAAAAATCCGATTGAATCAAGAGTATTTTTTCTTGTCAATTTTTTCAAGAGTCTGAACTCTAGATCCAATGTGTTTTTTTCCAGTGTTTAATTCAACTTCATTTTGCAATTCGGAATTACAATTTTCGGCACATCCGCAAAAACACTTATGTGCATAGGGAAACTATAACGGTACATACGTCGTTCTTTAACTGAGCCAGAAATTTCAGTTTTGATTGCAAAATGCAGTCGAAATGTCACCACGGACGGCGGCCACGACGATCCATCGCCACGGCGAAACGGCCCGCGTCCGGGACTCGGGGCACGTAGGAATCGCAAGCGAGTCATCGCGATTTTCCACGATCCCGCATTTTCACTCTCTTCCCGAAGTGTCATCTCGGCGCGGAGGAAGGCGAGGATGAAATCCCGATTAGAAAACGCGCTGAATCGCTGAAACCGCGGTGAAATCCGGGTAAAAATCGGAATCCGCCGCTGTCGGCCGTCGACGGACGGGTCGGAACGGTTTCCAGAGTAATTGATTCGGAGAGCATCGAGTCAAACACCGATGACTTTTCACGGACACCGTGAAATCCGATTAGAGCCCCGTCGGGAGCATCACGTTTCTTTGTTGGTCCAAGCCTCCGAGCATGGCTCACGTTGTCGGACTTGGAGATAAATTGATGGAAAATGAGTTGACTTTTAAGGAATAATTCGTAAATATTCGACCATTTCGCAACCCTGTTTTGTTATTGAACAAGTTCTTTCGGAAGGCCGTAATATCAATATCATAATCTGTGGGTAGTGTGTAATATATTTATCGATCACACTCTATGCGCTCGTCTTTACGACAAACTTTCAGCGTCGTTTAAGGTGATCCAATTGTGATCGTAAGCTACTAACATCGAGACATGGGGCATATTTCGTTGGTTCTTTTTGAAAAGAACATTTCTAAGCTGGTATTTATAGGAATAGCTAATTTTTTTTACAATTTTATTTATGATATATTTTTGTCAATTTAAATGTTTACTCGTAATCGGAGAGAAAATTGTGGTGGGGAGGTCAAGAATATGCATGATGATCCTTACCGTAGAATAATTCAAATGCTTTCGCTCAGGGGATCCCTTAATAATTCATTATCTTAAGAAAGACCTGTATGGCTTACATTGTGATTTGGAGAGGTTTTAAGGAAACCTGTTAGAATATATATTTTTGGAACCTGGTGTTGAATTCAGCAGTGCAGCTTCAGAAAAGGATACTTATAAGAGATTACGATAACTCGGTGCTAGAAAAATTACAAAATAAGAATGTAATATAATGCAAATTTGGACACTTTTAAAGTAGATCCATATATCTACCTTAATTGTTAAAATTGTTGCATTCCGTTTTTTAGATTTCGTATATTTTGCAGTGAAAAATCACTGCACCTCTTCGCAAGGGTTCATTTCCAAATTTATACTCCCTGATTTGACAAAGACTTTGCAATAGGCTTTACAACCCTATGCTTGCACGCCGCTCCCCCTACTCACCCGCCGTAGAATTTTTACTAATTTAATTACATTTTGCAATAAGGTTCCACTATCTCTGGCTCTTCTGTAAAAACACCTTTCGGCATAGGGAAACCAATGTCACATATTTTGTTTCCAAAATGAACCAGAAATAGTGGTTCCTTGCTGCAAAATGTGGTACTAATTCCTCTTCCACTCGCGACAGCTAATGAATTTTTGAGACAATTGAAGCGAGAATTCGACGCGCTCGATGCAAGAATGTCCTGGTGGCAGGCAGCGGTGCGGTATCTTGATGATAAACACACTGGGGAGTAATAAAGTGCGCCATTCGTCATAAAATATCGCCGAAGCTGAGGCCACATGCAGGAGAGATCTGCATCACCCGGGTAAATTACTGCAGCGGATCCCTCGTCGCAGGGAAAATCTGCGACTGAATGGAAACTTAAGACGGACCAACACTCGAGGTGCTCCGAGTAATTTCAAACTAGAATGCAGATTTTTTTCCCTTTTCAGCGTTGCCGGCTTGTACTTGGATGTGGAATTCTTATTTTCTCTTTACTTACTAACGAATATGTTATTCAATTCATTTTTCTTAATATTACACTGAAAAAAAATTCTAGGCGTTTTTGCCAAGGTCCGTTGGTGCCTTTACCATCTCACTTTTTCTACCAATTATTGGTAATTTTACCAAGACAGACTGGTAAGCTTACCTAAAAACCGGTATTTTTACTGTTTTTTTCAGGTTAGAATACCACTTTTATTGGTAATCGATTCCCGGTAACTTTGCCATTTTATCTCGGTAATTCTACCACAGTCGATAAAAAATATTGGCATTTTTACCAAGGTCCAGTAAAATTACCGAAAAATGAATTGTACCGAAATGAGACTACTCGGTAAAATTACCAATTCCAGATATGGTAATTTTACCAAGAAAAAACTGGGATCCAATAGAACCCTGAATTCTTGGTAATTTTACCCTTTTCTTAGTAAACACACCGAGATTTTTTTTCAGTGTAAGTCAGTTTAGTCTCTGTACTTCTCTTTGGTGACTTATTTTAAAGTTTATAATTGGTTCTTGCACATAAGAGGGACTGTTAGCTTGGTCAGTTTTGATGGGCGATATCGCACGAAAATTAATTTGAATGCGTCGGAAATTTCTCACAGCCACTCTGAAAAAAACATTTATACTGCACTAATAAGGCATTTTGGTTACCGAGACTAAACATAGGACCATTGAACACCGAACTTTCCCAACTCAGGTAACTGAAGTTTTCAGAAACCGAACTTTCATTTAGCTCACCGAAATTCAGTTCCTGTAATCGAAAACTTTGGTTACAAGAGCAAATATTTGCAGAAAAAAAAAGAATAATGATACATTTCATATTGTGTTGAAAAGTTCATGCGAAAGACTTGACTCAACCAACCCTGTGACTAATTTTAGTTTTTGGGAAAACTAACTGTCTCATTGTCAGCTTCTTAGTTGACGTAAAATGATATCGGACATTTTTAAATGTGCTCCCTCAAATTTATAGTATCTTGGTGGGTCCCGACTCGGCTTTAAAACAAATGACGAGGTATGCGAGTTTATTTGGTCCCTTTACTGGGAACGCTTTGCTGAGTTTGTTGAGAGCTAAGTCAAACTGTTGTCACCAATTGAAAACGCCTTCAATTTTGCGTAATACTTCACCGCTCACACCAGAGTTAAAATATTTGTATCACAAACTGCCTTGCGAAATCCTCCGCTTTCCAAACATCCATGAAGTATATTATCTCATATTTAATCGAAAAGACCTTCATTGAAACTGTTGGCATTATACTTACGATTCGATGTCCCCGTGTCAGATCCGATCCTAAAAAGTTGCGTGTCATATTTTGTTAAATTGTTTTCCCAGAGTCTTTTCCGCTAAAAATGTTCCTATCATATCTTAGGACTATTTTTTGCGAAACGGATTATATTTCTGCTCGGTATCAAGTCTTGTCTTCAGGTCGTATAGCTATCACAGCACCCTGTAGTTTTAAATTGATCGCATGTCATGGCAGCCATTGTTGCAAGATTACAGTTAAAATCTAATTTTCTTCACAAGCGCTAAACACAAAATATGCGAATTTGACGCACCATCTGGCAGCGTCTACTACGACTCAAAACCGTCGCGATGTGAGGCGCGAGGAATAAAATAAGGGAGTCTCGAATGATCTACTCAAACAAAACTTCCACAAATCCTCCCTCGTCTGGGCATTCTAGGAATTTAAGAATATTTATGAGCTATTTTGACTTGTCACCTTTTCCTTTTCGCTTTTCCCGCCGGGTTGAATGGAGGTGTAGTTTTTCATACAGCCTCGCGGACTAGTTTAGAGGTTACCAGGTTGAGATATAGTCCTTTATTCTCCTTCCAAACCCATCCAAATGTGTATGATATGCAGTGGAAATCGGATACAGCGACCCTCTTAGGACCGGCCAAATTTGGTCGTTATACCCGATTGTCGTTATAACCGATGCTCAAATACATTGAATAAATGGGATTTCAGCCACGGGACTGACCAGATCGGAGGTCATTAGAACCAACATATCGTTATAAGCAGTGTCGTAATATCCGATTTCCACTGTGATATGATTTTTCCGGGCTACGTGGGAAAATTTTCCTTTAAATTTTGCAAAAAATTTTACTATCGATTCAACCAAAATTAGCCTTACAATAACAGATATTGTCAATTTTCTTCTCATATTTATTTCTAATACAAAATGCTATCAATATTTTGACTTGCAATTCTTTATACAAAATACTAATTCATATTTTGACGAAGTTTCCATGCGTTATATTATTCGGTTATCTTATCTGTTAGGGAAATAAAACTTGAGTGGAAAATCTAGAAATCTGAAAAGTAGTTATAGATTTTGGTCAGATCAACCAAGTTTTTGTCTTTTCCCTCTTATTCCTCCTCTTCCTCTTCCTCTCCCTCTTCCTCCTGAAGCCTCTTCTTCTTCTTATGTTTCTTTTTCTTCTTCCTCTTCTTCTTCTTCTTATGTTTCTTTTTCTTCTTCCTCTTCTTCTTCTTATGTTTCTTTTTCTTCTTCCTCTTCTTCTTCCTCTTCTTCTTCCTCTTCTTCTTCCTCTTCTTCCTCCTCTCCTTCTCCTTCTTTTATTCCTTGTTACCAAAAGTTTCTAGTGAATTCAGAAGTTGCTTTTAAATCATCGTGTATCAAAATTAAAGGTGAATAGTTGTCTCCATCTTGAATTATTTTCTTCAGCAGAAATATCATTAAAGTTTTTTTTTTAAATACACAACTACCCTCGTCCAGTGATTTTATTTTCCCTTTTGCCTAAGATCTATGCCTCCCATTTGATAATACCCTGTGAAGAGGATCCTGCGCACTAGCTCATCTGAATTTTACGCGGAATGACTGTTAAATACTTTTACTCTGACAAACGACGGTGCCTGACAAATCCGACAGTGAGAAATGTAGACTAATTGACGTAATCAATCTCAGTCAGATCAACATCAGTGGCGAGGCGTGAATGATCGATTATCGATAGTTCCTCATTTGAAGCAGTGGTAAAGAATCGATTATTGAGGTGTTCGTTGCGAACACCCTGTTTATCAATCCTTTTCCATAGGTTTTAATTATAGATCAATCGATTTATTGCAAAGCACACCACACCACTGATCAACATCAACGCAAATCAGGAGCTGGAGGAAAAATGAGTGGAACGTTCAAAAGAACTCACCCTGGTGTTCTCGGACTCTTGTTACCGTGCAAAATGAGTAATTACTTCGATGCTAATTTGAAAGCCGCTGAACACCTTCTGCTTCAGTTCTCCGCCCACATTCTGTTTATTTTCCTGCCTCTTTTTCTCTTTTTTCTAATATTTCATACCGGGGAAAACATCATATTTCTCTATGATATGAATTTTCTCACGTAAATTTTCAATTAGACACGCTCAAAAGTACTTACTCTTTTCTTTCTTTTTCTCTTTTCTTTTGCATACCCATATACCTTCACTTTATTTTCTTACGTTTATTACTTACCGAAGATAACAGAATGTTTATAGTATAAAGCGAGAGTACGAGAATTGTATCTTTGAGCATTCAAAATCACGAAGCAGTACAAAACCTGCAGATGCCGTGTAAGTTTATAATAATTTTTTCGAAATGAGTCACACTATTCTATGAAAGCTAGAAAAAAATAAGCAAACTAGAATCAAATGACTTCTCTGTATCTGAAGTGTAGGTGTGGCAGAATTGGACCACATTTTGCAAGAAGGAACCACTATTTTTGGCTTATTTTAGAGACAACTGGATCTCATTTAGTAAAAAGGAACCAGCTCGATTACAGTGTTTTCAAAAGGGTGCAACCTCTCCCTCTTTTTTAAAAATACTTAATATATGTACAGTATTGAAATTTACACGACTTTTCCTTTAAAACTAACAATGTTTTGGTGGAAAGCCAAAACTATTTGCCATTCTGGGTGAATTTTTAGATAGTTACGAAGAAGCGACATTTTTACAACACTGTAGTCGCGCTGGTTCTTTTTTGCAGAATGCGATCCAACTCACTGGAAAAAAACCCATTGGATCTAGAGTCCAGACTCTTTAAAACATTGGCAAGAAAAAGGACTCTTGATTCAAGCAGATTTAAGCTTAAATCAAAAGGAAATCCGCTCAAATTAAGAGGCTTGGTTCTTGATTTAAGCTTGAATCTAATTGAATCAATAGTACTTTTTCTTGTCGATGTTTTTAAGAGTCTTGACTCTAGATCCATTGTGTTTTTTCCCAGTGCTTATTTGCCATTAGTTTCCCCTACGCAGGAAGTTGCTTTCATGGAAGACTGGATGAGTAAGGAATTAGCGGTAACATGGCAGTGGTAGTGTTGGTCATTTTTAGGGGCAGCGTGGTCGATTCACTGTAAATCAATCGGATTCATTCAGGAACCTTGACCAGCGCTCCTGAAGTGACGCACAGGTTAGTTACCCCGGTCCGAGGGTCACGCCCAGACCGGTCAACCGGCGGCATCTCGTGAAGAAACTGTCGCTAAAATAAGAAGTAGGCGATCCGATCAGGTGCCGCCAGGGGACGATGAACAGATGAGCCATCTTGTGCAGAAACCTCATTGTCACATAAAGTTCCTATCGGAAATACGCGGTTTTATATTAACAGGGCACAGATGAGCCGATGAAGGATGTCCGAACAAGGAGTCGCGTGTCGTAACAACGCAACGTGACCGGCCCAACGTGACACACAGAAACGGCTAGACAAAGCTGCTCGACATAACTACGTATCTGCAATTGTAACCACGTGCAGATCGACGATTTTTGCTGAGGAGGGTGGAACACCGTGTGCCGCCATTATCAGAGCACTCGGCCCAGTGCTTCATGGTCAAAGAGGAGGTTCTTCGGTGAGTCTGCCAGAATGGTCGATTTGATCGCGAACGTAATTGCCAAAAACGACGTATCAGGAAATGATTATGGGTGAATCGTGAGGGAGGTTTTGATGAACTGAGGATAGTCTGGAGGGTGAATATGGTGGGCAAGCAGGGGAAATGGAGTTGAGAGGGAGGACGCCAGAACTGACTGTGAAAAAAATGAAAATTTGTATCAACCTTTCGGCAAGGACAGCTCAAAATTGTTCTTGACACTACTTATTTTTTCAAAATTTTTCCGAAAAGGCTTCCAAATCTCCTTCGGAGCTGATAGAATCCCTTCAAACCCTTTTTAGAGCCGATGGAGTTTTTAGACTGTAAGTTTCACTCTGCCCCCCTACGACCCGGCAAGAAGTTCCTAGTAACGCACCCATGAGTGCCGGATCATTTTGAATCTTCATCCGCTTGATCAGGGCAGGGGAACTGGATCAATCATCTAAAACTTATTCCATCATAAATTGCAAAGCATTTTCCGCAGTTAAATGATTCTGATTATCCGGCTTAACTTGACAAAAATCGCGCTCCTCATGCTGCAAGATTTCCTTCCTTACAAACGGTCAATAAATAGTGAAAGTTTAGGGGTTTTTTGGCAAGAAAAATGTTTACTATGTAGAGCGGAATGGTAAAGCTCTACACAACATCGTCCGAGCACGTTGGCTCATCGTGTCCGCGAGTGAAATAAAATTTGGCGGGGAAGGAACTGCTCATACAACTCGTGCAGCTTCAATAAACCAACCAATCAACAAGCATGCAATGGTGTCCGTCTAGCGTAAAGCTGTGTGCTCAGTTAGAGCGCGTGACACTGATTGCGAGAACTGCATACATCAGAGTGTTGCCGAGTCACTATAAATAGAAAAAACCGAAAATCAGCCGATTGTTTGTAGCAAAACATAACGTAGATTCCCATATTTTGAGGGTCAAAATCGGCTTTAACACCAGACTGAAACACATTACTTGGATAAAATAGTCCTTCATGTGAATCTTTAATGAACTTCTAATCCATCAAACATCTTGGTGTAAATTTTCTTGAAGAAAATTGCATGTCAAACACGGCAGGCCTCTTGAAAATTTTCAACAAGTGAAAAGTCATTGTATTCTGATAACGTTTCAAACTCTGCTTAACTAAAAACTTCTATTATCACGTAGTCTAACAGTGTAGAGACCAAAGAGCACACAATTTACTTCACTACGTTCTGCGATTTAATACATCTTTCAATGTGCTAAAGCTTTCTTGTTAAATTACGTATAGTTTACAAATTACATGACATAATTAACTCGGAGACTTAAACGAAAGGGTAGGAAAATAGTTTCATTTTTGGTTGCAAAACCTGCTCTCATGATTTGTGGCAAATATCAAAACACGATTATGGGAAAACGGCGCAGTTGACTTATTTGGCCTTTACCTTGAGAGCTAACGTGTATATGGTCGTTTTCATTCCAAAAAAGTGGTGGTTTTTATCGCAAAAAATAGAGCTTTGTTCATTTCAGATAGCTCATGAAAATTGTGTTTAAAATAAAAATTCAAAAATTCTATTTGTAGTCCGATTTTCCTTAAATTGTGGATGGATTTTTTTCAGACTTGGGCACTTAAAAAAAAAAACTACTGCGATTTCTAACATTTGAAACCTTCCAATTGAAAGTCACTTTTTAAGGATTTTTAAGAATGTAGATATTTTAGTGGACTCTGGCAACCCTTGAACGTAGGATTGGCGTACGAAAACAAGTCGCGGCTGTCGGCATGAGTTGCATTCTGATGCTGACACCGGCAGGCGGCGGCGCACTCACACGGGCGCGCGCGGCGGGTGCGGTGAGAGTGTGTTGGTGCGGGGGTGCATGCCGCGCTGCAGTGCATCAGCTGGAGCCGACTCAATCGAGGATAAACTGGTGCAGTCCAATTTTGCAATCCCCGTTTTGTTTTATGCTCGCTAGCGCCGGCCGAGCACCCGGCCGGGGACCTGAGCGCTTTGGCCCATCAACGCCAGTTTGTGGCTATTAATCTGCTTCGTCGTGGCTCAAAAGCGACTGTAAATTGGGAATTTTCTGGAAGAAAATTGCGACATTAAATATTTCATGGTGAAGTCGAAAAATGTATATCTCCGTCACATTTAATTATATGATTATTTTTTATTTTTTTTTAAATTGAAACTGATAAAAACATCTCTTTAAAATTGACTGTAAATCCTATTAAATGAAGAAAATTCTAAGAAAAATCGTGAGTTGGTTTACTTTACAAATAATGAAACTTCATCAGTAACTTGTAATGCCGCAATATTAGAGAAACGCATTATACGAATTCATCTATTAATGTGTTTTACACAGAACTTCACACAACTTCACAGAACTTTCTGTTACTGGAGATGGGCTTTTCAAATGAAAAAAAAAACGGTTGCCTGGGTCATTAAATAGTATTTTGACGCACGAATCTTACACTATGGTGTAGTCTTTAGTAACTTATCGTACATATGTAACCGGTATTAGCATAATGAAGAAGAATATGCGAGTATATTTTGCCACGAATAAACACGACTACTTTTCTACCCTATCGTTTAAGTCTCCAAGTTTATTTTGCACGCAGTTTGTAGGTCGCGTGATGAAAGGCATTTACTAAACTCCCGGATTGTGCTTCTTTACAAACCTCGCCTATGCTCTCTCTATCACACAAGAAAATCAATTTACGTCCGAGTGTTAGCTAATTGAACTTATAATCACATGCGCTATAATTAGTATTCAAAAGAAGTGACATTTGTATTTGAGATTACTACTGGCAACATTGATCTCTAAGTCACCATCTCGTTACCAACTTCCCAATCGCCAGAAATATCTGCTCAACCGTATAGCCGTGCTCTTGCCCCCTTTTAATGTTCTGACGTCATTATTTCGTGTTGCATTTCCACTGCCAGATTAACACTCCTTCTTTCCTGGAAAGAACGGTGACCTCCAGTCAACTTCCTTTGACTTCATCCGTTGGGAATTTGAGTGTGTCATACGACCTTTTTAACAGTCAAACTAAAGTTTTGTTGCGATAATGTAAGCAACGTTTTCTCGTATATTTATTTAAAAATCTCTCGTTCTAACCTTCAAGATATTTAGAATATGACCTTAACCTTAATCTCAACAGCAAAGGCATAATAGAAACTATCGGTTTCATCGTTTGTCTGTCCTTATTTCGGTTATCTTGGGATTGACCACGAGCACATAAAACAGCCCCGAAGATGAGAATAGCGAAATAGTATAATCAACGCGGTGCCACAATTTTATACTTGAGCGGAGGATGTTCTGCTGACGTCTGGATCTAACCGAAGATATTCTTTATTCGTATGAGGTTACTTTACTATATTGGTAAATGATAATGCCTTGTATTCAGCAAAGAAGAAACTAAAGGTGCATTTGGAAAGGGGGGGTTGAAATTATTTACCTTAAGACTTTCTGATGATTTTTACGGAAATAATTGATGGATTTTGACTTTACTCATACACAGGGTGTCATATACGTGACGGTCGACGGATGATGGATCTTTTGTGCTGAGAAAAAAATTGAGACGAGATTCTACTGCCTAAAGAAATGTTATGTAAACATTTCCGAGCACGTAAATTCCAGACCAAACCAAAAATATGGTTTATAATTTGCAATATAAGAGCCATTTTTTTTTTTTTTTTTTTTCTTTTTTAAAAAATGCTTATTTTTACTTGGTCACCCATGGGGCCAAAACTTGTTGGACGATGGTTCCTAATTACGAACTTTATAAGTACATAGATGAAATTATCTACATGTCACTTTTATTTAAGCACCAGATAATTATCTCGTGGAAAAATCACGTTCTTATTTGAAAGAAACGTAATAACGTAAACTCAATTTGAAAGAAAAAAAATAACTCACTTTAAAAACATGCCTCCATCACTTCTTCACGCATTTGAGTGTGCTTCGCTGCGGTACCGAACAGTGGATCGAGTCAATGAGAGAGGTCGGACATGAAATTTTTGACTAAAACCGTAGAATTTAATATTTATTTCGTCACACTTTAAAGTTTAAGGATGCTCCTTGAAGAAAATTTCACGAGAAAACTAATGGGACCACTTTTAGAACTTCAAAGTCTTGTATAAACGGAGTTATAAGGGTTTGAGGTTTCTAAATTTTGTCCGACGTCTCCTATCGACTCGATCCACTTAGAGTCCATTTATGCTGAGAGTCAAGACAATGTGAATCCATTTCTGATTGGTTCCCGTATTTTAGGCCTTCACAGTGTCACAAACGAGAATAAAGATTACATTTTTGCCGATTGCAAAGATTATAATCAGGAATGGACCAGGGAATTATGGGTTCGGCAAGGAATAAACGGAATGAGAGAAGGAACGAAGAGAGGGATTTGAGAATGAGCCGATCAAAGATTACGAAAAACGTTCAATTTCTGTAATCTTTATTCCCGTTTGTGACTCCATGGGGGGTGTTGTCTTGACTCTCGGTATAAAGGGACACTGTGTACCGTAACGACAAACCTGAAGTGGCCAGGAGAAAGATCTCCGAGGGAAAAGCTATAGCAATTTCGTCCGTGTTGCGATGTGCGCGGCTGCGGATACGAACCTTGAACTAGGATTTAAATGCGGTGACAACTAGGGCAAGATTTTGTAAGAGCCTCCCGCCGCCTGGTGTCCGGCCGTAATCTGCCGCGGCGGGCGAGCCTACATGCCCACCTTGAATCCAAAGAGCTGTCAACAAAGCGCCAAAACGCCCGGACGCCGCGTCTTGGGGCGGAATGGCGGAGATTGCATGCAAATCGCCGGCGATTGGTGCAATTTTTTAGCCCTGTGCGGCGCCAAGCGAAAACGTGGATCGCCGCGCCGCCGGTAACGGTAGCGTTTGGCTCCTGGGTGTGGTGCACGCGTATCGACGTTGCAAAGTTTGTAAAAGGGCAAAATCGAGTCTTCAGAATCGGACCGCGTTTAGCAGAAAGGAACCAACCCACATCAGCTATTGCTACATTTAACTGGGCAATTTAATTTTTTACAAGAAAACGCTTATGCGGATTCCTTTGAAACTATTCAGGAACTTGCTTCGTCATATGCAAAAAATTCACTGCAATTTGCACCAAAATCCGCACAACCGTTTTCATGTAAACAATTATATTGCCCAATTAAACTTGGCAACAGCTGATGTGGCTTGGTTCCTTTCTGTTTAACGCGGTCCAATTAAAACTGATCATCAGTCTTTTGAGCAAAATTTTGATCATCAAATATTGATAAAAATATTTTAATGAATTAATGAAATAATCTTGAACAATATTTTTCAAACAGAAATTAACTACTACATGCTAACAATTTTTTCTGCCACCTTGCTTTTATCTATGTTTTGCGTCGATCACTCACTCACTTCAGATGGATAGCATTTCGCAGTAAGGAATTACTCTTTCTGGCTCACTCATAAAAGTGTCTAGGTATCTGCATAGGGACCCTAATGGCACATGCGTTGTTTCCAAAATGAGCCAGAACTGATAGTTTCTCATTGCAAAATGTTAATCAAATGCTGTGTATCATTGATTGAGGAGATGACCGAACTGCACTGTGTGCCAGCGCGGTGGATGATGCCATAAACCGTGATTTTTGAAGCGTACACTGAAAAAAAAGGTGCTCGGCTCAAACCTAATGATTATTCTGGAATTTGCCGCCAATAATTTTTTTCATTTTGATTTCAGCTGAAGTTTTCTTGATACAAGAAAAGTAATGCTTGGATTAAGCAAGAAAGTAGTTTATATTAAGCAGCAAAATGCTTGATCCAAGGAAAAATAGTTCATGGTGGCAAATTTATGATTCTTTTATTTCAGTGATATCTCTGTTAATATTGGATGTAGAGGCTTATTTTATTGGATAAATTTTTGTTTTTCGCAGATCTATAATCTAAAATCACCCAAATAAATCCTGTAGTTAGCTTATTTGACGCACCAAATGCAAATTTGTCCGATTCAATGACTGCGTGACTCACTTACCTTCTGAGTGAGAGCGGGAGTAAAATTCAAGTGAAAAATTAATATTTTGCAGTTATTTTCTCATCGCGGGTAATCACGTGGACGAATGGTTATTTCTTGGCAAAATCTGGTGACGTTGGTTAATGGTTATGAGTGGCTCTGTGAATAATTTCGCGGGTGTAACCGGCCCGTAAGTGAGATACCTTGTGGAAATCCCTAATCCTCCGCACACACAATCGAATTCAGCTCTGAATAGAGGAGGCATGAATCGGACCACTACGCATGGCCAAAGAACCTGGGTTTGCTTCATTCATTGACCTCTTTATGACTCCGGATCTGAATAATCTTAAGCCTACTACGGTGTTGCATCAATTTATTCCTTTGCGGATGGATTGTTTCGGCACGTCGCCTCCTCTCATGCCTTGCTACAGTTTCAAGCCGACCTGTTGAAAACTCTGAGGCTTACACACGGGGCTCAAAAAGTATAAGAGAAGCGGATTTTTGGCTAAATTGAGAAATGGCACACATTGGATCAAGTCAATGGGAGAGGTCGGACAATTTTGGAAACTTTAGAGCTTATAACTCTATTCACATAAAACTTTGAGGTCTTAAAAGTGGTTCCATTGGTTTCGTCGTGAAATTTTTTACCAGAGGCACTCCTCAAAATTTAAAATGTGACGAAATAAACATCAAAATTTGCAGTTTTAGCCAAAAATGTCATGTCCGACCTCTCTGATAGACTCGATTCACTAATGTCTGCTGTTTGATTTTTTCTAAGTTCTTTGCAAAAGATCATTATTGTTTCCCAGATAACCGCTAAAAATCCGCAAAATATTCCGCACTTCGCAGGACTTCAAATTCTAAGAGTTGCACAGTGCATACTGAATGGAGCGATACAATATGTTACCCCGGAAATCTAAACCTCAGTCACAATTCGATATTTATCACTGACTTAGAAATTGGCCAAAAACTATTATTGGAAAGGAACGTCTCATCGAATCGTGCTTACTTGCGAGTCATCCTTTGATACTGCGTAACTATTGCAATGCAAGAGTTTCATTTTTAAAGAGAGCGTGAGGAAAATGGGTGGGTGTGACCATAGATATCAAAAGCCACACATTAACGGCAGTGTCATGAGCACACTCTCCAGATGCGCAGCGACTGAGGAAAGCGGAATATTTTTGCGAAAAAAATGTCGTCCTGCCATGCATTAGTCCCTCCCCATCTGTCTGGGCACCCATCTAATAATTTAAGTGTCGCGAAATGCTAAGAATAGAAAGTAAAGGATGTTAAGATTGCTCGAAGTTTATTGCACGCTAAAAATAGCCGCGATAAAAATGCGAAGCATTGTCTATTGCATGACGCCTTTGGTAGTTGTTGTAGCAGCACTCAACTTCCTTGAGCGTAAAAATGTTTAGCATTCTTGATAGATTATGCAACATTGTTAGATTTAGGAGTCTGTTTTTTACGATAGTTACATGGCAAGTTGCGGCATAGCATGCTGAGGGAAGGTGTATGATTTACGGAAGAGTAACCATCAATACAGTACGAGATGTACTACGAGATGACAGCAATCTTCCAAATTTTTTAACTTAATACATATTCTCCATAAAGTTATTAAATTGTTTTTAAAAATGAAACAGTCTCGTGAATTTGCTCCTAATATTTGTTCGTGTTAAAGAAAAGCGTTGCACAAGCGTGCCAAATTTTTCTTCCATCAAAAATTAATTATTCAGGAATGTTATAAATATTTTTCTTAAAAGATGTTGATACATTACACCAAATTGCAAAATACAATTTCCGCTAATTTCGAAAAAAAAAATATTAACAAGTGTTCCAGAAAATCCGTTTTATTAGAGGAATTTTGGCTACGTTCGAGGGTTTACACGATTTTCTCCACGAAAGTAGAGGAATGTATTTTATATGATAGATATAAACTGAGAAATGTTAAATTTGATCGGAAAGTATAGAGCTTCATAGTAATGTAAACTAAGAATATTTAGATAACTCTAGTTATTGCTCAGATTTTTGATGAAAACAATAAAATGACCTTGCAGAAAAGTGCAAGCATTTTTTGCAAGATCCGGGATGATTTACAGGGAAGAGATGAATCATTCGCAATAACATTTAATCCGAGTTTGTCAAGTGGTCTCTTGAAAACGCAGAGAAGCTTGATACATATCCCTCTGATTCAACTACTTTTTCGCTCAATCCAACACGTTTCGCGTTCCATAAGAATTACTCGTCACATAAATCCATAGATTTGACGTGACTTTATAAGTTCTCATCTTTTTAGGATGGGCGAAGAATTCAGAACATCTCTTAACTGCCTTCTCGACACTATAGAAGGAACTGTCTAGAGGTCAGGGCGTTTTCGTAGAAAAGACAGGTGCAAGAGGTAATGAAATAGGGAGACGTGAAAGAAGAGGTTTCGAGTCTCGCGGAATATGTGAGAATTTTGAATCACGCGGAGATTTTGAAATACGCATTGCGCTATGACATGTGACGGAGGGCCTTTTCAAAATCTGTGGACAGCTTTAAATATTTGGCGTGCATGCTTAGGAGCACGTTCAGTTTAACTTCACATTCCAAAGGATTCCCATCTTTTATCCGCCTGTCGGTAGATTTATCCTACGTTAGATGATCCAACCTAAGATATGTTGCATTCTAGTGGAAGCCCTTTATTTTTTCTTAGTGCTCTCTTTTTCTTTCTTACCATATTCTAGTCTATTCTTCCTCCGTGCTAAGAAAGAACGTCGTATGAGCCTTTAAACTTTGCCAACCTTTCTTTGGCGAATGCAAATTTTCAGGGAAATCTGTGAATATTTTTCTTCACATTTTTTAGGGTATTTTATTCGCAATGGAGAATTTGCAGGTGTCTGAAAATTTGTAAATTACATGTTTAAAATGAAACTGTTAAAAAAATGAGCACGAGGGTATCCTTGGTTTCTAAATTGAACAATTATTGGAGGAAATATGACAGAATAACTTAATTTGCCAAAATACATATGTTTAAGTGGAAAATGCCACCAGATGACGTCACAAAGCGGCACATTTTCTCATTTTTAAATCCATTTTTCTCCGTTTCCCATTCCAGAAAAAAATTATGAAAATACAGAAAACTTGTCTTATCAAGTACTCTCAGAAGAAGTAATAAAATTTTTGTGTGCAAAGTCTCCATTACATCTAGGTTATATCTGAGAATTTCAAGAGAAAATTTGAAAAACTCTGCCTAAAAAGAAAAGTTCTACAGGAGGAAGCTTGACAACTCTCACATGTTCATAAGGCGTTTTTCCTCGGCGCGGTAGTATTGCTCTAACTTCTTCTTGTTGGCACAAAATTAATCTCTACTTTCCTACACATTCGTTCGAGTCTCCCAGCTTGAGATACCACACGCTATACTCAAACTTCACTCCTCCCGTAACGGTTGATTTGAGTCGACATCTTCCCGTGATGAATACTTTACGATTAGGAAATAAATTATTTTATATTCACGATCTGTCAACGCTGCCTATTATGCACCACAAACTATCTCGTGCCTCATCATCGCTTCGATTAGTTTGAGTGACGCGTTTTGGGAGAAGTATTTTCAGGTTCGGGCAAAATTATAACCACCGCAGACCACGAGGAATGTGAATATGTCATATGGAAAGTTGCCGAATGGCGCAAAAATTCGACAATTTGTCTGTTATCATTGCATGGGGAAATAACAGAATCTTGTTTCAGTCTGGCAGCTCTCAAACGCGGCCTCGTGCTCTTTGGGTGTCGTTAAAACGACGACGAAATATTTTTGGTCGCGTTCAAGGACGGTTCTTGAACCAAATGAGATCAGCTAATTTGCGGGAAAAGTGAGCGTCTCAAGTGTGGCTGAATCGTCTCGTATCCGTCTATAATGCATCGCGTTGCCTCGCTTTTTTTCATCTATGACGTCACCGACTGAGTTTTCCTCCTGCCTGAGTTTCTCTTGCTCTTTGAGACAAGGTGGAAACTATCAGAGGTTGGTTGCGAGAGTCTTAAGGTGCCTTTCTATATGTATTTAAACTGGGGGGTTGGTAGGGGCTTATTGATCACCCTAAGCTTAGCTGACCACAAAAGGGCTGAAAATGGCAGAAATAAGCTTCTTTACGTGCAACTTCCAGTTTAAATTTGGAGAAGAGCCTTTTTTGATACCATTAACTGTACAACTAAACGGTGACATCGAAGCGTATCGTAGGATTGAAAAGTGGAAGGAAACATGAAATCTTCTTATAAATTTCTTATTTTACTCAGTTTCTTATTTTTTCTGTTTTTCCTTCATCTCCTTTCTCCTCTTTTATATTTTTTATCCAATTCATCTCATTTACCTTAAAGATCCTCTACTTACTCTTTTGCTGATCTTCCTTCTTTTTTCGTCTTCTCCTCTCTTCCTCTTTTACTCATCTTCCTTCATTTCCTTCATTTTCCCTTCTCCCTTTGTATATTGTGTCTATTTCCCCTTCTTCTCTCCTCACTTGCCTCCTTTCCCCTTTCTCTTCTTCATCTCCTTCCTCTTTTCTTCTCTCTTTACCCCTTTTTTCTCCTGTTCCTTCTCCATATTCTCTTCCTCTTCCTTCTTATCCGTACTATCCCATCTCTTCCTCATCCTTACCTCCTATTATCCCATTTTGCTTATTATCCACACCACCTCCCAAAATACGATTGTATCGGTTATTTATTTTTTGTTTTTGTTTCTTTTTCAATAAAAAAAGGAACTTCCGTCGAAATCTCAAATTTCATTTTCCTTAACGCAAGTTCACCTCTTGAAAAATTGGTTTTTCCGCGAGTAGTTACATTAAAACATGGCTATTCTTTAATAAAAATTCCAATTTAGAGCGGTCGAACGGTGGCGTGAATCATTTTGAATACTATTACGATGGACCGCGCGTCTGAGTCACTACCGGCGGGCGATTGGGTGGACGAATTGCGGTGTCCAGACGCGGCGATTCAATCATCAAATTTCTCGCGATAGTCGAAGAATTTCAAAGCTCAAAGGCTGACCTCGCCGCGGGGGCGAAATTCCTTCGGCGCACACTGAACCGGTCCATCAGAGGAGCCGGACAATATTTGGAAACTTTAAAAGCGTATAGCTCCGTCATTACAAGAGTTTGATGTCTTTAAAATGTTCCCATTTGTTTTTTTGTAATATTTTCTTTGAGGAGCAGCCCTTAATATTTAAAATTTGACAAACTGAACATCAAAATTTGCAATTAATTTTAGCTATTTTCATGTCCGACTTTTTCTACTAGCTCGTTTCACTGTGCGACAGTGCTCGCGTGCAAAACGCCATGGGTGCGGCCGCCAGAGCTCTGCCCCAATATCAGTGGCGTGGCTTACTTTGCGATAAATCGATTGTTATGCCATTTAAACCTTTGGAAAAGGATCGATAATGAGGGTGTTCGCCAGCGAACACCTTAATAATCGATTCTTTACCGTATGTTTAAATGGCATACCAATCGATAAATCGCAATTCACGCCACGCCACTGCCCAATATATCCTTCTTAATACAAATACTTTGAAGCAGATAACTGGCACGAATCATGACCACACGTTATCGCGGCCTCTCGACTAATTGTAAGCGGACGAGCATCTCTGAAATTTTCTGAAGCCGTGAGCATTGGAGACTGTGACTTGTTTTAAATTTTGAGGAGAATTTGGCAGTTATGCTCCTGGAGATAAAATTATTTCAATATGAAAGAACAGGAAACCCTTTTTTCCGTCTTTACAGTTTGTTTTTGTGCAAGAGAAAAGACGTGTTACATCAAAGGAGACTTGCCAGAATCATTGTAATCACGTCAAACGCCAGTTAATTTTTGCTCATGTTTTTTTTTTTTTTTTTTTTTTTTTTTTTTTTTTTTTTTTTTTTTTTTTTTTTTTTTTTTTTTNTAGGTATATAAATTTCTAGTCATGATTAGGTCTGGGAACCATTTTTTTTTTTTTTTTGTAAGGTAATTTTTTTTTGTTTTGTACGGTTTCTTTGTAAGGTATATCATTCTTATTGAGATAAATAAAAAAAAATTGAGGTATCTTTATCGAGTCCTTGAACTTCGAAAAGTGAAGAGGCAGTTTGCATAACGTCCCATCAAAGATGATGACGTATCCTTTGGCATTGTTCCCGCAGCGAGATGCGCAACCGTATGGCTGAAAAAGTTCCGTAAGGCTGTCAGCAGATTCGGGCAGGAAAGTTTTACAACTGGCCCGGAGGGCATGTGAAAGTAATTAGGCATGTTCGCATAAGTTACTGATACTTTATCAACCACTCAGGAATTCAGCCATGCGCTCAGCTGGATGGACCATGGACGGTGGACCTACCGATATTTCATTTTGAGAAAGTTGAGCTACCCGCCTCCGGGGGAGGGGGGAGGGAGGTCTGAGGATTCAGCCTCACAGCTTTGATCTTACAATCTCCACCTACACTGCCACAGCCTGAAGATGGCAGAGCTGTCAAATTTCTGCTAGGACTGATTGATATACTCCCGCAGTCCTTCAACGAAACGAAAAGAATGATGGTTTAATGGAATCGTGCCTTATACAGGGATTAAGGATCATTAATTTGTGACAAATAGGACGATTAATTTGAGTACCACGTTTTTAAGTCTAATACTGATGGAAATCCGACACTTCAAAAATAATAAAAATGACGTCATCCGACGCGATGCTGTGTTTTATGTTTATTTAACTCTCAATATTTTCAATCAGTTATGACTGCCTCTACTGGTTGGTGCAATGTGTTAAATGTTGAAAAAACAATAACGTATATTCTAGTAATGAATATAGCCAAAAGAATATTTTAATGTACTATACCCCTCAGTTTCATTACAAATACACCGAAAACAACCGGTGGACGTTCTTTGACTGTCACTAAACGACAAAACAAAGATATGACATACTGTAAAAACAAAGATAGGGCATATCGTGAAACTTGCTTACAATAGTGATGATTTTTGTAGTTTGGCAACTGAACTTTTAATTAAAAGACGGACCCTGAGGAGCGGGGAGGGGGGCGTAGGGTGGTGCCTCTTCCTCTTTCAAAGTGACTGCATCCGCCCATGTTAAACGATGATCGGCGTTACTAGATTTCGTCGTGATTTATTCTTTAGCCCAATCAAAACTTTTTGAAGTTGTTTTTTTTTTTTTTTTTTTTTTTTTTTTTTTTCTTCCCCCATCAGTGTGGGCGAAATTTTGTCTTGCAGCTCTCGGAGCCGTCAGAACTTAGCTCTTCACGGAAAGTTCTCCAAAGATTTTTTTGCACCGAATCGTCAGATGTGAAGGTAGCTCATATGCAGTCGAGACCGAACTTTCTCCAAGCCTGTAGATAAAAATTAGTTTTTTCAACATCCCGATCCCTAACCGGTGAATACTCAACGTAAAGAGCTCCGATCCGGCAGCGCAGTAAGCTGCGCATGTCAGTAACTTCACCTGTCAATAGGCTATTTTTAACGAGAATTGTTCAGCCCGGTTGCCTAATTTAAAGATGATCCGAGACTTTTACATTGAGTTCGTAGGCATTTCAATCAAACGCCGATCTGACATGGACGCTTTCCGATCTGCGGAAGCGCAGGACCGGAGGTTGAATGGCTCGCCCAGGCCCCTGGAGATTCCAGGTTCGACAACCCGCCGGCCAGCTCCCGTCCTTTCGATCTCGTGTCTTCACTAGTGTGGATCGTGTTTTGCTGTGTCACCTTCACCTCCTTCCTGTTGCCGCGAGAATGCTTTTCCGGCCGCCGACACCGAGTCTTTGATTAGAGGTTTGGATGAAGCGTCGACGGGAAGGTATCATTACGTAAACGTAATCTATTCGATTAAAACATTTTTAACGATCCTGTAACCCACATTTTAAGCCTTTGCCGGATTTCGTGTCTCCTTGGCCTTTTAAGGTGATTCGATGGACGCCATATTTTGTGTCAGAACGGCATGCGATATATCGCATCAATTGGTTCCATTTTTTCAGCTATATACTCGTCGTTTTTCTCAAATTTTGAGATTGCAATTCTATTGTCAGGAGACTAAAGCACTCACTTACCAATTTTAACAAAGAAATTCAACGTAATAAAGGCGTGGTTTTTTTAGAGAGAAAATATCGCTTTCGAGTGCAGTCTCGATATCAGTATCAAATGCGATGTTTTCTCTCTAAAAAAAAAACCACGCCTTTATATCACGTTGAATTTCTTTGTTAAAATTGGTAAGTGAGTGCTTTAGTCTCCTGACAACAGGATTGCGACCTCAAAAGTGAAGAAAAATTACGAGTAGTTGAAAAAATGGAACCAATTGATTCGATATATCGCATGCCGTTCTGACACAAAATATGGCGTCCATCGAATCACCTTAAACTCATGTTGCAATCGGCCAAACAGTCGCGATAAATCGATTGATCTGCCATTTACACCCATGTAAAAATATCGATTATAAGGGTGTTCGCGACGAAACCTTACGGATCGACTATCTTGGAGGGTCTCAAGTATTTCACGCAAACTTTATCAGAATTTTCAATTCGTTCACTAGTGTGATCATCCACATGAATACAAATGTTACAAAACTGTAAGAATTATGGTGAAAATTGTAGTACGCAACACAGTTTTTAATATACCCTACCGCCTACCGCCGGATGATAACCATAAGAAAATCTGGAGGAGTACTGATAAAAAATTTGATGGTTCAAGTCTGAATACATTTTTATATAACTTCGTCGCAAGAAAAATCATATCATTCCACTCTGTAACACTGAAGTAACTATTTCTAGGTCAGATTTTATTAAATTTGTTGTCAAACATCTTCAACTCATCTCAAAAAACTCATTTTCTTTGTAGAAAAAGAGGAATTCATGAATATCTCGTTTACATCAAACATCCATTTATTGATTTGCGTTCTTCAATATTTCGAAGCAAAGAATCTACCGCATTCAATACTATTTTCAGGAACAAGAATGACATGCTTCCGCACTTTTTAAGCCTTTAAACTTCTCACTCCTTGTCCTCATATCCAATCAACAGAGCTCGGTAGGACACACTGGAAAAAAAAAGAATCTTAAATTTGCCACCAAGAAGTATTTCTTCTTAAATTAAGAAGTTTGCTGATTAATATAAGCTACTTTTTAGCTTAACTCAAGCATTATTTTTCTTGTATCAAGAAAAAGTCAGCTTGAAGCAAGATAAAAAAAATTCTTGGCGGCAAATTCAAGAATAATCAGGCTTGATCCGAGCTACTTTTCTTCCCAGTGCAAAGCCTCTCGCCGTATCAGTACCGAAGTAGGCAATAGTGAGGATCCAAGGTGCTAAAAGCTTGAAAATTCTCGTCTTTACCTCTGAAGTTTCCAAACTATAGATCATCAGGCTATTACTTGAGCAATGGTAAAGACGGGGTACTAAAACGCAATCCTAAGGACGTTTTATGGGACAGCCAGGGACCAGGAATGGAAATGATGAGCCATGTGAATGCGGCTCACCGCGTGAGTCTCGTGTCTCGGTCCTCATCAGTATATACGTGGAATGAGTAATAAACCGTCATAAGGTGGCTCCAATTCTCGAAGCCGCCTCTTTCGCTTCACTGAAAAAAAATTCTCTGCGTTTTTACCAAGGTCCGTTGGTACCTTTACCATCTCACTTTTTTACCAATTATTGATAATTTTACCAAGACAGACTGGTAAGCTTACCTGACAACCGGTATTTTTACTGTTTTTTCAGGTAAGAATACCACTTTTATTTGTAATCGATTCCCGGTAACTTTGCCATTTTATCTCGGTAATTCTACCACAGTCGATAAAAAATATCCGCGTTTTTACCGGGGTCCAGAAAAATTACCGAGAAAGTCAATAATTTTACCGAGATTTCTCGGTAAAATTACCAGTTCCATAAATGGTAATTTTACCAAGAAAAAACTGGGATCAAATAGAACCCTGAATTCTTGATAATTTTACCCTTTTTTTAGTAAATACACCGATATTTTTTTCCAGTGTTATTCTATCCTTCTCATACCTCAAGATGAAAATCAAATATGCTTTTAACTTGTAAAATAATCAGTAAATGCTAGATTACCTAATTTGCAAGTATTTTATTTAGTAATTTTTTTCAAAGTTTTGGTACCTCTCTATGGTGTTAAAAATTTGCGAAATGCTAAAGATGGTGTTCACTGCAGTCGCTTCTTAAACAGAACCTTTTCCCCGCGAGCCGCTTATTTAACTTAGACGGTATTCACGCATTCATAGTTCCTCCGCATAGTCAACATGGTTCCTTTTACCAAGAACACGTCTAATTTTGACTTTATTTTAATATTTTGGAAGATTATTTTTGACATGAACGGTTCTCAATGATTAGTTCGAGGCTAAAATTCTGATTTCTCCAAATTAACTCGCCCATAATGGCCAAAATTTTACTTATAATATTGATCGTAGCCAAAATATTTTGTTACCTAGTAATAATATTATCGTCCGCATTGCACAAAAGGTGAGAATCCACCTTAGCGGGGAACATTTGAGATTGAGACTCCGAAGGTTTTTACGTCAGACAACATCGAGTTACATTTTTCCTTCCTTGAGAAAGGCTTTTAGTGGACTAAATTATCGGTGTATGCCTTGAGTGTCGCGTCGCACAGTGAATCGAGTCAATCAGAGAACGGACCTACAATTTTTAACTAAAATTGCAAATTGTAATGTTTAATTCGTCACATTTTAAATTTTTTGTGCTGTTTCTGCAAGAAAATTTCACGAGGAGACCAATGAAGCCACTTTCAAGACCTCAAAGTTTTGTAAAAACGGAGTTATAAGCTTTTAAAGTTTCCAAATTTTGTCCGACTTCTCTTAATGACTCAATCCATTGTGCGTCGGCGGATCGCAAGTTTTTCTGCCGAATTTTGTCGCGCTTTTATCTTCATCCTGCGTCTCCGGTGACGCTCGGACATTCCGTTCACGAAAGTCTGATCGAATGCAAAATGAAGCGTGCCAAGTTCATCCGATTTTTTGTACTTGCCAATTTTTTGCGTCGTGGCAACTTTTATTTCTCCGATTTCGGAAGGTGGCTCCGATTTTCTAATCCAAGGACAGGCCCGTTGAACTTCGCGATGAACGCTCGTTCGGCTTGGGTTCGTTTGCCTTTTTCGTGTCGACGAGCGCCATATTTTTTGCAATTCAAAAGGAGATTTCATCAGAAAAACGAACGCTACTTCGAGCTCTCGTGGTTCACATGTCTGTACATTTCAGATTTTAATACGCATTTATGATATAAACGTTATCACAAATGGAGAAAAAAACTCGGTTGCACGTACCAAATAGTCTCGTCAAAAGCCATTCTTGAAGAAAAATTTGGACACTGAACCTTATTTCTCCGCCTAAATATGTAATTAACATATATTTAAATTTGCATGTAGGTTGAAAGGTTCAAACGCCTCCTGTGGGCATTGAAACAGTCCACTTTCATTCCTCTGGCTGTTTTCTGCAGTAGACCCATCTCAAAGAGTTGGTTCTTTCGTCTACTCATGCTTTAAAGTCAGCAAGGTATATGATTTGCAAGTCTATTAAGTGTCTCATAAGATTCAGAAAAAGGAAAAACACAATTGAAAAAATCTCTTCTAAACAATCAGAAACACGTTTTGGAAAAATTTCACCTATGGTTGATTTTTCTTACTCTGCGTTGAAGTCTCCAAAGTGTATGATAAACACATCTATCAAGGATCTCTTACAAGTAAAGAAAAGGACACAAATATTTGAAATACATATAACTTCTTCTGCACAAACAGGAGTCAAAGGATTTGAATGGTAATTGTGATAAAACTTGACATCAGTTTCTAATATATTTCATAAACATTTCCCTGCTTGTGCCAATGCACTAAGGCCAACCCGTTACAGGGCTAAAAGTAAAAATAAAAATAAACATTTCCCTACAAGTAGGTAATCGCTATCATTATTTTCCATTATGTAAACAAACTTCGATTATGGTTTGTCAGGGCATGATGGACGCTAATAATGAAAGATGAACAAAAGAAAATGGGATCGATGCATGAGTAATCGGACGGATATTGAGTTATGAGTTTTAAGTCCAAGTTTGCTACTAATATGGCGCTGAAAGTCATTACACGGGCGCATTGGAGCCAAACCGTGGCGGCGGCAGCTTTGACGGATCCGAGCTGCACGGTAGCGAGCTGCAGATATTTTGTAATTTGTCTAATGAACCGCAATGGCTCCATAAATTTAAACGTCGCCTCGCCCATCAACCAATTTTGTCGCAACTCCATCACTTGCCGATGTTGCCATTCATTATTGAGAACGGTTCGATTTATTTACGTCAGGATTCTTATCAATCAAATTAATTCCAATATCGATTGTTCGTGATTCTTAGAGATGACATTTGGACGCAACAAAACGTGATTACATGATGTCTGTTTTGCATACTCACACAAATAAAGGCGCTTTGTATTTTTTCACGCAGAGCCGAACCTATGGCACCTAGCTATGCTTTTTGCAGAACCTGAGTAGATATTTTGCATATGATCCTAATTCATAATCTGCACAAGTGACTGCTTGATGACGAACTTGAACTTTCAGGTGCTTCGCTATCTCACCACATTGTTCACGACGGTGGCTCGTTGAAACTCAGCTGATTAGAAAATATTTGGGTGCAGTTTTCGTTATTCCTTTAGCGAGTTAGTTTTTTCTGTCTTATTTGGCAACTGCACCTTATTCTAAAAACTTTTAATTGTATCTATTCTCTTCAATTGCTTTTTGAAAAACACACCCAACACTGAGAGAAAACATAACTCAAAATTTTGTTTATTACCTACAGGAAACAAATATCGCATGCTTTGGATCGACTCTGGGGTCACTTAGTTTTTTCCATTGTTTTTCAAAAGCTTGTGCAAAGGCCGCACAACCATTTAGGTTGTACAATCCTACCCTCGTACACACAGTAATCGCACACACTTTGAAGAGCCACCAGGAGATTTTGACTCTCAATCTTACAGAGAAGACAAGACCCTGCTCTGATGTAGAGTCCCTTTATACCCAGAGTTAAGACATCTCGATTATCAGCTGGCCTGGGCTGGCCATGCTGTCACAAAAGTTGCACCCAAACGAACGATATTGAGGGATGAGGATGAGGAATCCTGCGATGTCTGTCATCCAAAAACAACAACATCAACAAAACTGATCAAAACCTAACCATAGAAATTGCAATAAAATAAAATTAGATTGATCAGTGGATAATTTCCTAATGTATTTTCATTTTGGTGCGATGAAAATAACAATTCACTCTTGATAAACCACAATTTGCTTATATTTTCATTATTTTTGTCCACATTCGAGGTACCGCTATCTTGGTGCACTCACTTGTGACACCATGAGCGAGAACCAATCGGAATTGGATTTTTTTTAGGCCACTTTCAGCCCAACCAAAAGTGAGATGTCGTAACTCTGGGTATAAAGGAACTCTACTCAGATGTAGGTTTGGATCAACCTATTTCTCTTTTGTTGTCACAGATGGCAACATCGTTGACCGCCGAAAGATCAGTGAGGATCATTGCTGATTGTGCAAAAATGCATTTGACCTATTCCGCTGCTCACCGGGTTACCGCAGCGGCGTCGCGGGTTGGAGCCCGCCCCCGAAATAACGTGCACTGCCACTGCCGAGCAAACCAATTTCGTGAACAATCACCCTGGTCTCACGCCTTATTACTGCCCGACAAAGTGTCGGATCAAATTAACCCGGGATCAATGGCACGTTACACAACGTACCCCCGCGTTTTATGTCCGTTCAAGGACGAAACAGAACTCGAGATGTCATCGGCTACTCTTGTCCGCGTAAGTCCGGTCTTTAACTGCGGAGTGTCTGAAATTCTGAGGAGGGGGCTGTTCGGAACAACCCCCCTCCTCTGCGGTCCGCGAAATGTTTTGAGGACCCTGACTCCTCGTGATACTTGCACAGAGAAAAAAACTTCGTGCATGAGACCCGAAATGACGTCATATGGATCTCTGAAGTTTTCTGATCACGCATCCGAAAACTTGAGGTCAACCTGCCGAAGTTCGGGTCAGACATCTGAAGCACTTCGGTATGTATCGACGTACTTCAGATGTCTGACCCGAACTTCGGCTGCTGGGCCTCAAGTTCTTAGATACGTGATCCGGAAACTTCAGAGATTCATATGACCTCAACTTCAGGCCCCACGCACAAATGACTGCAGGTATAAAGGGACTCTAATTATATCGAATTGGATAGAAAAAATAACATTGGCATAACCTCTTTCAATGCTACCAAAGCGAATAAATCGATATATATCGCTTTTCTGTGATGTGGCACTAATAGCGTCTTTAGATTCACCTTAAACCCAGAGCCGGGTGGGTTATTCGCAGTCACGGCTGAGGCCCGGCGCCACCAGGGGGCAGCACGGGCGGGGGGCTGCGGCGCGCGGAGCCGGAAGCTGGGGCGGCGTGGCGTGGGGACTGGTCTATTACTGAGACATTACTCTTCCTGAAATGCGTATATTAATGAGCGGCACCGGGCACAGACACCGGCAGACCTGGATATGAATGTGGATGTGGATCTGGGCGGCGTGAGATAAGCCACGCGCATGCGCCAAGTGGACAAGTGGTGCAAGTGAGCAAGTGCCGCGCGCGTCGCTCGTTGACAGTGAAAGTGCAGGAATCCGATCCAGGGGGCCGCGAGCCTTCCATTGTTGCCAGGACGCCTCTCGAAATGACGTCATACTGCTTACTGCCACTCGGAGACGATGTTCTATACTGCCGTGCTAAGGAAAAACGCCGTATGAACCTTCGGTCGTTGCCAAATTTCCATTTATAAGACAAAAATTTCCTGGTAAACTTATGAGTATTTTTCTTCTAATTTTTCAAATAATTGTGCTTGCAATTTCACCTGAAGTTCCTGAAAATTTCAAGGGAAACTATTCATACATTTTCTAAAAAATAGATATTTTATTGAAGGAAATTTGGCAACTCTCGAATGTTCATACGGCGTTCTTTCTCAGTTCTCAGTTTCTCAGTTCGTTCTTTAGGGACCCCGCACTAGCAAGCATATCCTCGGTTTATGTCCGTAACCACTTATCTGGTTTGCGGTGTTTGAAAATCTCCGCTCCTATTTTACTTTGGTACAGGAGAACAAATCGAAACCATTCCTTGCAGTTTTTGCAGAGTATTCATTACACAGTGACAAAAAATCACGACAGTTTTTGAGAAGTTTTCCATGTGAAAAATAGAGTATGGTAGAAAGTCTGCAACGTTGCAACCCGAGATGCATAGTTGGGCACTTAGATCGCCAGTAAGGTTCTTTTCCACTGACTGAAGGTTCATGGATGTGCGTGATTGTTGACAGTGGCGTTTCAAAAATCGTCGCACGGAGAAAAAAACTTAGTGCAGGGGACTCAAAGTTCAAGTCATTTGGATCCCTGAAATTTTTGGACGTGTATCCGAAAGCATGGGGTGCAGCTGCCGAAGTTCGGGTCACACATCTGAAGTGCTTCGGTAATACGGTTGACTCCATAAAAGTTTCAACCGAGGCTCCGAAATCCTGTAGAAGTAAGACATAGAAGTTAGCTGACAGTTTTGAACAATTTGGAGACTTAAACGCAGCGTAAGAAAAATCAACCAATTGCTTTAATTATTTAATTTCATGAAACTGCATTGTTGGGGGTTAGTTTGCAGACAACCACCAATTCTACTGAAGAATAATGATGTGCCTTCAATAAATCGATTGCCAAAACCAATTCGGTGTATTGATTCCCATTTCTCTAAAACTTGGAGTCAGGCGTCTAGCTTCGCGTAACATATAGACTTAGGGGCCGTTCTTGAAATATATCACTCTAAAAACTGGATCCTTTGACCCCCCCCCCTTTTCCCCGTAACTCACGCACGCAAGGCAGTTTTCCCCCTCGCCTCTATCAAATATGTAACGCTGCTATTGACCCTTCTCTCCCCCAGACTCCCTTAAACTTTAAAGAGTTCTGTTCTAGTACTACTACTCAACTTATAAATGAGATATTGGCAATTTCTATATTCGTTGAATCAAACTTTTTTTCAAAAACATCGAACTCTTAAGTCAAATCAGGTACAAAACGGCGACTCTCGAATGTCCATACGGCGTTCTTCCTTAGCACGGTAGTATAGGTGTACGGGCAAGAAAAGCCAGAACGCCTTCAACTTAACCAGCATGCAATCCGGCCATCCTCAGAGTACGAATAGTTGTATTAAGGCGCTAGTAGCAAATGCACGTCGCGTCGTGTTTCTTAGCTGATCGTAATATAGTATGTAGCAGTTATTTGAAAGAAAATTCATACAAAGGATCTACAAAGCGGTAAGAATGAATAACAGATTATCAGAAACAACACAGAAATTGACCTATTTGAGTTGATCAGATGTATTTCGATTGGCATTGAAAGAGATTTTCCTTAAACAAGCTACCTCAACGAAATCTCTCAATATTTTTTGAAATAAGTTTCATTTCAATGGCCAATTTGACTCAAGTTGTTTTTGAATTTTTGTCCAAGCAAAAAGTTCGATTTTACTGATTGTAACGTATAACGTATAAAAGCTAGTTTCCATCTTTTTATTCGTTTTTGGCTGTTTCGAACGCAATCGACGTTTTCTGCGTCAATCTTTGAGGATGACACAAATCCTGCAGTGTCCATATGCTCACCTTGCCTACTGCCGTGCTAAGGAATAATGCTGTACAAACCTTTAGACGTTGCCTTATTTCCTTTCATAAAAACAATTTCCCAGAAAAATTGTGGATGTTTTTCTTCGATTTTTTCAGAATATTTTGTTCGTGATTTAATCTAAAATATATGAAAATTACAAAGAAAAATATGCATATATTTCTTTAAAAATGCCTACTCTATTGGAAAGATTTGGCTACGTCTGAAGGCTCATACGGCGTTTTTATTTAGGACAGCTGCAGTCTTAAGGGGTCCATCTTAGTCCATTCTTAAGGGGGTAGAAAATACCAATCCGTCGATCGTCGTCGAGTATCAACGGGGAGGAGAATGCCGTTTCAGGCCACGCGGCAACCAGGTGGTGGAGACCGGACGTCCGAGGTCCCAAGTGCGGACGTTGACGTCCGACGTCAGGCGCCCGCGGGTTCGTTGGCGCGTGGCGTGGCGCGCGGCCGCGGTGGCCATATCTTCTCCTTGACGGCCTTGACAAGGATACGCAACGCGCATCGTGTGAATATTTTAATTTTTACCGTCCGCACTCATCTCGATCTGGGACGTCGCAACTCGCCATCGCTCTGGCCCCAGTGGAGAAGTTTGAAAGTTAACGGCACTGTTTTTCCTCCGTTTAAATGTATGTTAAACAATCGATTATGGCAACTTGCCTTGCTTAAAATCGATACGTTCAAGGGATTTAAATGGAGAAAAACAGTGTTGCCAACATGCAAAATTGCCACTGTCTAGCCCTTCTTCTCACCCTGCACGCATATCGCTACCCAGCCTTCTCAGTATTACGTGTGTTAAGATTCAGGTCTAGGCTGCCGTGCTAATGAAAAACGCCGTATGAGCCCTCAGACGTTGCCAAATTTCCCCTGGCAAATCACTAATTTTAAGGAAATTTTTTTTAAACATTTGTCTACCAATTTCTGAGATATATTTTTTCGTAATTTGACCTAAAACTTCTGAAAATTTCAAGAAAAAATATTCATGATTTTCCTCAAAAATAAATATTTTATTGGAGGAAATTCGGCAACTCTCGAATTTTCATACAGCGTTCTTCCTTAGCACGGCAGTAGTGTCATATTACTTCATAGTATTTCTTTAAATAGTTATTTTCCTTAGGAAGGCAAATGGTTTACATTGTGACTAAAAAGGCCTTTAAAATAACCTCATTCCACAACCCTGCAGCCACATGCATTGTGCAACCCTCAAGCGAAATTCAACATTAAATGTTGGGAATTTGAATAAGGGGTTGTTCACAGCTTACGTTATACTCTAGGNGGGGGGGGGGGGGGGGGGTACGGGAGAGCGTTGCGCCATCTTTTTTTCACATGCATGTCAAAGGATATGGACCTACGGCACAAAAGCGTTACAAAGAGGAGAAGGGGTCAAAAATGCCCAAAAAATGCGTTATTTTGTTTAAGTACGCTCTTATGTTTAGAAGGACAAATTAAATTCAGAATTAAACTATCTAGCACTTGCCTACAGCTGGGCTACAACTGGATAAAACTGGATGAAACCGGTAAGGAGCAGGTTAAGACTGTGGAGGAGATTATTGACTGCAACATTTAAGATTTGCTACGCAGCATTGAACTTTAAGGTTTCAGCTGCTTCAGTGATACTCATTCCTCTGATTGTGAGTTTCATGTAAAACAATTGGGTCTCCATTTAAAAAATTAATAATTACAGCTTTAACAGAAGAAAATACCCAATGTTTCACGCCGAAGCTGAATAAGCTGAAGCTGTCCACGCACGTGAACAATATGAAGAAAATGTTGATTTAAGTGTCTAAAATGTGTAATACCTTTGCACATTTAGACTGAAATTTCTGAAATAAGTCTGCTTTTTAGAGGGTGATAATGACGAGACACAGTTTTGCAAGTACAATTGCATGAGACTGATCCAGTGTCGAGACACACCTTGAAGTCGCTCCAAAGTTCCTGGCCGTAAGTTTAGCCTGCATTGAACTTGAACGAAAAAGTCTGGGAATTCCTGCCGGTATGTAGCACAATAAATGGTTGCCGGATTATTGCAAATTCCTTCCTTTATCGTCATACCTGTCAAATGAGAAGAAGGAAAATTTGGCAACGATGAATTTCGAATGATTACCAAATGCCATAAAAAAAGAATAAGTTTCTGTCTGATACGCGTAGAATTTGCAAATTTCAGCGTCAATATGTTCGTTAAAGTGGCCAGCCGCTGCGAAGCTCGTAAGTAGGGAACTCCCCCTTCCTTGCCACCGCATATCTCAGATTGAAGGTTTTTGGCGGATCTAGAAAGTTGGCAGCATTGTTTTATCCCCATTTAAACCTATGTAAATGAATCGATTTTCTGAGGGTCCAGATACTCCAATAGGAATCGATTGTTCAGCACAGATTTAAATGGAAGAATGACATTGTTGCCAACCTCGTGGAGCCGCCTCTGCTTTTGGCCAGCGCGGGAGTAGCGGCTCCGGGACTCCGCCCGCCTCTCCCACGACATCGATAGCGGCGCTCGAGTACGTAACAGTAACGATCGAACTGACACAACACTTTCACAATCGTTCCTTAAAGTTGCTCGCCGAACGCCGAACGCTGGACCGATGACGATGAAGCCGCAGACCCAACCGCTTTGCTCTCAGACCGAAAAAACCCAATCCCGGGGTTGCCGCTTCGAGGCCGGATTTGACATTTTTTCCTTCGCTTGACGCAGATAATTTGGGAATTCTTAAAACAATTATTTACTCTATTGTACGTTATTAGAGAATTTGCAGGTGTCTGAAATTTGATGAATTTATTTAGGTTTGTTAGGTGGTGATGTTTAGGTGAAAACTACTGAGTCGAGGGCTCAGGTTTTAGGAAAAAGATTTTTTAGTAGTAGATATAGCTGAAATTAAAATTTGATTCAAAATGTAATGGATCCATTTTCTACCAAAAATTCAAAATAAAACCATTGTTTAGCACAGAGTGAGTTAAATATCTCGATATTTCTCAATCTTTGTAATAGATTCACACCATCTTGAAACCATGACCTACACGTATAAACTACAATGGACCATAGAGATCTCTTATCTCTAGTGACCGCGTCAAAAATAAGTCTAAATTCGTGCGGATGTTGCAAGATGCGCATGAATAAAGATCGACGCTTTGTGACAGCAGAGAGAGGAATAACACAATCCTAGGCCCGGTTCACATCACACATTATCACACGGCACTTATGCCGCGATGGCGTGACGTCACCCGGCCCGCGGCGCATTCCGCGTCTGGGAATATCTGGTGTCCGCACCTGGTTTCAGTTAACTTTGACGCGTCCAAGCGAAAAGGAAGAAAGTCAAAATGTGACTCGCTTCCTTACTTTCGACGTTGGTGCTACCTTGGAGACATCTCACTTGATGGAAAAGGCCCTCTGCAGAGAAATTATACGGCGTTCCGTATCTGAATTGCGGCGGCGATTTGAAGATTACCTTAAAAATCGATGGTCAAAGTGCGAAACTACGTATTTCCATTGCGGTGTTTCAAAATTTCGTTCCTATTTCATTTTTATCCTCAGGGACGCAAGCCAACTTTACAGCTTGAACTATAGACAGCATATTCTGCTAACGGAGAGGAAAAATCAAGGAAAACCTGGTAAAAATTGGCAGTAGAATCTGTGTTCCAAAATACCATAGACCCACAGCCGGCTGTAAGATTTCCAATAGCTTCTGTAGCCGGCTGTATAATTCCTTACAGCCTTTTATAGCCGATGGCGATGAAGCAACAGCTAGACGATAAAGTTTATGCTAAACGTTACTAAATACGGATACTAGGACTTGATCGGCGGCAGAGAGCGCGAATCGCGCATTGGCGCCTACAAACCTAACAGGGATACTTCACGCATTGCGCAATGCGTGAAGTATCCCTGTTAGGTTTGTAGGCGCCAGTGCGTCGCCGCTCCGCTTTGTGTTAGGCTCTAATATTTAACCTCGCGGAGTCAGCGTTTTTCAACTCATGATTTTGAAATGTTTGCACACTGTACGGACTATTCTCATTTTAATTGATGAAAAAAAAAAAAAAAAGTTTTGAAGGAAAATATAATGTGTGTTTTGTAAATATTAAGGTAGTTCCGTATCAAACTTAATGATTTCCAAAGCACACGAATTTCTACACAATTTATTATAGCCTTTTATAGCCAACGGCGATAAAGTGTAAAGCCCAGCGATAGGAACTATGGCCCGACTGTATACTTTTTTATAGCTTCGTATAGCCCGGCTATATGATTTGCTCCGCTTTCTACAGCCAGCTATATAATTTTCAATAGCCTTCTTTAGTCGGCTATAAGAACTCCTATGGTATTTTGAAACGCAGCTCCTATCGCCAATTTTTACCAGGGAATGTTAAAGAAATTACGTTGACTGGTTTTCCAAAGAAAAACTAAAGTACGGCAAGAAGTCTGCAACACGGCAAACGGAGATAAGTGGGTTCGCACTTCGGTCATGAAAATGAAATAAAATACAAGTGAATTGTTTCAATCTCCGAGGATGCTAAAATATCTGAAAGTGCATGATAGATTGCACATATAAATGTATCACTCGCAAATTAATTCCATAATTAATTTATGAATTCAAATTTAAAAGGGCGAAAAAAAATTGGACAAAAAAAGTTTGAGAGGATCTTCTCGTCTAAACGCACAGCTTCCTCAATTAAAATTTATCGGTGTTACTCAGGATTTTAACTCTACCCTCACTCCCTCATCGACATGTTATGTTTGCAAATCTCAGTTCAGGCCTGCCGTAACAAGTTCTTAGAGAAAGCAATCAAATAATGCATGCATTTACTCGGAATATAAAAAGTTACAACCATAATCATACTCCCGTCCAAAGCTCGAACCCATTAGAGTGCTTTTTCTTCGGCCCGGCGTGAAATCATAACCTGGCAGGTTTTAATTAGTCTAGGTTTTTTTTTACCTCAAGTAAGTGTCTGTGGAGAAAGAACCCTGCGCAAATTTGAAGTTGAGTAGAGATAATTTGGCTCAAGATTTTTTTTATGTTTTGCCCCACTGATTAAAATAATAGCCTGCAGCATGTGTTAATTTTCTGGAAATATGAACTTTAAAAGTTGCGTAAATTTAAATTTAACCTTTTATTGCTTAGTGTTGCACGACAGAAACGATTGATTTTTGGCTTTGGTCCTCTGTGGCATTAGGTAAATTGTATCAAAACAACAAACAGTTTTTCCTTGTGTTGGGGGAGGGGGAGGGCTATTGGAGTCATCCTCCGAACTTCCTTAAAAAAATAATAACTCTCTAATTCCATTTATTTCAATGCATTGTCATGATATACAGTGCATCATTTTTCTCAAAAATTGATGATTAATCCATGCAAACATGGGTTAACTCAAGAGGTTATGTTTGGTATGGCGGTCGTTCCTTGGGAAGTTACAGGTTCAACGGCATACAATATGAAAAGTCCGCAAATAAAAGCACCCCATTTGTGATTTGCGACAGAATGAGAACATCTTATTTCTCAATAACTTCAGGCTGTCATGGTTTTCACCGTGGGTGAAATTACTCGGGCGATAAAATTAATTCAATTCTTAGAGGTCATTTTCTCTCCCGCCTTTTCTCTACGGGTTGAACAATACACTACTCTCTTTCTTATTACAATTTAATTAATTATTAATATTGACTTTTACCGATTGGTGATACGCATCGTCGTTGCTTACTATTCGCCGATTCATAAGGTGAATATTTGCTTGATTTTTATCTCGGTGCATTGAGGACATTCTTAGTCCTGAACGTTAAATATTGTAATTTCTGTTCACAACCAAAGTTCGAAATGATCGTCTTAACTTCCTGCCAAGCCTAAGAAAAGACCCACAGCCTTTGTAGGAAACGAAAAATGCCACAATCACCCGGGGCGTTGGGCGCGTTTGAGCGGCTGTGGTAGGAAGTAATCGGTGCGAGCGGGCTAGCTGCAGACACCACGCCCTTCGCCCGGAAAAAACCATATTTAGTTTAAACACCTCACACCTCTTTTGACACTACACTACAATTAATCAAGAACTGCATTTCTAGCCGGTTCATCGCTCCTGCGGTAATGACATTTAACCTTCGTTTATCGTGACCCAGGTTTACTCTGCCGTGCTAAGAAAGAACGCCGTATGAGCCTTCAGGCGTTGCCAAATTTCCTTTCGAAAAACAAGGAACCTTCAGAATTTGCGAATATTTCTCCTCCGATTCTTCGGAGGATTTTGTTGGATATTTGGTCTGGAAAGTCTAGAAATTTAAAGGAAAAATATTCATAGCTTTCTTCAAAAATGGATATTTTCTGAGAGGAAATTTTGCAACATTCAAATGCTCATACGACGTTCTTCCTTAGCACGGCAGTACTCACCAATCGTCGTTCCTCTGACGTAAGGGCGTATCTCGATTCCCACGTGAGCCTTGAAAAGCATTAAGTTATATGGAGAACAGGGCTCACGCTCAAATTGAGATACGTCCTTACGTCAGAGGAGCGACGCAATGACCTGTGGAAAAATCGCTCGATTTTCCTTCCACCGTTCACTTCCTAGGAGTTGAATTGAAAAACGGGGGTTACTTACTAGTAAGGTGACTAGTAGGAATTTTATTACTATAATTAGATTATTACACTGATATCTGTCGAAAAAGTCTTGTCGAAAGTCTTGTCAGTCGAAATGTTTACATTATTTTTTTTGCATCATCTCGGCTGGTATTCGTAAAATGTCAAAGTACGAGTTAGTTCCTTGACAACGGAACGAAAACTGAGACGAGAGAAAAATTAGGCAACGTATAACGTTGCTGACCTGATTTTGATCAGTAGCATCCATATCAAAATCACTTTTGCGTTCTTAGAAATCATTCTCATCGACGATATAGGTCAAAACCGTTCGAGTCTCTAAAATTTACGAGAGACCTCCGATTCCGCAAATCCGCGACCGTAGCGGCCTTCTCGGCGACGCGAGGTTTACCTGTGTTTGAGCCAAAGTTTTACCATCATTGGGGCAATTCACACGATCTTGTCGCGGTGTTGATGTACAATGTGTGCTTTGCGTGTTGCCCTTGAAGGCGTCCAGGAAACAGCTCTCAAGACCGCCGCCGTTGGGAACATAGCTCACGCGCAGCATGTAGTCTCAAGAGAGTGCGAGATCGCTCCAGATCAGTAAAAGTAACAAGGATGTTTAGGCATTAGGTGAGATTACAGTATTGCCGTGCTAAGGAAGAACGCCGTATAAGCCTTCAGGCGTTGCCAAGTTGCCTTTGATAAAATAGGAATTTACTGGGAAAGTTATGAATATTTTTTTTCCAATTTTTCAGTCAACATTGTTTGCAGTTTAATCTAAAACACCTGAAAATTCCTAGGGAAAATATGCACAACTTCCTCCTGAAAATAAAATTTTATCGGAGAAAATTTGGCAACTCTTGAATGCTCATAAGGCGATTTCCTTAGAAGAGTAATATTATGTGCAGGACAGATAACCGATGAGGTTGATGCGCTGACTAAGGTGATCCAGCAATCCTAGATCCAGAAAAAAGTAGGGTCAAGCAAAACGACCTTCAGTTGACCAGTCACGAGCGGTTATTCTCAGTGGTTGGACATTGATCTTTTGCACCGGTAGCTATCTCTCTTTTGCTGACTAGTGTTTCTCATGTAAAACTGGGATCCATTTCTAGCCTTTGACATTGAGATTTTAAAGCTCATTTGATTTTCCGTACGTTCGCTAGTTACTGAAACATTAGAGGTCATGATAAAACAAATTAATCGATTTAACAGTCGGAATTCCATCGCAGAGCATATGTTTTAAAATGACATAATTCCTGGAGCAAAGTACTGAGCGTGATAAAATTATTTCGTTCTGGAGAAAGTTCAATTTGAACTTCAATGTTTAATTTTGAATTTTTATACTTAACTCTCCCGGCAAAGACAATTCCCCAAGTCAACTTAAAAAAGGAATCGATATTTTGCACCCTAATGGTGCCACCCTCGGGCTCCTAATTTTGAGTCAGCTAACTTAACGGGTGCTGCGGACTGACCGAATTAATTGGCTTTGTTGCCGTTCCTGAAATTAACGAGAAAAATTGACTTTGAAAACTTGACTTTAACATTTGCTACACACAAAAAAAAAATTAAAAAAAAACTTGCAGATCAATTTTAGTTTTTGGTATGGTCATAGCAAACATACACTAACATACAGCATGAGCCTTTCCTCCATCCTCCTCTTAATCTTCTTTCTCTAATTCTCTCTTTTCTTGTCATTTTCCTTCTTCTTCCGATCACTGTTGGAGGAATAAACCTCGGTTACGAGAGCTGAACTTCCATTCATATGACCCACTAAAGTTTCCAGTCCATGTAAAGTCTTCAGTCATGTGAACCGGACCTTATTTCAGAGAACAGACGTTTTACGTAAAGAACATAAGCCTCATTAAAAAACTAAATAGAAAACTCAGTAAAACTCAGTACTAATAAAAACTGCGGTTATCTGAACTGACTTTGCTTCTCCGACTAAAATATTCAGTTTCCTGAACTGAAAACTTTAGTAGGCCGTATGAAAAACTGAAGATTATTTCTCCAAGATATTGTGCCCTCATCAATTTAATGTAAAGAATATATTGTGTGTATATTTAGCTAGGAGTTCGACTAAACACGCATCTACGACGTAGAGCTGTTGAGACTGGATAAGGCACATCTCTGCCGTGATAGCTAAGAGAGCATTAAGTGCACGCTGGGATGAACCTCGAGAAACAAAAAAGCATGGGCTAATCATGGCTCATACAGACATGCACTTACTGCTCTCTTCGCTATCACGGCAGATCTCTGCCGTGCAGAGGAAAAACACCGTATGAACCCTCAGGCGTTGCCAAATATTCTTCGATAAAACACGAATTCCCCGGTAAACTTACGAATATTTTTCTTCCAATTTTTAAGAGAATATTCTTTGTATTTTGATCTAAAGCCCCTGAAAATTTCAAGGAAAAATATTCATAAGTTTCCTCATAAATAAACATTTTATCAAAGGAAATTTGGCAACTCTCGAATGTTCATACGGCGTTCTTCCTTAGCACGGCGGATCTGGGTCCCAGCTCAAATAAACTGCGCGCACCTCATCTGATCGTTACATTATCACGCGCCTTGCTGTCGCCAACTCGTCATTTCGATTGTGTAAATTCATTGCGTGCAAGTCCCATAAAAGTCCCCATCTGCATAATGGCTCCCATTCCAAATGCCGACCTGGACTGCTTAGTTCCGCCCCGCGAGATCGCGGTCTATTGCTCCTTCGATCAAAGGTCGCAGCCCGGAGCCGGGAGCTTTCGTCCAAGAAGGAAGTGATATGCGCCCTGCGGTCGATCTCCTTGAAATGGACCTATGTATCATCGCCAACCGTGGGTTTTTCAGCACCCTCCTGTCTCACCTACTTTATGCGTGTTCTCTGGTTTGACCTTGTGCCCTTCGTTAATCAATCTAGAGCAAGGTGTGGGCTTTGTAATGTTGAGTGACGTCACGAATGATGACTGTTGATGACGTGCAACCATTCCAATCGTTTTTTGAACGAGAGAAGGTAGCTACGTAACGTTGCAAATTTCCACGCGCGAGCAGAACTTTTATCTGGAAACTGTTGAGCATAACTAACTAAAGGTTTCAGTGATTTTTCTTCGGATTACTCGGAAAAATCATGAAAATTTTAGACGATACTGTCGAGTCTTATTTTTATAAAAAACATATTGTTTGAGAATATTTTGAGTGGAGATACATTCTTACGTCGGAGAAATGACGAGCTTTGATGGAGCCCAAAAAGGCACTTTTTTAAACTTTCCTCGGTGAGTTTGATTTTAATCAGATTTTATTTCAAATCTTCTTCGAGTTTTCTCTACATGGAGCATGATGGCAATGAGCAGTTGATGTCAAACGAACTTATGACGTCACATGTGTGTTGGAAGCAGATTTATTAAGATCAAATTTACTCACGAATTTGTTTAATATGAGAGGGTGATCGGTGCAATATGGAGTAACTAACCGATACGTCTGTATAATGGTATTACCAAATAGAATGAGTTTTATTTTCACAAACTTGTGGTACACCAATAATAGGATCTCTTTTTATGGACTGTTGCTTATCGAGGAACCGTTATTTATCGCAAACTTTAAATATTTTTGACCTCGGCGTAAACCATTCCCTCTCTGGAGAACCTCTTATATTCAACCCTGATCGTTGTAATCAGACTTTCACTTAGTATTATAGAAATAAACACTGCCGTTCTAAAGAAAAACGCCGTATGAGCCTTCAAACGTTGTCGCATCTTCCCAATAAGATAGTTATCTTTGAAGAAATATATGCATATTTTCCTTGTAAAGTTTCAGATATTTTAGATCAGATATATTGCAAACAACATGTACTGAAAAATTGGAAAAAAATATCCACAATTTTACCTGGAAATCCGGTTTTTATCAAAGGAAATATGGCAACGTCTAAAGGCTAATACGGCGTTTTTCCATAGCAAGGTAGATCAAACGTGATTTTTACGTTACCGACTAAATGGCGTAATGCAGCAGCTTTATGTCGATGTTTATTCTTCCGAAGAATAATGGGAGTCCATCAGGAGCGAATAAGGTTCTTCAATTTGTTGGGAATCGATAGTTGATGGAGTTTTTGCATATTCATTATTGCGAGGGGCTCTGCTCAAATGCCAACTCAGCTCCTTTCCGAGCGAGGAGAAATTAAACGTTCCACGATGCGCCCGCTAGAAAACGCATTCCATAATGTTTGCAGTCTGTGATTCATTTGAATGACAAAAGATCCTCACTCACGACTTAATCCGCGCGCGAGAGGCACTTTTTCTCCGGAAGATTCATGTTGCACTTTTACTACTCCCTCGCATAGTGTGGTTAGACATTGTCTACGTCCAGGCAAGGCGTTTATCAGTGCTGTCATTTTATTTTACCGAAGATTCCGGGGTTCCCGGAATTGATTCCGATTTCTGAAAGTTCCAAGAAAAATTCCGGGAAAAATTTCGAAATAGGCCTGGATTTTATCAGTGCTGTCGTTTTATTTTACCAAAGATTCCGGGGTTTCTGGAATTAATTCCGATTTCTTAAAGTTCCGAGAAAAATTCCGGGAGAAAAGTTCGAAATACGCCCGGATTTAGTTCCAAAGATCGTCAAATTTGATTTTTAAAAAATCGGTCAAATTACGATTAACCCCGAAATTCCGTGAAGATTCCGATTTAGGAATTTTGAAGATTCCAGGAAAAGTTTCAATTATTTGAAAAGTTGTAATAATGCGTTACTTCACCAAAGCTCCGATAAAACAACAAGCTTTCCTCATTTATTGAAAGAAGTTAAGGAATTTCCATGAGGCTGCGGTTGTGGAACTCTCCATTGAGACCCACGCCTAAACCTCGCTCTCAAGAGATATGAGTTCTGTATTTTACGTGCGAGTTTATTATTTTCACAACGACACTACAGCCTGTGTTTCATTCAAGCGCGAATAAAACATTAGAGTGCATCTGCGACGTTTTGAAAGGCAATAAATGAAACTTTCCTCAGAACGGTAGGTAAGGTTAGAAGAATATGTTGCACTTCTACGCCAGCACCAGTCAAGTAGATTTTTCTAAGCGGTATGTCCTGCTATAAAAAGTTAACGAGAATGGAAATTGAAATGGAGTTTTGATTTCTCCCGGATGTAATCGAAAAATTGAAGTGTGCAGTATGTCCCTTGTTGATTTCATTACATTTATGGGCTACTTTAAAATAGTGAACTCGGACTGGTAAATTTTATCCTTCATCCGCATTATTGATATCGTTACGGAGAGAAAATCAATTGGCGTCGTCAAAAAGGCCGGTTCTTAGCTGAGCTTTCTGTCTAAAAAATTCGAAATTTGGAAAATATGCCTATTGATAAGTATCTCAATCGAAGAAAATCATGTATAGAAATTAAAAATTTGTGGATACTTCGTTTTTCTCTGGTTCCAATTTTGGATTTTTCCTGGCTTCCTTTACTTCACACTGTATGTGATATGGAGCCAGTGCTTTTTTACCATTATGATGCTTAGGCCGTAATGGTGTGTTTTTACTCTGGACTGACTCAGAAGCTGATGATGGCATCCATCGTGTTTTTCACAGGGCAATATCAAAGCCAATGTCTTGAAAGTGAAAACCTAGCGATTGAAACCTGGCGTCCAATATAGGTTCGTTCATCGGCAAAGGATAACCAGCAGTAAGCTAATTTTAAAATTTATAGACAAAGCTACAGATAAAGAAGGCAAAGGGTCAATGGAGCGATCCTATCGCTGGAAGTGGGTGGTTGCAATGAACGTCGAGGGTAAGTTTTAGATTGATCAACGACAAAACTCAACAATAACCCTTTAATTAGTACATCATCTTTCCCCTACGCCTATAAGAACCGCTCGGCTTAACCAATAGGATCGCTCCGTTCTGTCTTTGTCTATCGTTTTGTCTATCAATTTTAAAACTCAACTCACAGAAAACGGGTCTGTGACGCACGCAACTGATCCATTCACACGGCAAAGCTCTTTTTCGATTTGTGGCGCCAGCGATCTGGACCGGCCGAATCTGCGTGTCGCTAAACGGACATTTCGTCGCCTGCGTACTTTTACCCGCGCCTGCGTGCACTCCGCAAAGAGGGAGGGGGGAGGATCTCGCCGACAAATTTGAATGATCGATGGAGGAAGTAAAAGTTGTACGGATTTATTGAAACCGGTTGGAGAAGAATTGTGAGGATGTTGAACGAAAACTCACTGACCGAGCCTCAGGCACATGCACCGGCTTCAAGTCACTCGACGGATTGTCAAATAGGGCGGAAAGCCCTTCTTATCACCTGTAAAATAAGAAGGTTTAACTGTGTAAATTGGCAACACTGACCTCCAATGCTGCCGTTTCGTGTCAAAATGTCCCTATTTCCTACAGTTTTGTACGAGGAAATTTCGTGTGTTGTTCCGAAATTGGCAGAAGTGCCGGTCACTTGTCCGGTCGATTGAATCATTGTGAAACCGGCCGGTTTAAGGATCATAGTGTCAACATGCCACCGGTTACACTCTGGGGCACTGCTGCCATCAAACGGGCTGACCGCTACGTTTTCTTGTATTTTTTTTTTATGTAAAATGGTTCCTGCGTGTTCTGGCAAACCTGCGTAAGCTTGTCTCGGTGGCCAAAAGTCTCTTCTGCGTGAAATCTTGTTGAAGTTAAAATGTTGAGACGACGCGTTTTGACGAAATATGATCGCGAAGTTTACGTGCACGAGGGTGATATTTTCAGGCCTAATTTTGGAAAGTATAACTTTACTGTGTTGTCGGTAATATTGTAATGATAAATTTAAATCCAGGCCTCAAAAAAGACACCCTTTGGAGCCTGGTGTCCAATTTTTTCAGTTGGATAAAATGCATTCTTTGACTAAAATTTCGACCAAATCAAACAAAACTTGTATTTTACCAGATAAAACTCATGAAGATATTATACCATTTTTTCTACCTCTGCGTTAAAATCTCCATCTTGCCATGAATATAGATCTTGGAAAAGCTCATACGTTGAAACAAACTGCGACTACTTTCTGAGCTTAAAGACTCGGCATTTTTTCTACCTCTGCGTTAAAGTCTCCGTCTTGGCGTCAAGATGGTAACATGTTTCACTCCATTCACCAATCACTGGTGACCGATTGCCGATATTTCCCCATTTGAAGTTAAGGTAAAGAATCCATTATTCAGGTGTTCGTTGCAAACATCCTGTTTATCAATCCGTTTCCATAGGTTTAATGGTAGATAAATCGATATATCGCAAGGCGCTTGCCCCGCCATTGTCACCAATATGGTCTTTTTTAGGAGAAATATTAGCCAAACGACAAATTAAGATTATTTGGGCCCACAGCTTCGGTGTTTTTTCTACCTCTACGTTAAAGTCTCTATGTTGGCGTTAAGATGGTACCTTATTTATTTCATCAACATGGTCGTTTTCAGCCAAGATAAATTGAAGAACTATTCTCCTCTCTTAGCGCTCTCCCTGGTCCCATCCTCCTAATTATTCGAAGCCATCAAGACAATTCCCTCACCCTCAATTATAGTCTTTGCCCCTGATTAGCAATGCTGATCGCAACGAAAAAGGGAAATTCGCAATACAACGAGCGGAAGCGTCAAATCAGGTTAGAGACAAGCTTCGTGACTGCAAAAACGATACACCCTTCTGCAGACGGATTTTTTGACCTTGCTCTTGATTTAATCCTCTCACTGGTCTGGCTAATCTACATGCTGCCAACTCGGACAAACAAATTTTCTACGGCACATAGCGCTCTTTAACTTCAAGAATACGGAGTCTCAAATCATAACTCTTTTATCCACTATTCATTTGTAGCGATTCAATCCTCAAGTTTTATCGATTTACGAAATAGCTCACGAAATAGCTTTTATATTTTTGATTGACCAATCGGTTTGTAATTCAAATTGGCGGGGTTTTTTTTTTCATTTTTTAGCTCATTTCTAGGAAATTCTAAGTTCTTGGTATACTTTTATCCCTTCTTGGGATGGCAACAACAAGGACATACTTGCAAACGCTCCGAGTTCACAAGAATCGAATTTAATCATATCCAGATCAACGTAGGAAAAGAGATTTGATGTTATTTTCCTCTAAGAGTCTGGATGCTAGAGATAAAGTTCAATAAGCACTTCCTCATGATTTTACTCAACTTTGAGTTTTCCTCTGGAACCATATTTTGACTTGTTCAGGTTAAAATTACTGTTGGTTTGTCCTCTTCCAAATTTGATTTGGTTCCTTTCCATTACAGTTCCGTGCATGCAGTTAAAATCATCTTCCAATATTAATACAAGAAAATTGTCTATTTTGGCAACAAGGCTTGGACTCATATAATGACTTGTTCAGCTAAAAATTACTGTTGGTTTGTCCTCTTCCAAAGATTTGGTTCCTTTCCATTACAATCCCATGCAGTCAAAATCATCTCCCAACATTAATACAAGAAAATTGTCTATTTTGGCAACAAGGCTTGGACTCATATAATGACTTGTTCAGCTAAAAATTACTGTTGGTTTGTCCTCTTCCAAATTTGATTTGGTTCCTTTCCATTACAGTTCCATGCAGTCAAAATCATCTTCCAACATTAATACAAGAAAATTGTCTATTTTGGCAACAAGGCTTGGACTCGCGGGGGAAAAGTAACGTCTGCTTCTGCAAGTCTAAACTTAAACTCGTTCCCGGCACGCGTCAACTTTCTTGCTCCGCCAGTGAAGTTGCACTAACCCAGTTCAGTCCCATCCGCTAATTAATTTGCCTAAGACCGTCACGTTTCCACCAGGAGCCTGAGACACGCTCTCCAAATAGGTTATGTCGGTGCAGAGAAGGATCGTGGATGGGTTGCAAATTTCTCTGCTTAAATCCTACTGAAAATCCGGGAAAATTTTGGAGAAACGCAGCACTCAACAGAAATTTTGAAAAACAAGCCCGGTTCTTAGAAGTTAAGCCCTGCATAGACGATCAAATTCCGAACCAATTCCGATCAAAGTAGACATGCTGATGACTGGTGGTCACCATCTACCATCAAATTTTGACGGGCCGCACTTTTTTGTTCAAAGTAAGAACAGAACGGAGTGCCACCATTCATCATTTCCTGCCACAGGAAATATTTCTGCCAAGTTTTCATTTTAAAATGAAGCAAATTAATGAGTTTAAGACTGATGACTCCCGACACTTTGATTCTACTTTGATCGGAATTGGTTCGGGAATTTGATCGTCTATCGAGGCCTCCATAGCAAAAAAAGGAGATAAAACTGAAAATTGAATGTGTCGTTGCATTCTCAAATTTCCGAGCTTTTGCGAAAATCGCAAATTTTCTTGGTATACCAGAATATTTTCCCCGATGGTTTTTCTATTTCTAAATCTATCACTAATTTTCCCGTTCATGATTTGTTGCAGATTATGTTGATACGGGCGGGGATTTTGGCGGCATGTCTGTTTATAGCGAGTGCACAGAAGGAGCCTCGGAGGGAGGTGGACCTGGTGACGGAACCCAGGCCCGGGCAGGAGTTCGTCCATGTTCACGCCTCCTCAGGCCCCTCCAAACCAAATAAACACTACATAAAAGGTAACTGTTTTCATCTTTCAACTTCTCGTACCCAGCTCCCGTTCTCGTTCGTAAAATATAAGTACAATATCTGTATTAAGCGTCCAGCTCACCTTCAAACTAGGGGCTTCACAGAGGTTCATCGATGGAGCTATTGACTGTTGCCTTTCAAAGATCGTCGGCCCGACGATCTTTGAAGGTAACCGATGTGTTCGGGATACATCACAGATCAGATCTTGAAATTTTCAAGGAATTCCGTTCAGAAATGGCTGAGAAATAGAAAAACTGGTGCCAGTATGAGAGCCTCAGTTTGAAAGTGGGCTGGACGCTTTAGACATGCAGAGATCTAAGGTAGGAAAATGGACCTCGCGGTGTTCATACTCCCTATATTGAAGTTAAAGCGGATGTTTTAGATAAATTCATATAATGTGGGCAAGGGAAGCTGGAGCGCCTTCAATTTTTTGCATATGACACGGATATCCATCGAACACGAATAGTTGCATCTAGGCGCTAGTGTCAGTGACGCATATCAATCGAATGTGCTTTGTTTTACTTCGTCATGCTACAGAAGAGCGCCGTGGTAATCATACTGAGACGGTACGCAGGTTATTCTGATTCAGTAATGATTTCCCGATAAACAAGTAAATTTTCTCATTTGAATTTTTTACAATATTGAGTTACTCACTTGCTGTAACTCATTTGAAAATTTAAAAAAAAATGGACAGTGGTCTTCAAAGGAGAACCAAGTGACAGCAACAGGTGCCAAATAGAATGGGCCAAACTAGGAACTTCGGAGAGGGGAGGGGAGAGAAAATCATTTTATCTGGAGGGATCTGTATTGGCGGCACAGGATGACATTCTATTAAAAACGTCTGGGAGACTCTTGCAGCTCTAAAATGTTTTTTGTACAGTTGTTCGAGAAACTAGCTCTTAATCTAAGATTGGTAAAATAATTTGGTTCATGACGTCACCCGGAGCTCATTATCTACCTAGTAAGTCAGATGACTATTGCTCGCGTATAATGGAGCCCTTGCAAGTGTGAGGAATTTGCGGTTTAATTTCTGATTCTTATGTAAAATTTCACAAGAAAGACGATGGTGCTACTGGTTTTCTCAGAAATCAACAGGGTTCCAAAAAAAAAAAAAAAAAACTCCTGAAGTTGAGGCCATTATAGAGGGGATATCCCACGCTAGAGAGTCCACCTCTACATCACGACAATCTGTCTATGCAAAGATAGGTAGAAAATACATTAACAGGGTTGCCACTTCATTCGGGGACTCGAAAACTGAAAACACGTCAACCCTTCTCATGTATTGGCTCTCTATCTTTGCATGGAGAGTTTGACTAGATACAGATGTGGACTATTAGGGTAGCGTGGGATATCCCCTCCATCACAGCCTCAACTTTGAGAGCTTTTTTTTGAGCTTCGAAGTTGATTTAAGAGAAAACTAGTGGCCCCTTAATGTTTCTCGCGAAATTTTACGAAGAAATAAGTACTTAAATTGCAAATTATTGTCAGAGCAATTCTTGCATTCTTGCAAGAGCTTCATTGTCCATAAAGAAGTCTTAAATCCCCGAACGTAAAAGTTTCCACTCTGTCACCAAAAGACTAGTGGAGGGTCCCTCTTCTTCATCTCTGGCGGTAAGCATCTTTTGCGAAGCGTTGATTTCAAGTTGACCTTTGTTGGTGTTTCAGGGGTGCAGGGCGACTCGAACGCGGGCGAGGTCTCGTGGGTGGCGCCGGTGAAGACGAAGCTCAAGTCACCCTCGATCGTGAGCCCGAAGAAAGCGCAGGCGGCGTCGCCGGTAGAGCTGTCGCCGATCGCCCCGGCCAAGGATAGCCGACTCCTCCGGCTCACGTCGTACCCGGCGTCGCCGCAGGAAGCAGCACCGTCGCTCGACGAGGCCCACGACTTCGCCAGGCACAACATCACCAGAGGTAATTAACCTTCTCCTCCTCATCGCACCAGCACCGGCCCGCCCGCCGTTTATTCCTCCTTGCGAGCCGCGTGTCGCCCGCCCGCCCGCCGCCGCCACGGCGTTGCCGCGCCAAAGATCGCGCGTTTGCGGTAAAACGTTCGCTAGCGGAAGGAGGAGTATTTTTATGGGTGCTACATGGCCACCAGAGGGATCTTTACTGATTGACACGACCATCTTGAGCTCCATAAAGCTCTTAGGTTAAAAAAAAAAGAAGAAAAGATGAAGAAAACGACATTTATACTGTTTCTAAAATAAACTGGAAATTTCTGTCTCTCACACGGAGAAAAATCCATAGTTTTATAAACCAATTAGTGGTCCAAATGGAACACCACCAATAGTCGTAAATGAATTAATGATTCTCGGTCTGTGAACCAAGGTTTATTGTATCATACTAAAGTATATAAATGTGGTGGTGCAAGGTATATGTGCTATTATTATATATTTCGTTTACTACTATTAGTAGTGTTCCATATGAACCACCATTTGGTTTATAAGCGATAACTTTTCCTCAGAGCATTGCAAAATGTAGTTAAACTCTGTAGGTCAACGCCTTCCTTTACTCCGGTGAAGGCGACAGCGTTGGAGATATGCATAGTAATAAGGAAAATCAGCATGGAGAAAAGAAAACCCGCAAAATTATCAATAATCTTGGTAGGTCGACCAAACATCGGCAATTTCCGATAGTTAACAATTAAAGAAAATTCTAGTTAACCGTATTGACGATAATGTTGAAAAACTATTTTATGAATTAGCTATAATTTGACAGCGCTTGATAAAAGAATGTGGTAAAATTGTACCAAAAACAATACCATATTACTGATATGGTGAATTCTTAATGGATTTTCGGTGACGAATTAGAAATTCTGTTCATATTACCAAGTTTTATTCGCATTTGAGATCGACGAAGAATGGATTCAATGCGGGATTTGGTTAAGATATTGGTTGATTGAGGCAAAATAAGTGACCAAAATGTTGCATCTCCGTCGCAGTGAACTTTTGAGATTTCATACGTCTATTTTTCTGCCCGGGCGTTAAAGTCTCCAAGCTTACCTCTCACAGAGGCACATAGCGATCTCCCATTTGTACAAAGGGAAAAGAAATGACCGAAATGTTACATCTCCATTGCAATATACTCCTAAGATTTTATACGTCTATCTTCCTATCTAACCGTTAAAGTCTCCAAATCAATCCCATCGAATTAATGATTAAATATCCTGAGTAAAAAGCTTGATTGTCTAAAACTTGCTGAATTTTCGTGTTTCTGGACACTGAGTCAGTCTCACTCATATATCCTTGGATTGCCCCATGTCATAGTGCGTCTTTATTTCATTTATCGCAGCTGCAGTTTTTCCTATATTGCAGCCGACTATTTTCTCGATTCCCTACGCTGATTGTCGCACTAATTAAGACATTACAAATTGTTCCTCACTGAGAAATACGGACTGCGGTTTGATAGGAATGATAATTGGTCCGGTACTTAACAATCCTGTTGGTTTAACGAACCGGTGACTTTTAATTTCACGGTTGCCAACTTCTGTGATCGTTAATCTTGATTTAATTTCATCGCAGTCGCTCAAGATAACTGAGCGCTACATTTCGACGGCCGCCGCGAAAAGCCGCTGACACCCGGATCAAAATGCGTGAAGAGAGAGAGAGAGAAAATTCTGAATTCATGGATGGATATTCGGTGTTCTTGCTCCCTGCGGTGATAATTGAATCGGGCTCTAAAAGTTTAATGCAATCCTAAAAAGGCAACCTTAATCATAATAACGAAGCAAATGAGGATATAGGTTCCACACAGTCATAACTGGGATCATATTACCATGATATGGACTCATTCCGTTCGAAATATAAATCTTAGTATAGTTTTTTTGAGTGGCGTCTCTTTTCGAATGCGCGCTGGAAAAATGTCCTATCCGTCGCATATTTTTTAAAAAAAATATTTTTATCCTGTTGGTTTGTCTATTGCCAATTCACAAAGAAATTTGACCTCAAACTCATTTTTTGACAAATCATCGTACTTGACTGAAATAGTTCATATCAACATTTGTGAACTCCACAAAAAAAAATTGGACTCCATACTGGAATATTCAAAATTGAGTTCTAGTGCCTCCCATTTTTCTATTTTTCAACAGATTAACTCAACAGAGAAACACTTTAATGCTGCTATCCCTCAAACTCTAAAAACCTGGAATGTTTGGTAAAATATACTCTCAAAATTCCACGTTTCAATGTTGCAATATTGTCAATGTCTGGTGCGCTTATATTGATTCTAATTAAAAACGTCTGAAAATGCTTCATACGGGTTCTTTTTTGCATTTTATGAGTAGAAAAGAGTTAAAAAGCATCCCAGCAATCCCAGCTATAGTTTTCAGCCACTTAATGCGTCAATCACTCCAAACGTTCCATGAAGAACCCGAAGTATGATGGAAAATATATTCACAAAATTCCACGTTTCAATGTTGCAATTGTCAAAGTCTGGTGCAGTTAGGGTGATTCTAATGAAAACTTTTCGCAGACGTTTTTCTTAGTATTTTACAAGCAGGAAAGAGTTAAAAAGCATCCAAGCCATGGTTTTCAGACACTTAATACCTCAGTCCTTCCAAACAATATCTGTGAAAAACTTGGAGTATTTTGAAAAATGAACTCACAACTGCCCACGTTTCAGTGTTGCATTATTGTCAATGTCTCGTGCACTTAGATTGATCCTAATTAAAAACTTCTAAAAAATGCTTTGTAGAGGGTTTTCTTTACATTTTACGAGCAGAAAAGAGTAAAAAAACACCGAAGCTACGGTTTTCAGCCGACGTTATGACGCCGAGATCAGCGGCCGGAGGAAAACTCGGAGGATTCGTTTCAGCCCAATTGCGTCGGGAGCGGTGCTGGTTTATGCAACTATTTCGTAACGTGAGCTTTCTCTGAGTGCAACAATTACAGATCGATGTGCTTGCTGCTTACACCTCGCGACGCGCCGACCGCAGCCCTCCGCTCGCTCGAGCCGCGCCACGGGGGAACAACGCCGCCCAGGCCCCGGATCAAACCTGGAGCGCCGCGGATTTTTGAGCACGGGCCGCGACACCGCGCGCGCCGGCACCCGCTCCAACAAATTATCAAATCCATTTTGCACTCTCGCGGAATTTTTACCGTCGCACAGTGGATCTAGAGTCCCTTTATACTGAGAGTCAAGACAATGTGAATCCATTTCTGATTGGTTCCCGTATTTTAGGCCTTCACAGTGTCACAACCGGGAATAAAGATTACATTTTTGCTGATTGCAAAGACTATAATCCGGAATGGACCAGGAAATTACGGGTTCAGAAAGGAACAAACGGAATGAGAGAAGGGACGGAGAAAGTAATTTGTGAATGGGTCGATCAAAGATTACGAAAAACGTTCAATTTGTGTAATCTTTATTCCCGTCTGTGACTCCATGAGGGGGTGTTGTCTTGACTCTCAGTATAAAGAGACTCCAAGTGGATCGAGTCAGGAGAGGTCGGACAAAATGTGGAAACTTTAAGCGCTTTAACTCCGATAAAAACTTTGAGGTTCTAAAAGTGGCTCCATTGGTTTCTTCGTGAGATTTGCCTCCAGAAGCACCCCTTGAAATTTGAAATGTGACTAAATGAACATCAAAATTTGCAGATTTAGTCAACAATTTCATGTCTAACCTCTCTAATTGACTCGATCCACTGTGCGCACAGGCGACCGGTTCGCAAGCGGAGATAAAATAATTTAGAGGCACTGAATTCGAACAGCCTGCTCGCTGATTTTTGAAAGCTATGGACAAAACGATCGACAAAACCATGAACGAAGCCTCTATCTTTTAGCGTAAAATTAATTTTTTCCCCCTGTTTTCCATCAATTTTACACTTAAAATCTTACGAATGACCAAATAAATCTCTATCTAAAGCAGAATTGGACATATTTATGCTGAAAGGGATACCCTTTTACACGCATACCTTATAAATATACTTCCTTTTATCAAGAACACGTCCGTATTGATTACGGCTTTGACTAGGCGGAGACTTGCACTTAAAGTTGAACCTGTGGGCCTACTCGAATGTTTAATGGTTGCCAGATAGTGCTGATAAACCAGCACTTTTCCCCGCTTAAACCCATTAAAAGTACACATATCTTATCACACACTGTGGGCAATTGCATGGTGCGCAAACTTAATACGACGTAGGATTTTCCATTAGTAAAGAGAAAAGGCGTAATAAATACTAATCAGCCAGATTAAAGACGACTAGTTTTTCATATCGTGTGACGGCACAATAAGGCTCTTGTTGGGAGGATAGAATCCGCTAATTAATCAGTATATCCTGCGTAAAATGCATAGAAACAATGCAAGCTGCTATTTAAGTCTAAACTCAATCTGAAAACTTGAATGTTTTACAGTCTTATTACAAAGTATGATATGACTTCAAGGAACCCTCCTCTGCCTGTCATTAACATCGTGCGGGGTAAATCCAAACGAGTGGTAGAAATGTGAATCAACTAAACGGACCTCAGTATGGAATTGTGAAACTTCCATTTAATTTACTATTAAATACGGTTGAATTGACTTTTTCCTCGTCCCGTGGTATGAAAAGATTAAATATAAGTTGTGCGAGAGTCCCATGTGCATGTAATGAAAGAGACAAGAATCAAATTATAAGAAACTATCAATCAATTAAACATTCTTAAATCGGTAGAATTTTTTTATCTGGGTAAACATTTCGTGCTAGAGAGGGATTTCAAATTTCAAATGAAACATCCCCTGCAATGGAGACTCAATGCAATTGTGGTATGTACCTAATTTAATTTGAGATGTACCGGCTTAAGTCAGCCTGACTTAATACCTTCCAAGAACTCTTGTAACTTCAGTTGAAAACAAACATTTTGCGTTTAAATGTATCTCTGTATGAAAAAATTGTGTGGATTTTCTTAGTAACCTAATTCGTAAAATTTGATCACACATCGACAGTGAAATTTCCAAACCACGTATCTCGTTTGCGGTGTTGAAAAATATCCGCTCCCATTTTACTTTTTTACAGGTGAAAATCAACATCGCTCTGTTAAATTTTCACAGAATTTTCTCCGCACGAAAAAAAAAAAAAAAAAAATTATGGCAGTTTTTAAAATAGCCGTTGAGTAGTTTTCCATTCAAAAAATAAAATACGACAGGAGTTGTGCAACGTCGCAAACCGAGAAACGTGGTTGGGAGTTTCCCCGTCGTTATTCCTCATCCCGCGTTAAAGTCTCTCCATTTGAGTTGCCTCACATTACAACTAAAAAACAGTCGCTTCTGCTTAAAGTTTCGACCGGTTTTTTTCCATTGAACTATTTAACCCAAGTTAAAAGACTCTTCTTTTAATTTTTAAAATAAAAAACGCGAAACATTTGAAAAATCCATCACCCCGAATCGGCAACTCCAGAGGAGGGGGTGGCGGGAGGCGATACCGCCGTGCTAAGGAAGAACGCCGTATGAACATTCGAGAGTTGCCACATTTCCCTCGATAAAACATGTATTTTTGACTGCATTCATGCATATTTTTCCTTGAAATTTTCAAATATTTTAAAATAAATTGCGTACAAAATAGTCTGAAAATTTCGGAAAATAATGTCCGCAATTTTCCCAGTAAATTCGGTTTTTATCGGAGGAAACTTGGCAACATCTGAAGGCTGATACGGCGTTCTTCCTTAACGCGGCAGGATACCCCGCCGTGTCCCGGGCCCGTTATCCGTGGGCGCCAGCCACAATGCAGTTTCGAACTAAATGAGTCATTGTTTACGGCGTGTATAATTGTGTATGGGGCGCATAAAAAAATGGATTTGCCGTGGACGTGTGTGTGATAATATCATTATACTTCCGCGCAATTTGATTTCGAGGCGCGTCCGGATCGTGACTTTGCACCTTAGCCGCGCCGAGCCAGATAACGGCCTCGCGGCAGATCATTCGGGATTTAAAGTAGACCATTCATCCTTCAAATAGCTTCATTAAGTTCACTCACATTAACCCGGTGTGAATTTGTGTAAACGGTGATCTGGCGTCAAATTTCAGATACCTCCTTTTCCACTCATGAGGTATGTTCTGCCGTGCTAAGGAAGAACGCCGTATGAACATTGATATGTTGTCAAATTTCCTCTGATAAAATACGAATTTACGAAGGATATCTGAAAAGTTTAACTATTTTGATCGCAATTTAATCTAAAATATCCGGAAATTCCAATGAAAAATATGGATAAATTTAGTCAAAAATACATGTTTCATTTGGGGAAATTTGACAACTCTCGAATGTACATTACATGCAACGTTCTTTCTTAGCACGGCAGTGTTGATGTCCTGTGGGCTGATTATTGAAATTGATGGACAAAGAGGACTTAGGGAGTATGGAGCGATCCTATTGGTTGAAACGCGTGGTTCTCATAAACTGAGGGGAAATATTGGACTAACTGTAGGGTCTCTTGTCGGTTGTCGTTTGTTCGTTTCAGAACTGTTTATAAATTTTAATATTGATTGGAATATATGCATGTAAAGTACGAAAATTCCTGCAAACCCTTTTAGGTCCATGTCTAAGATCACAGAATCATGACTTGCAGTGTATGTTACTATAGAGATAAAGGGATTCAATGACGGACTCATAAAACTGCAAGTGACAGCATGACCCAAAATCTTCGTTTAATTTATCGTTCGTCGTCATAATCCGCTCATCTTAAAATCATGACATTTCTGGCCTACTCTTTGACGCAGCCCAAGATACAAGCCTTGAAGATTGAGAACAATCAAATGTTACGGCTTTTCGGCCCGTAAACCCGCTTAGTACTCTAAGCTCCAGGTTCGTATCATTTCAATCGAGTTAAAGCTGTATCACATACTATCGAGGATGGATATAAATATCATCACAAAAATCCTCAAAATTTAGAATTTGCCCGCGGGCACGCGTATCATCAATTAGAAAGCACATTTCTGAGAATCGGTAGTAAAAAAACAATGAGGCCCACGCCGCCGTGCTAAGGAAGAACGCCGTATGAACATTCGAGAGTAGCCACATTTCCTTGTCTAAAATGTTTATTTTTGAGGAAAGTTATGGATATTTTTCCTTGAAATTCTCAGGAACTTTAGAACACAGTACGAACAACATCGACGATTTCGCTGGCCGCGAAGCGGCCCTTGGGGGCGCGTGGCGCCCTGGGGGTTGGTCTCCTAGTCATTTTTTAAAATAATTCGAAATATCCTCGATAATACCAGCCAAACTTAAAACTGAATTAGATCTCTGAAACATTTGCGATTCCCATTTAAATCAGTGTTTTTTAAAACATCTGAAACAATTTAATGGTAAAAGTCCATATAATCTTACAAAATATATTGAGAGAGCCGTATTATGTCCAATCAAACTTATGTCAACCAAATTATTGATAGATATCAGCAACAATAAAATCGTTTTAAATGACATGAATCTGTGCATGAATGCCAGGTAAAAAGGATTTAAAAGAATCAAAAGCGCGTGTCTCAGTACTCTGATGAATTTACGAATGTCATGTTCATGGATGGAATTGCCTTTCAATACATTGGATAGACTGTCATGCATGGCATGTTACATGAAGGAATTTCTACTGGCTGAATTTTAATTTTTCGATACTTTTAGATTCCTTCATTGTTACGAGAGTGTATTTAGAATTGCGTATTAATTTGAAATCTTCAATGTGTGTCTTAATAGGTCAACTACTACACAAACCAGAAGATGTGAGCATCGAAGATGAAGGAATGACAGGCGTTATCGACGAATCTGCCGTCGCTACACCAGAAGAAAGAGCAATTTTGGTAAGGTAACTTTGTCTTATTCTCCGTATGATAATCACTGCTCTTATATTCTTACGTTACATCAAGTCGCACCGTACTCACGACCTTCGTTAAAATAAATTTACCCGTCAAATCCTGACAAGTTTGCTCTTCTCGACCACTGGATCACGGGATGTTCAAAGGAGTAGTATAACCTTGACGCAGTGGAAATCAAAATAACGAGGAAAAAAAGAAGGGGAAGGGGAAGGGGAAGGGAAAAAGAAGAGGGAGAAACAGAAAAATATGAAGGAGGAGAGGAAGGAAAAGACAAAAGAAAAGATATGTTTAATATATTCTTAACTTCGTGCAAAGGACTTGCGTGTTACATAGTTCCTTTTGATTTAATACATTTTCACTTCGTCCCTTCAGCAAAAATATATGTACGTCCATTTTCCATGTGACAGCAAAACGTCCAGTTCACAATGCCACTCTAATTTTGAAGGAAAGATTGAAAATAATCCCGCTGTTAAAGAACGGTCAGTAGATACACACATGTCGGTATATTTAATGTTAGATTATAGAGCTTTGAGGACCCAAAAGGGCAACCAACCTACAGGGCCGGATTTAGGGGGTGGCCACTTGGGCCCGGCCCATGGCGGCAAATTTTAGGGGGCGGCAAATGTTGCAATTTTTTCAAATGTAGGTATAAAAAAAAATTGGATTCAGAAATAAAATTACAAACGAGGAAGGGGACAAAATGTCTCATTTCCTGAGAGATAAAGTACAGTAATTTCTAATTTGTTCGTCTTTTGGTGATACATGAGACAGAGCCTTCTATTAGTCTAGTTGAGAGAGAAACCAAACACGCAGTTGGGCCTGGAGCGGCGCGGCGCGGCGCCAAGAGCAATGGTGACTTGAGATAAAAAGGAGAAGCCCTTGTCGCGCCGGTCAGCATGAAACATATATTAGCACCTACAAGACTCCACGAATACTTTACGCATTGCGTCAATCGTAGTGCGGTCAGCAGCGGTTGGCGTGAAACTCATAGTGCCTACAAGACTGAAAGGATGCTTCACGCATTGCGCCAAACACAATGCGGATGACGTGGTGGCGGAAATTAAAATTATTACCTAAACCACATTCATGTTTATTCTTTCATAATTTTTTCGTTCATTTCTTATGAATGAAAGGCCTTGTCCACACAGAGAAAGGTTTATGGAACTTAACTTTCGCGCAAAGCTCCGTGAATTTTTGCTAGTGTTGACATGGTATTCACAAATTATTGTAAGACGCGACGGGTAATATGAATGGAGATGTTGCATGTGTGAGGAATTTGCGATTTGACTATAAATTCTTATGTAAAAGTCCGCGAGAAACAAGATGGTGCCACTGGTTTTCTCTGAAGTCAACTCCCAAGCTCAAAAAAAGCTCTCAAGTTGAGGCCAAAATGGAGGGGATATCCCGCCCTACCCTGAGAGTCCACCTCTATATCAAAACAAACTCTCCATGCAAAGATAGGGAGCAAATACATTAGCAGTAATGCCGTGTTTTCAGTTCTAGAGTCCCCAAGTAGAGTGGCAGCCCTGTCAATGTATTTACTCCCTATCTTTGCATGGAGAGTTTGTCTCGATGTAGAGGTGGACTCTCAGGAGAGCGCGGGATATCCCCTCCATTTTGGCCTCAACTTGAGAGCTTTTTTTGAGCTTGGGAGTTGATTTCAGAGAAAACCAGTGGCACCATCGTGTTTCTCGCAAACTTTTACATAAGAATCAACAGTCAAATCTCCAATTCCTCACACATACAACACCTTCATCGTGAAAATTAGTACCACTGGATAATTCGAGTTCATAGGTTAGCTGCCCTTTCGGATCCCAAGCGCTACATGACCTGATCAAACCTAACCTCCAAATTTTCGAGTTGTCCATACTTTCCATATAGAGGCGCTCTAGCTGGACCCGGAGGGCGGCGTGGAAGCGGGACTTGGGCTTGGGCCTTGGCGCGACCTTCACGGACGGCGGCGCGGGGCTGCGTGCGGGACTCGGGCGCCGCGACGCGCTCCACGCATGAGCACCGGCACTGAGCAGCGCAGCGCGCAGCGAGCATGCCCATTGAGGAATCGTGCGCGTCGCCGCCGGTGAATGAAAACGGTGGCACACTGAATGCCGAACGGTAATTGCCCGGTGGCACTGCACTGCCACCGCGCATGCTCGCCCGCACTTCCGATCCTCCTATCTTCATCGGCACGACATCCAGCCCGGCGTCACGTTGTTGAGTGGCGGTAAAAATCCCCGCGCACCGCCGACCACGAATCGCCATGGCCGGAGGCCCATGTATTCTGCCGTGCTAAGGAAGAACGCCGTATGAGCCTTCAGACGTTGCCGAATTTCCTTCGATGAAACGCGAATTCAATAAGAAAATTGTAATTTTTTTTTTTTCAAAAATGTCAGACAAGTTTGTACGCAATTTAATCTAAAATAGGTAGCTGAAAATTTCAAGAGAAAATATGCTTAAATAAATTGCATGAAAAATGCATGTTTTATCAAGGAAAATTCGGCAACTCACGAATGTTCATACGGCGGTTTTCCTTAGCACGGCAGTATTCACGCCCAGATTCAGTGGGCTCTTCGTAACCCGAGTCTGGCAGCTTCGAGTTTTTTCTACCCGAGTGCAAAAATATCTTAAGACCTTCCGAATTTCCTCCAAATTTTTTTAGGTTTTTTCCCCATTTTATCTTCCTTTTATTCCTACTCTTCTTCTCTTCACTCTTTTCCTGCTTGTAACCCTCCTTACTCTCTTCCTTCTTTCTCATCTTCTTATTTCTCTTCTCCTTTCTCTTCTCATTCACTTTTCTCATCTTCTTATTCTTTTCTTTCTTCTATTTTTCACCTTTCTCCTCTCCTCCTTGTTTTCCTCCTATTCCCCTTTCTGTGTTTCTTATTCATTCTCTTTGTCTCCTTTCTCGTATCCTCTTTTCCTTTCATTTCTCCTTGTTTTCCTCCTATTCCCCTTTCTGTGTTTCTTATTCATTCTCTTTGTCTCCTTTCTCGTATCCTCTTTTCCTTTCATTTCTCTATTTCTTCTTTCTCCCTTTTTTGTCTCTCTTTTCTTCTTTTCCTTTCTTCTCCTTTCCTTTCTTCTCCTTTCTTTCCTTCTCCTTCCTCTCCTTCTCATTCTTATGATCAGTTCTCCTCCACTTACGATTGGTACAAAAATCAAAACTATAAGACTTGTGCAATGTGTCAATCACTTCAGGATACTTCAGAGACTTAAACGAGCGTATAGAAAAGTAATCTCATTAGCACTGAGTGGCACACGCTCTGAGATCGGAACTAATCCAATACTCTAGAACAACACATATGCTACACGTGACAAACTCTGTGTTTCCAACTGTGAGTTCAACGAAATTTATCAATGTGAAAATTGAAAATAATGTATATCGGAGATAAATCCATGCCTAGGTTTATAAACATTATATGATTGAATTTAATGGCGCTTAATGTGCCAACACCTTTAAAGTAATTATTTTACATTCAAGAGAAAAATTGCATGATTCTAGTGAATTGTTCCAATTATTAGAATGTTTCACTATATTGGATTTTTAAAAGCACCAGTATCCTGTGAAAAACGTAAAATAGCCCTTCGCTGCTGCGTTCATTGACTCATTGAAATTATATTTGAATCCTAGAGGGTTAATATCGAATGAAATTTTCACTTATTTTTTACGCTTGTCAGGGGATGTGTGCACTTGAGAAAATATTTTTAGCATTTGATTGATTGATTCCAATCAAACGGTTGAATTTAAGCATCATGCAATCTGAAAAGATTTGTAACACAGCTCTCTCACTGACTAAATCACCGGGTGTTTTTTTTTTAATAATAATTCAACCCATTTTCTCACGGCCTGAAAAAGGATGTGCATATTTTTGCGGTCGTCTCTCCTTTTTCAATGTCAAAATACGAGGCGAGGTCCTTTACGTTATTGGGAGCATGACACCTCCTCTGAATTTATGAAAAATATTATGATCCGCATTCCAGATTACATAAACATTAGAAACTTTTGCTTTGGATCTGAATCATTCACTCGTCACAAAAGGCCTTAAAATCAACCACGCCCTTACTTCAAGACGAGATTTTTCCTCTAAATTGTATCCGACTCCCTTCTCCGACTTAAAGGTTGACAGAACTACGCGGCAACAAAAAAACTTATTCTTCAAAAGTCTGTGGTAACGCTGCACACAATAAAGAGCATTTTTTCGTTGTATAAAAAGAGGCCGTATGAACATTCAAATATTACTACATTTCTCCCTTTATAATATGAATTTTCTGATGAACTGGAGACTGTTCTTCCGTGTTAAGGGAAAACGTCATAAGAACATTCGAGAGTTGCAAAATTTCCTCGGATAAAATGTGTATTTTTGAGGAAAGTTGTGCACACTGTTCCTTGACATTTTTAGATATTTTAGATTATACTTCGAAAAAAATTTACAGAAAAATTCGAAGAAAAAAGTTCTGAATTTTTTCGGTAGATTCGTATTTTCTTGAAAAAAATATGGCAACGTCTAAAGGCTGAAACGGCGTCCATTCTCAGCAAGGCAGTATATTGGTTTCTGATTTTTTTAGCCGATATTCTTCACAATTTATATTACCGTGTCTGACAATTTCGAGGAAAAGTATTTTATTTTTCCTCAAAAATTAGTATTTCATCAGAGAACATTTTGCAACGCGTGAATGTTCATACGGCATTCTTACTTAGAACGGCAGACCGACTGTACCTTGATGCGCTAGGGTCTGCATTATCTTAGATTTCGTTCAAAATCGCAGAATTATTTACGGCGATTCGTGCAGAACTGCCCTTGTTTACAGTTTTATGCTACCGACTGAATTTTAATTGACTCGCGTTGAAACGGGCATGAGATGCTCGTGCGAATTTCTTGAGCTGCTCAAACAATAGACAAAATATGCGTTGCAAGACTGTCCGATTTTGCGTCGAATGTTTAACTTGGCGTGCTTGTTATTAACCGTCACTAATTTTTTTATTACCTCACTATGCGCAATGCAGCAGGAGCAATTTAATGCGTAATCTAGGTAAGAAGGATGTAGACGGAGGTATTTTTAGGCCACAAGGCCTTCGTGTGAGGTTGAGTATAGGTCAGTGAGCGAGGTCGGCTTAAGTCAGTGTACCAAACAGTGACGGATAGAAAATTTCGAACTCTTAACTACCATCTTCACTATAGATGTAAACCTCTTTTTTAATCTATTGAATTGTCTATTGGTGACGTCAAATGTAATGGTTCATCGATCGACAGCTATCAAAGGAGTGGTTCTACCTTCTGAACAATTTTTCCTTACTCAATTGCATTTTTGGCACAGACCAAAGTAGCACAGTGCAATACAAATATTAGGGTATCAAATTATGATTTCATTCCATAAAATTGAAATATTCTACCATGAAATTGCAATATTTTTACATGATTTTGTCCATGATTGCCGATTTTAAACTCAATAAGATCAGTTAGAGAGACACGATGCAATAACCCAAATTCACAACAATAAGATACAAGAAATACACACCAAATCGGTTTACAACGCTAAAAACAGAGTACTCAAACTCAACCAGGACGTTTCGGGCCTGTTCGCACTAATTCCTGCTTTGGTCAGTTGCATGCTCATTTCTTTGTTTTAATTTTCAAATTATAGCTTTTGTTTCGGTTAAGAATGCGGGCATAATTGGCCCGAAACGTCCCGGTTATTTTTATTTACTCTGGTTTAGCCTTGTAAACCCTTTTGTTGTGTATTTCTTATATTTCATTGAATGATTTACGTGGATCAGAAAGATAGGCAATTTGTAATGTAAAGAAAATTACAATTTATTTAAATTTCATCGCTATACATTTCAATAAAATATGCCCCTCTATTCAGGAGGTAAGCAACATACACTGAAATGCATAATAATTTTACCATATACTGCCGTACTTAAGAAGAACACCTTCATGAACCTTTAGACGTTGCTATATTTCCTTCGATACAAAACGAATGTACTACATAAATTTTGAATATTTTTTTCCAGTTTTTCATACACTTCTGTTCGCAATTCAATTTAAAATAGCTCAGAACGCCAAGGAAAAATATCGACGGCGTAAGTTTGCAATCACATATCTCGTTTGCGGTGTCTGAAAATATCCGCCTCTTCCTTATTTTTTTAAAGGAGAACAAATCAACATCATTCCTTGGAAGTTTTTGCAGAATTTTCTTCGCACAGAGGAGAAAAATCACGGTAGTTTTAAAGAATTGCCGTTGAGTAGTTTTCCGTTTAAAAGATGAGGAATAACAGGAAATCTGCGACGTCGCAAACCAAGTTATGTGATTGCCGACTAACACCGTCGTTATACATAGGTAACTTTCCTCAAAAATTAATATTTTATCCTGGGAGTTTTGGCAAGCCCTGAAGGTTCATACGGCGTTTTTCCCTAGACGGCAGTATGCTGCCATGCTTGGGAAGAACGCCGTATTAACATGCGAGAGTTGCCAAATTTTCCTTGATAAAACATGCATTTTCGACTACTTTCATGCATATTTTTCCTTGAAATTTTCAAATATTTTAGATTAAATTGCATACAAAATTGTCTGAAAATTTTGGAGAATAATGTCCGCAATTTTCCCAGTAAATTCGGTTTTTATCGGAGGAAATTTGGCAACGCCAGAAGGTTCATACGGCGTTTTCCCTTAGCACGGCGGTATGGCTGCAATTTATTGCAATCCGCGTTACTCGGGGAGTTGAACCGTTTAAAGAACGATTCTGTAACTAGCGGAACCGGGCGATTTGACCCGGTCATTAGTGATGGGTTCCCTACTCTCGGCGATGAGCGTGGACTGATAAGGCGGTTGCGTCGTTGGGTTTTCAGGAGCAGAAGCAGCATCGCACGAGCTCTTACGCAGTCGAGGAGTTCCCGGAGCTGGAGCTTCCTGCCAACCATAAGCTTTCACCCAGCGAGGAAGACACGCAGCAGCACCACGAGGACCCCGCCGACGAGACCCGGCCCGGACAAAAGAATAGCAAGTGAGTAGTTTCCATGCTCTCGTCACGTGCCTCGTGGCTCGGGACTCCACCCACACCCACCTGTTGCCATCCAGGTTCCGGCCAATCATGCTTCCCGTTTCGATACTTTTGATTAGAGTACCTGTACAGCGAGAGTATAGACAGATGTGAAACTCCGAAAATCCATCAGGCCTTCACCGATGCCTCCGCGAATAGAGTTAGGGCCCAGAAATGCAGCCAGCCTATGAATTTCAATTATCCAGAGCGATTTATTGATACAATTGTTACGAACCACCGTTTATAAAGCACATATTTGACTTAGTTTTTGCGAAAATTTACTCATTTTTGCGGAAGAACGCTCATTTATGTACATCTTTAGCCATCGTGGTTAGAATTGGAATCTGCAGACTGGCGGTAAAATTTTGTGCGTTAAAAGTTGGTTAGAAGGGTGGCTGCACTTTTGGGCCCTAAGCCCTCCATGAAGTGATTTGTCTATACTCTCGCTATACAGGGACTCTACTTTTGATTTCCCTAAAATCCTAAAAACTATAGATTGGCTATGACCTACGAAAGAGACCCTAGAGTACCTGTATACGGGAGAGTATTGCCATGTAAATCATTTTACTACAGAAAAAGTGTGCCGCTCTTTGATTGGTCGTCTATCATGAAGCTCCTTAAGTTCGATCAATGTAAACAAACCCCAGCCCCTCCGCTCCTAGTTTGGCCCAATGTTAACAAACGAGGTGGCGGCACAGTTCTACAAAGCTCTAGACGTGATTTTGGATGAGAAAGAATTTTTTTTATGATCAACTTCTGAATTGAGTTCGGATCGACCTTTAATGGATATTTTTGGCCAAAATTAACCTTCGAGTGTGATTATCATTCATTTCTCAGCCGATAATATGTGTTCCTCTGGGTCGGGTTTGTTTACATTGGTCCAACTTTAGAGCTCCGTGATAGCCCAAAACTGATGAACCAGTTAGTAAGCGGCACAGAGATGGCGAAACTCTTCCGTAGACAGGTACTATACAGGGTGTTTCAGACCACCCGTACCAGGCCTTTTTCTCGGTTGGTTTAGGTCGCACGAAGTCGGAGACCGCGGGGTTGGTTAGGGAATTGACCCCAAGGAATCCGAATTTCGTGGTCCCGAAACCCCCCCATCTCCCCTTGGGGGGTAAAGGGGGGGTCACGATGCTGAAAGTCACGGTTCCCGGCCGAATTGCGAATAGATCGCATCAGAATTGAAAAGCACGGAAAATTTTACGTGAAATTGACCCCTAAAAATCCAAAATCGGACCATCCAAGGCCCAAAAATGACCTCCTAAAGAGGGGGACAGTACCCCCCCTCCATCTCAAAATTGACGTAAATTCTCCAGAAAAAGACGGTTTCCCAGGTAATCGACCCCGAGAAATCCAAATTTCATGGTCCCGAAGCTCCTCTAGCCCCCCTTGGGGGGTAAAAACGGGGGGGGCCCAATTTTAAAAATCGGGGCTCCTTTCCGAATCGCAAATTGATTGCATCCAAATTGAGGAGCAGAACACATTTACATCTTAAGTGACTCCTAAGAGTTCTAATAGACCCCCTGAACGGCAGAAAGTAACTTCCTGAGGAGGGGGGCCTCGCCCCCGCCAAAAATTTCTCAGGATTCCTCTTTGGTCGCAAAATGGACGTCGATTCTCCAGAAAAAGACGGTTTCCTGTGTAATCGACCCCGAGGAGCTCAGGGAACATGATATTTAGAGTCCTCGGGGTCTATTACATAGGAAACCGTCTTTTTCTGGAGAATCGACGTCCATTTTGCGACCAAAGAGGAATCCTGAGAAATTTTTGGCGGGGGCGAGGCCCCCCTCCTCAGGAAGTTACTTTCTGCCGTTCAGGGGGTCTATTAGAACTCTTAGGAGTCACTTAAGATGTAAATGTGTTCTGCTCCTCAATTTGGATGCAATCAATTTGCGATTCGGAAAGGAGCCCCGATTTTTAAAATTGGGCCCCCCCCGTTTTTACCCCCCAAGGGGGGCTAGAGGAGCTTCGGGACCATGAAATTTGGATTTCTCGGGGTCGATTACCTGGGAAACCGTCTTTTTCTGGAGAATTTACGTCAATTTTGAGATGGAGGGGGGGTACTGTCCCCCTCTTTAGGAGGTCATTTTTGGGCCTTGGATGGTCCGATTTTGGATTTTTAGGGGTCAATTTCACGTAAAATTTTCCGTGCTTTTCAATTCTGATGCGATCTATTCGCAATTCGGCCGGGAACCGTGACTTTCAGCATCGTGACCCCCCCTTTAACCCCCAAGGGGAGATGGGGGGGGTTTCGGGACCACGAAATTCGGATTCCTTGGGTTCAATTCCCTATTCAACCCCGCGGTCTCCGACTTCGTACGACCTAAACCAACCGAGAAAAAGGCCTGGTACGGGTGGTCTGAAACACCCTGTACAAGCAACGGTATAGAAACGGTAAATTGGCTATGATCTACGAAAGAGCGCACCCCACAGAAAGTAATCGTTCAATAGAGGAGTGGGGGGTTAAACTCCTAACTTAACTCTCATCCGAACCTCAATAACGTTAATCCATACGTGAGTTTTTTAATTAAGAGTTAAACTATAGAATTGAGGGGATAGGAGGACGAGGCGCATAAATGCAGTTTTTGAAAAATTCAGATATTACTTATTTTAAGGAAAACTAGCCTCATAGTGCATATTCTGTGAAAAAACCGCTTCCAGATTCTGAAGTTTTCCAGAATTGGATGAAAGTTTGGAAACGGTAAAATCCCCTTGAAAACTATAGGAATAACCGACTATCTTTGTCTTAATCTGACCTTTGCCCCTAGAAGGCTACGGAACTCAGGGATCATGAGATCAGCCTGACTACATTTTGTACATCGTTGCGACCGAGTGAGAATACATTGTTTCATTTGATGAAGAGAAATTGACTAAAGTAAGACTAAGACTTGTTTCAGACTCGAGATTCAAAATTATCATGCACCCATTGGCAAGTTACCGGGGTCTTTTTAAGTCTCGTCTAGAAGAGATGCAGAAAGCAAAATCTTAAAAATTATCTTTCACATTATCATATGAATTATTTTTTCAAAACTGGTTAGAGAATTATTTTCAGAGGAAGTTCTAAGTGAGAAATTGAATTAGCAAATTGTCAGGTAAGTTACTCTGGAAAAAGTTGAATTTTTGAAAAGTCGAATAGGTGGATTTGAAAAGAGCATCCAACAAAGTTGATCACAAGCACTCTAGTCACTCCAAATCACCCGGTAAAGTGTGAAGTAGAATCTCTATCTCACAAAACTTTACATGTTAAGGTAGGATTTTTTATTGCATCCATTAAATATAAAATTCGCATAGAGGGAAAAGCTAGAAAAACTAATTTTGGATAGGTTGAATTTATCCAAATTTCAGAAAAGCAATTCAAGTTTTAAGGACTTTCTCCAAATTTGTTCATACTCGTAACCGCAATACTTAGTAGTGTCATAAAACTTATTTCGAAATTTTCTCGATAGAAACTGCGCGAATGCAAAGCTTGTTTCTCTTTGTTGATGGCCTTTCTCACACCTACATTCTCCACTCCTCCTTGTCAATGACGCCGTGACTCAGAAGCCCCGCCTCTTCCAAGTCGAAAAATTCGGCAACACTGCTATTTATGATCTTTAGCTATATGGGTTCCATTCATGCGCTTCTACCTGTGCCTGTTCCCACTTTCCGTTTCCTCTTCTCGGCGGGAATTCGACCAAAACAATGGCATTTACCACCTCGTGAGGTTAGCTGTTGCGTATCGTGAATGGCACATTAGATAAGTGTGCCTACGGGACAAATGACTCATGCTTCGATCCTGCCTACGCAAGGCATTATGATCACCCTGTGCTCTTAGATTTATTCTCACACTTTAACTGTACAACTATATTCCTTACAATTTTTTAATTTTTGATGCATTATTTTTATTGCATTATTTTTTTATTTCAAGACCAGATGATTTATTTATTGATTTATGTTTCGATGATCAAAGTGCAAGACCACGTATCTCCGTTTGCGATGTTGCAGACTTCCGGTGGAACTTCATTTTTTCCTTGGGAAACTAGTCAGCGTATAATTTGTTGAAAACTTCTTCGATTTTTATCCTACACTGAAAAAAGTAATATTCAGTTTTAGCACCTAGGGTGTCAAAAATGTGTCTGATGATCCGAAGATGCTGCCTTTACTGTCCTCGCAGTTAATTTTACAACCTATGAATGTAAATTTAACGGCGTTGGCAGTGGAGGCAGTATCTTTGGATCACCAGACACATTTTTGACATCCTAGGTGCTAAAACAGCATATTATTTTTTTCAGTGTATGCAGAGACATGAGATCCTTCACTGGCCTCTTGGTGACAGGTGGAAGCTTTTACTTTCGTGGACTCAATAATTCCTTGTGGAAAATTATAAGGGAGCAACAGACACCACTCTTATTTCGGCTGTTGACCTACCTACACGGTGGATGATGAGCTTCGGGTGACTTCATGAGCCAAACAAGTTCCCCAAATTTCGGCTTGTTTGCTTAACGAAACTGCCAACACACTCTTAACCATAAACCTTCTTCTTCTTCTTCTATGATGGTTTATTGGCTTTATGCTCCGATGTGGAGCCCACAGCCATCTATAGACACATTGTGGTTAAGTTGTTGAAAATGTTGAGGAGAGAGTTAAGTGGGGGAACCATAAACCTTGTAGGTCGATCAACAATAGAATGATGAAGTCCCGAAAGTAAAAGTTTCCACCATAGCCGAGATACGAGTGGAGGTGGAGGGTCTCTTGTCCCTGCTCCTATATTAGTAGAATATTCTGTATCAATTTCAACTATAACTTTTTTCTCTATGTTTACAGCATTGAGCGTGAAAGGCACTTAGAGAAAAAAGTTTTAAATTTGGAAACAACTAAGTACGAGGTGATCAAATTTAACGAAGGAGAAACGGAAAGCAAAGATGGCGGCTTGGGCAAGCCCTCCAAGAAGGACGAAGATGAAGGACAGATCGACTTCGTCGACTCGCCATTGGCCGATAAAGTACTCACCCCCGCCGGAACCTCGAAGGCCTCAAGGACAAGCATAAAGAAGGTAATACTGCCGTGCTAAGGAAGAACGCCGTGCAAACCTTTATCAGTTGCCAAATTTCCTTCAATTTAAAACGAATCTTCAGGAAAACTCCTGAATATTTTCGCTTCAATTTTTCGAAGAATTTTCTTCATAATTACATCTAAATTATCTGAAAATTTCAAGCGAGAATAATTAAAGCACCCTTTAAAATAAATACTTCATTGGGGGAAATTCGTGGTTTCTCGAATGTGACATTTTTCCTTTGCATGGCAGAATGAAAGTTTGCCCTTAGTTTTCCGTATTAAAATCAATCGAGTGAGGCGTGGAAGCTGCTACTCATTACCACACGAGAACTGTGATTGGTATAACGATGTTCACAAGTTGAGAATACAGGGATTCATCCACTAGACTGCATTTAAAATAATCTATGCACATTGAAACAGGTTGCCTCGTCTGCAATCGATTATTTACTATGTATATAAATGGAGGAAAATCATTGTTTCCGACTTGCAAGCATCACCACGGGTCTTGATTATCCGCGGAGAGTTGGTGCTGTGAAACTTGGAACACTCCAAAAGGGAAAAAAGTGATCACGGAAACTGCATTTTAAAAGAGTCCACGTGCAGAGACTTTCGTGAAGGGCTGGATACACGTTCAAAGTGAAGCTTCAAAGTGGTTGCTGTTTTTAGCCAAGTGTTGCCATTCAGGGCCGGATTCAGGAGGTGGCCACTTGGGCCGCGGCCCATGGCAGCAAATTTAGGGGGCGGCAAATGTTGCAATTTTTTCAAATGTAGGTATTAAAAAAAATTCGGATTCAAAAAAAAAAATTACAAACGAGAAAGGCGACAAAATCTCTCATTTCCTGAGAGTTAAATTATAGTAATTTTTAATTTGTTCGTCTCTCGGCGATACAAGAGACAGAGCCTTTCATGAGTCTAGTTGAGAGATAAACCAAACGCGCAATTTGGCCCGGAGCGGTGCGGCGCAGAGAGCAATGATGACGAGGAGATGGAAAGGAGAAGCCCTCGGCGCGCCGATCAGCATGAAACTTTTATTAGCGCCTACAATACTTCACGAATACTTCACGCATTGCATCAAACATAGTGCGGTTAGCAGCGGTTGGCGTGAAACTTATACTGCCTACAAGACTGCATGAATACTTCACGCATTACGTCAAAAACAATGCGGTCGGCATGAAACGCATAGCGCCTACAATACTGTAGGGATACTCCACGCATTGCGCCAAACACACAATGCGGTTGGCGCGGTGGCGGAAATGAAAATTATTAAACCACATTCATGTTTATTCTTCCACAATTTTTTCGTTTATTTCTTATAAATGAAAGTCCTTGTCCACACAGAGATAGGTTTACGGAATTTAACTTTCGCTTAAAGTTCCGCAAACTCTTGCTAGTGTTGACAGGGCTTTCACAAAAAATGTGCCCAACACGAGTAAATGCGTCTTATGCTCCCCTCCTTCTCCGGCAAGCTCACTTTATAAGGACATAGGGAGTATGGAGCGATCCTATTGGTTAAAATTGTTGGTTCCTATAGACTAAGGGAGAAAATGATGGACTAACTGTCAGGTTTCTCGTGGGTTACCTATAGTTAGTCTACTACCTACTGCCTTTGTCCATTAATTGCAACTGTTCGCTTCCACCAAAAGGATCTCGCCAAATCCCTTTCGTCTTCTATGTCTATAGCTTTGCCTATCGATTTCAATACTCGGCCCGCTGAGCTGCTTTTTATTTTAAAAATGCGTCTGTATTTGGGTGAGATTAACCTTTGGTTGTTTCAGGGTCCGAACGGGCAGGACTACGAGTACGAGTACGTGTACTACTACTACGACGAGGACGAGGAGGACAACAACACGCGGGACAAATCCCCGAGCCCGACGCCGACGCCGACGACGCCGGTCCCGACGCGGCGGCCCCCGACGTCGTACACGCCCGCGCCCGAGTACCAGGAGACGCCGCCGAGGACCCGCGGCAAAACCACCACCACCGAGTCCACCGCCATTGTCTACGAGAACAGCTTCAGGCGAGTCCTCCTCTTTTAAGCCACGCTCCCACAAGCCGCTTGCGACGCAAACTAGGGAACCTGTATGTATACTACCGTGTTAAGGAAGAACCCCGTATGAGCCTTCAGGCGTTGCCAAATTTCCTTTGATACATACATAAAGTCGCTTTTATAGCGCCGCCTCGCGCTCTGCGACGCCCAATCGCCATTGCCTCCTATCCTCCCGGAGATCATCAGGCAATTGGCACCTTCTGATCTCCTCCTCCACCCCTTGTCGCCAACCTTTCACAGGACGTCCACGCCGTCGCCTTCCGGGAGGAACCCAATCGAAGACCTGCAACTCGGGAAACCGATCATCTGCCATCCTTCGCACATGTCCATACCAGACCAACTGATTTTCTTTGATAAAAATCGAATTTACTGGAAAAATTGCGACCATTATTTCCCAAATTTTTCAAACCATTATGTACGCAATTTAATTTAAAATATCTGAAAATTTCAAGGGAAAACATGCATGAATGTGGTCAGAAATACAGGTTTTATCAAGGGGATGTGGCAACTCTCGAATGTTCATACGGCGTTCTTCCTAAGCACAGCAGCGTAGGGAGAGTACGGACACGTTGAAATATCGAGTTGTTAGGGCCTAAAAGGCCCGCCAATCTATGAATCCAAATTATCCCGAAGTACGGGATTTATCCTTCACTTCAGGCATTTTTCAGGAGATCTTAGTTCCTTCTGGGTCCTAACTCGTGACAACCACGAGGTCGGGATTCGGCTCCGCTTTGATGAGGGTCAGCAAAGCCCCCCCCCCCCCCCTCCCGGGTGCCGACCGACCGGCCGCTCAGTGGGCCTCTCAAATAGCGCTATTGAAAAAAAGTGATTTTTGGAAGTATCTATAATTTTTGAACTCAGCTACCCTCAAGAATCCCTAAAAATGTATTTTGAACGGTTTGCACATTTAATCTGATTTATTAACATCCAAATCTGGCTTTGGAACCATATTTTGGCGCGCGAAAATCGGTCGGCGCGCGTTGAGCGGAAGTTTCAATCGTCCATAACTCTCGAACCATTCGGTTCCCCAGCTTACTGGACCACTCGTTGGATGCAGAAAAAAACGAACGATTAAAAAAAAAACTGGTTTCAATTTAAATAAAAAATTGAATACTTCGTAAATTCTTTGCTTCAAAGAAATTTTATCGACTCAAACTGAAAAAAGCAGATATGTTAACTTAAAAATGTGATTTCGGGATTTTGACCTATAGAATCTTAAATTATGCAATTTTAAACAATTTTTCGTCCAAACCGGACCTCCATATCTTTCTCCGTTTGATAGATATTGGGATTCACAGGTTGTGACTTCCACCCCCTCTAGCACCCCCCAAAAATGTTTGGGGGTTCTGAAAATTTGGGAAAAGAAGCTGTCAAGTATGAGTAATCAATAGACAAAGTTTGACGAAATTCTGGGGGAGGGGGGGCAAAAAAGCCGTTTTTGCATCGAGCTCTTCAAGCGTTATACTTTTCTCCTCAGTAAGACGGCAACAAGCTTTCTTAAAAAAGCATTGCACCCTGTCGCGCAGGCAACTTCGCGTCGCGCGCCGCTTGTGGAAGCGTACCTTTATCAACTTTGAGCTTCCTCATTCCCGTGCTTATGTAAAGCCCCTCCGGGGGTTGCACCTAGGCCCGCGGTTGGGCCATGTTGCCATCGGAGCTTCCGCGTGAAAAAAAATGAAATATTGACACCACCTCTGACAGTGGCGAGGCGTGAGTGATCGAATTTCGATATTTACCCATTTGAAGCTATGACAAATAATCGATTATTGAGATGTTCGTTGCAAACACCCTGTTTATCGATCCTATTCCATAGTTGTAAATGCAAAAAGTCAAACGATATATCGCAAAGCACGCCAGGCCACTGACTTCTGAATAGATCTGTTATCCAATGTCCGTGGTTACAAGGGTATGAACAGAGAAGACATAGGGAACATGGAGCGATCCTATTGGTTGAAACGGGTGGTTGTTATAGATTAGGGGGGGGGGAGAATATTGAACTAACTACACAGGGTCTCTCGTGGGTTGCCGTTAGTTAGTACATTACTTACCTTCTTTTTCCATTCCAACCACCCACTTCCACCAATAGGATCGCTTTACTTTCAGTTTGTCTTCCGTGTCTATCACTTTTTCTATGAATTCCAACACTGAAAAAAAAACTCCGGCCATGAGAGCCGCAATTACGGGCTATATAGACATCAGGCATACAGGCATACGCGTAGCTTCGATTGCTACGGCTCCAGCAGCCGGAATTTTTGGCCTTTGAGCCCGGAACGGACGGTATGTCTATATAGCCCGTAATTGCGGCTTCCACGGCCGGAGTTTTTTTCAGTGAACAAACAGCCAGGAGGGAAGACAGAAAAGAGCGACGGAAGACATGTTTTAAGGGCTGAAAATAAAATAATTTTACTCTTGTGAGTACACTGATCGTCCAGATTTTCAAATTTTAATAATCCGAAACCAATCAAAAGTTTCTGAGAATTGCCCCAGCACAAAACCACTTTTGACCTTTCGCAAAAAACCCTTTTATTTTGATGAGTATTCGTCGTGGAGGTTAAAAAATATCTCCCAAGCAAGCCAAGCTCACCAAGGCCGAAAATTAGGAGATGAAAACGGTGATGCAATTCTCCTTCTTTAAACCCGTATCCTCTCCATTTTTCCCGTAGAACTATGAGTACGGACGCACCGGGCTTTAACGGGCGAAAATAATTACAACTGAGAGAAGCTTTTAATTGTCTCTGAAAATTGTCACTTTTAATTTCCTCCTGTCATCAGAGCGGAACGGAGCACCTGAATCACCTGATAGTGTAGAAAGTTTACTCTATGAGTCTCCAAGTCTCAACTGTTAATTTCACATAACTTTTTGACAGTGCAATTGGGCGTATTTTTGCCAAACGGAACTACAGACGAGTGGGAAAGATGGGGTGTGCTCGTTGAAGCTGCATAAGAAACAATGTAAAAGTGGGCGTAGTTCCCTTTGGTGAAATGGAAAAGCGGGATTTTGCACTCTGTCAAACGGAACTATGTGCCAACTGAATGCGACACTCATGAGCCATGGGTATGGCAAAAGAGCCTTGTGGACAGGGCTCATGAGTTAATGCGACGAAAGAGTGACCGCGGCTGCAGCTTTAACACCACTAACGTCACCGAGTTCTTACGGTCTAACGAGCACACCCCTTCTTTCCCATCCGTCTCTGGTTCCGTTTGGCAGAAATACGCCCAATTGATCTTAGAACTCAAAATTTGACATCATGTCGGGAGTGGAAATCAAAATAATCATAATGTGACAAAATGATAACAAAAAATTGCAGTTTTAACACAAAAAACTCTTGTCCGACCTTTCTCAGTGGCTTGTTCTACTGTGCGACATTCTCAGCTCAATTCAAGCCCTTTCCCAAGAGACTTAAACGCACGCTAAGGAGCATTTCGTCTCGTCCATTCCGATGCACTGTCTCTTCTTATTTCTCCGTATGTTGCTTCATTTTAATATCAGTTTTTTGATCTTGCAGGTATTCAAACACTGACTCAACAATCGAAAGAGGAACACTGCCAGTAGCTGAGCCAGCCGCGAACGAAGTTTTACCCCCGTCCGGATCCAGGTAGGCACGCCGCACATACGTAATATTTTCCACTTATTCTGCCGTACTAAGGAAGAATGTCGTATGAACCTTCAGGCGTTGCCAAATTTCCTTTGATAAAACATTAATTTCCTTGTAAACGTATATATATTTTCCTTCTAATTTTTCAGATGATTTTGTTCGCAATTTCACATATAAAGTTCCTGAAAATTTCAAGGAAAAATATTAATATCCTTCCTCAAAAAGTAAAATTGTATTGAAGAAAATTTGGCAACTCTCGAATATTCATACGGAGTTAATAAAAGCACGGCAGTATTGATCCTCGTTATTCTGATTGCAGCAGACCTCAATGGGGTCAATGAAGGAGCCTCACTGTAGAGGAAAAGAAGACAGCGGTCATAATTCGATCAATTCATAATGTCTGTACCTTTCTATGCATTTTTGACCCAGTACTTCTCACTGTCCAGTTAAGGGGCCATTACGGCAGTTTCAAGACATTGTTTTCATCTTTTCCTCCGGCGCGTCTGAAAATGTTCCAGAGTCGGATGTTAAGCTCAGATAGAGACTATTTCCGGACTCAAAGCTCTCAAAAGTTGTTCAATTACAAACTTTCTGGCATCTTGAAAATTCCAAAGTTCCTCTTCGTAAAAAGAAAAAAATTTCTTTTCAGAAATCTCAAAATCCTGTCAAATATTTTGAAAATGTTATAAACTTGATTGCCTTTCCCAACAACTCAAAAAAACTTAACTCCCTGAATACTCTAATTACCACTTAAAATCCCCTTCTTCCCAAAATTGCCCTGGAATCCCAAAATCTAAAGAATACATAACAACCACAAATCTTCCAGACATCGAATAGAGCCCTAAACCCATCTAAAATTCTTGTAAATCTTCAAAAAATACAAACATTTTTATGGCCCATCTTTCCATGCAAAAACCTCACAATTGCTGGAGTAAATATCCATTTTTAAATGAAAGGAGGCACAGGGTTGTATCCAAAGTTCATTCTTAAATCTTAAGGCTTCGCTCAGCCAATACAATTCTCATGGCCTAAGGAGGCCTCAATGTTTAAGGCTATAAATAACACCCACAGTTTTCAAAAAGTGCCGTGTAAAAAGTTGTCAGAGTCGATTGCAGGGACCGATTTATCTCCAACGATACCTTTTCGAAAACCGGTTCCGATTTCGGTCTCCGTATCGTCGTTATCTTCGTAGCTTTCAGGCACGCTGCGATGTCCCATCCTTACGTAACGCGCCTCGGGACTGGACGCTCGGACAAACCTCTTAACGCGTTCATGGCCAAGGCTCCGGTTCCCCGCATGAGACTTTTTTCTCCGATCATCGCTCTTCCTCTTCCGCGTCTCCTCAAAGCTGTCCGAAACTCTCATATTCGATGTCACTTGAGGGAAATATTTAGTGCGTGGTTTTTCAAAGTGCACATCACTCGAAATTCCGAGCGACGTTCGTTATCTAACGCACGGTTTCTCTCAAATAAAACTTGGCTTGGCGATGGGCGATGGGCACCACCGTCGCACAGTGGATCGAGTCAATGAGAGAGGTCGGACAAAATTTAGAAACTTTAAACGCTTATAACTCCGTTTTTACAAAAATTAAAGATTCTTAAAGTGGTTTCACTGGTCTGTCAACGCTGAACATAACATTGGCAAACAACACGTTACACCCCCTAGAGTGCTAAATTTTCAGATTGTTTCGTCTTTTATCATCGATACATGCCTAAGAGTGATAACACGACCTGCGTCTACTTTTCTAACCTTGCGTTAAAGTCTCCGACAAATTCATTTTCTAGTGCCGCACATATCAGTCAATGAGAGAGGTCGGACATAATTTGAAACTTTAAACGCTTGTAACTCCGTTTATACAAAAATTTGAGATTCTTAAAGTGGTTTCATTGGTTTCCTCGTAGACTTTTCTTCCAAAAACACCCCTTGAAACTTAAAATGTGACGAATTAAACATCAAAATTTGCAATTTTTGTCGGACATGAAATTTCCGACCTCTCTGATTGACTTGATCCACTGTGCGCCACCGCCGCACTTTCAAAAGGGCCGGGCCCTCAAATCGCCAACGAATAAATGTCAGCTCGGGTCGTCTCATTGAAATGCGGAGCGCTGGACGGTGGACGCGCACTTTCGTTTCTGTTCTTTCGGTGAGGAATGGTTTCTCGGAATATGCGCGGGTTAAAGAGCAGCGCATACTGCACACTTCGGTTGACATAAAAAAAGAATTCCTCTATCTATTACTCCGTGAAAAGCTACCACGCCGACGGCGCACAGTGGATCGAGTCGATTGAAGAGGTCGGACATCCAGATACGGATCTAGCAATTTGGCAACACCGGGTTTCCTCCATTTAAACCTATGAAAATGTATCGATTCTTGGAGGGGCCAGGTGCCCCGACAAGAATCGATTACTTAACATAGGTTTAAATGGAGAAAACCTGGCGTTGCCAAATTGCTAGATCCGCATCTGGACATGACTGCAAATTTTGATGTTTATTTCGTCACATTTTAAATTTACGGGTTGCTTATGGAAAAAAAATTTACGAGAAAACCAATGGAACCATTTTAGAACTTGAAAGTTTTGTACAAACGGAGTTATAAGCGTTTAAAGTTTCCAAATTTTGTCCGACTTTTCCCATTGACTCGATCCACTGTGTGGTGCCGTGTTTATCTCTGCCTGTAGAAGAAGCTAAGTATTGTTGTCTATTAAACTTGAAACACGCCTGGTATTTTGTAGTATTTTTATCCTAATAAAATTGACCGTCTATTATTGCAATTGATCGACAAAGCTATAGACAAAGTAGACAAAGGAGGAATGGAGCGATCCTAATGGTTGAAACGGATGGTTCTTAAAGACTAAAGGTGAAATGATCGACTAACTACAAGGTCACTCATGGGTTTAGCCATTAGTCAGTCAGTCAATTATCTTCTTTCCCAAACGCACCCACCCACTTCCACCAATAGGATCGCTCTATTTCCTTTTGTCCTCCTTGACTATCGCATGATTATCGATTAAAAAATCGAGCTACAAGCCAAAATAACATTTTAGCAAGAGACCTGCGATTTTTTTTTTTAAATAATCATAAATGTATGTTTTTTATCTAACAGAGCCGAAATTTTCATTTTCCTAAATGATCATTTAATATTTTAACAAAACCCAAAAAAAGTTCGGAAAAATTCAAATTTTTAAAAAAAAATTTAAAAATATAAAAATCCGGCTCTGTTAGATGATAAAAGGAGCATTTCTTGATACTTTAAAACTTGTCGCACGTCTCTAGCTCACTTTCCGAACGAGAAATGGTTGCTACAAGATGCCTCTTCAAATTCGCTTAATCGTATATTAAGGGGCAGGCTATGCAACCCGCCTAATTTGGAGAAATCTTAGTTTTACATGTATCTACCTATAAAAAGAGTTTCAAGTCGATAGGACTTGAAGGGGGAAAAAGTTATCAAGACCAGGCCTGCCGCGCTAAGGAAAAACACCGTATGAAAATTCGAGAGTTGCCAAATTTCCTTCGATAAAATGTTTATTTTTAAGAAAAATTATGAATGTTTTTCCTTGAAATTTTCAGGAACTTTGGGTAAAATTGGGAACAAAATTAGCTGAAAAATTGGAAGAAAAATATTTACAAATTTTCTCGAAAATTCGTGACTTACCAACTGAAATTTGGCAACGGCTGAAAGTTCATACGGCGTTCTTCCTTAGCACGGCAGAGGAATACCCCTTTAATAATTGGCGCGGCTCCTCAAACCACGCAATTCCCAAAAACTTGACCCTCTTATATCAAAAAGAACCCAGACGGCGTCGGTCCATCCTCAATTCCGAGTCGATGGGGTCAACCGTTCAAACTGAACCCCCCCCCCCCTTCTTTCCTCTCGCCGGGGGAGGGGGGGCGGTAACGGCGATGATCACAATGCCAGACGTGACTGGACAATTACAGGTGTACCCGGAGCCCACTTCGGGCCGGGGCACACATCAATACAATTTGCACACAGAACGTGCGATTCGTCGATGGTGCACAATTACTTAGACGGCGGCCCAGGACGAGGATGAGTATCGAATATTGAGCAACGGATCACTTATGTAATGAGTGACGCGTCTTATCCGCGCTGCAATCGCCCGCTGAGACCAGATGAGGATGAGGATGGGATGAGACCCACCGCTTCCCGCCCGCCCAGCTCCAAAGTTGTCGCCGCACGGTGGATCGAGTCGATCAGGAAAGATCGGACATGAAATTTTTGACTAAAACTGCAAATTTAGATGTTTATCTCATCACAATCTAAATATTAATGGGGGTTTCTAAAAGGAAATTTCACGAGGGACCAATGGATCCACTTTTGGAACCTCAGAGTTTTTTTATGAACGAAGAGTTATGAGCTTTTAAAGTTTGAAAATTATGTCCGACTTCTCCCGTTGACTCGTTCCGTTGTGCGCCGGGTCCACGCTGCGCTATGAATCGATGTGCGCCCATCCAAACCGATGAAAATGGATCGATCAGTAAGGTTCGCGACGAAAATTGTATTAATAGATTGTTTACCGTAGATTCAAATTGGAGTTTATCGATTGTCGTTGATGATTCATTGCGTGTCTTGCGTTGCGACGTAGAGACTGATCTACGGTTCAAACTCATGGAAAAGAATCGATTACTAAGGTTCGCGACGAAAATTTTAATAATATATTTTTTACTATCGATTCAAATTGGAGTATATCGACTGTCGTTGATGATTCATTGCGTGCGTTTAAACTTATGGAAAAGGATCGATTACTAAGGTAAGTAAATAAAATATCGATGGCCGATTATCAACGCTGCGCCATCGGTGGACATCCGCGCTCCTCATTAGATTATCTAACGGCATCTCGCGTAATCAAAATCAACAGAATCGTGGGATCCATCAGTCACCGGTGCTTCACGCGCAAGCGGGAGGAAACAGTGCTAATTGCCGTGACGTGAGATGTGTCGTTGAAAAAAAGGGTCCGGTTCGGATGAGCTGTTGATTTCGAGCAGGATTAGAACTCTGTCGTGCTAAGGAAAAACGCCGCATGAGCCATCAGGCAATGCCAAATTTCCTCTGACAAACCACGAATTTTCCGGAAAATTTCTGAGTATTTCTCTCCCAATTATTCACATGATTTTGTTCGTTTTTTCATACATAAAGTTTGAAACTCTCATGGAAAAATATTCAAAGCTTTCTTCAAAAATAAATATTTTCTGAGAGGAAATTTGGCAACATTTGAATGCTCACACGGCGTTTTTACTTAGCGCGGCAGAACTCTAGTGAACGTTTGTGGGCGCGGGTCAGTGATCAGAGGTAGAAGTTGGTGCTGACTGTTGAGGGAAAGGGAGAGGTAACTCGCAATGACCGAGGAAATGCAGGTAAAAGCAAGCGGTAAAAGTAGCTCGAGCTTACTGCAGTGAATTATGTAAAGCAGTAAGGTGGTTTAAGAGGCGTTTTGAATGGGATGTGGAGAAAAAAATGGATATATAGCTCTGACGTATGACTCTGTGCATGAATAGAGAGAGAATAATTAAATTGACTTGCCTCGGTATGATTAAGTAAAAATGAAACAAAACAACACGTTTTTGTGACTGGTTGTACTTACTTTATTTAATTGCCTAATTATATTAATACGAATTGATTTTGATGGATTTCGAGCGCATCACGTTTTGCTCGCATTTTAAAAGTCGGTCGTAAAGTACGCACCGGTGATTGTAATCATGAGGCATTCATTCTCCAAATAGTTCTGGTAAAACTCTTTTTCGTCATGTAGATAAATTATAGTTATCTAAAAAAATGATGATGACACGGCCCATTCTTTAATATAAAGTAAAGGTCTCTTCTAATAGTTTAAGAACGAAGACTGAAACTAGACGCGTTACTTACAATCAGCGTCCAAACCAAGCGAGGCATAACGCGTACGCGAAGATGCTCATAGCGCCTTGATGCAACTATTCGTGGTCCAGGAGTGTGCGTGTTGCGTTCACGAATATGAAGGCGTTTTAAAATTCCATGACATAATCAACGTGACACCCTCCCATTTTCGCATCAAAACCGGGCGAGACAAATCGATATCATTTTCGGTTATCGTTTATTTCAGCCTGACTGTGACAAATTATCGGTCTGTTAAGAGGCTTGCAAGACTGTCTTCTACCCTCCTAATGAGACAGAGGTATTAACATACGAAAGCTCACATGGTCATTGCAAGTGATCCGAGACGGTGACTTTTAATCTTGCCAATGTAAATGACTTCAAAGTATATGATAATATAGATTTGAAGTGAATTAAGCAGTAATATCCCAACTATATCAGACGTTGCTCATTTTTTTTTTCATGTTTATTTTTTTTTTTTTTTTTTTTTTTTTTTTTTTGTACCGGACAGTTACACAACGTTCTGCGTTAAGATTCAGTAAGTATATGTATTCTTTATGATCTAAAATACTCGCACGGAAAGTTTCGAGGGGTTATATGCCATTCAAAATGCGTCTCTTGGTTCATGTTAGTGCGTGGGCACAGAATTCCAAAACGCCTTCACTTTTTTGAACGCAACACGCACAATCCCGGAGCGTGAATAGTTGCATCAAGGCGCTATTACCAATTTCTCGTTACGTCCGTTAGCTTGAACGTAAACTGAGGTGCTTTGGTGCTTGGCCCTAATTTTCGTTCGTAAACCACTAGAAGTGGCCTTTGTTTATTTCACAGCGTGGGTCGTTATATGAATATATCTTCATGTAAATTTTAGAAAACTGAATGGTAGTCTCCAAAAACATTTTTCAATCAGGAAAAATGCTCACTGGAAAAAAAGTACATCGGATCTAGAGTCCAGACTCTTAAAAACATCGACAAGAAAAAGTACTCTTGATTCAATCAGAATCTAGCTTAAATCAAGAACCAAGCCTATTAATTTAAGCGGATTTCGTTTTGATTCAAGCGAAAATCCGATTGAATCAAGAGTATTTTCAAGAGTCTGGACTCTAGATCCAATGTGTTTTTTTTCCAGTGCTCGGCTGAATCAATCTTCTTCTTCTTTCCTGGATTTTTTCCTCTAGAGTAATACGTTTTACAAAAGATTACTTTAATTACAAACAATTTCCATTAGGAATTTAGAGCCTTATTTTCTCAGCTGCATCGATATCGCTTGAAAATGAGTGTGGTATGGCAACAATAAGCTCATAATTTGCATGGTTTTACCCATCCCTCCTCCTTTCTTCAACAGCCACTCGGTGAATCTCTAACCGTTTAGCAGTGATGAGTTTCCGAGGTTTTGATATGAGCCCCATCGTTTCCGTGTGCCAATCAACCCGTCACTTTCATCTCGACCCCCGCTGGGCCGCCGCCGGGCCGATGGGATGCAGAGAGCACAATGAGATTTCCCTCTGCTCTCCCATCCTTCCCGATTTTTTCGCGTGTCAACACTCGGTTACATCGGTGCCACGTTTCAGTGCACGTCCGAAAACCAGAGGTTTTAGTTCGGTGATAGACAAACACAAAAACTATGGATGGACCTTACTCCGAGAAAACTCAATATTAGGTTTTATAATACAAAAACTAGAGGGAACCTTCTTCCACAAAATCTCAATATTAAGTTCTTTACCAAAGCAGAGAGGAGTGTTCTTTGAGCATTTTGGGCCAAGAAATGCCCACAGAATTCTGAATTAAACAGGAGTTATGAAGACTTAATATTTTAAAAGAAAATGATAATAGAAAATGACGCTTATTTGGACTGCGTTAAACAGACAGAAAGGAACCGAGCCATATGAGCTATTGCCAAATTTAATTGAGCAATTGAATGTCTAACATGCAAACGGTTGTGCGGATTTTTGTGCAATCAGTAAACTTTCTCCATGACACGAAGCAAATTTCATAAAATTTTCCGCACAAACGTTCTCTCGTAGATAATGAAATTTTCCAGTTAAATTTGGCAATAGCCAATGTAGTTTGGTTCCTTACTGTTGAATGCGGTCCATTTGAAGAAAGTCTATTTCAGATTTTAATCCATCATTTCTAGAATAAAGAAGTGCCAATGTATTAGAATTCAAATCTTAATCCACCATTTTCAGATTAAAAAATTGTCGAATTTTAATGCCACCTCTCACCCTTTATTTGATGGTCTAAACCACTTATGACGAATAACAATTAGACTTGGGTTTAAAAGAAAAAGAACCCCCCCCCTTTCTCAGCCGGAAATATTAGTACATTCGCCCATGACAGAGTTGCGATCAAGTATTGGTACCCGAAAATGAATTTGACGGAGACTTTAACGCAAGGTTAGAAAAGTAGACGCAGGTCGTGCTATCACTTGCAGGCCTGTACCGATGATGAAAGACGAAACCATCTGAAAATTTAGCACTCTGGAGAGTGCGTGGAAATGTTTGCCGGTGTTATATTCAGCGTTGAGAGGGACTAGGTAATGAGAGAAACATTACGTGACGATTTTGTAATCGGAGCTTAGCAAAGTAAGAAAAAATAAATACTCGCTAGAAAGTTGCCGCCCTCTTGAGTTGCACTTTATTGATTACTCGTCCACTAACAATCTTATTGACAAAAAACAAGTTAAAAGTAGACATTTTGAGACATTACAATCAAAGGTTTGACCATAATTTATTCTCTAGAACACTAGAAATAGTTCAACTTGAAATCCGATTTTTCAACCGAACTCGAGAAAAATCGCTCTTCTGTAAATTTCACGGCCATGAACCGAGGACCCTTTTTCTGTAAACGGTCAAATCACAGCCTCACCAAGGAACCTAACCAAGGTGTCTAGTTCTTTTCATTTTGCGAAATCCAGATGAAATCCTGATTTTTGACTGCTAAATCCTTACTTCATATTTTTTCCAAATCCTGATTTTTTTTTGCGGAGAATAATTAAGACGTCATCACTTCACGCGAGGTGAATGTAACTTCACAAAAGCAGTTCGATAAAGAAAATCCGATCAGACGGCCGACTTGTCTCAAATCCTGATTTTACACGGAGAAAAAAACGTCGTGCATGGGGCCCGAAGTTGAGGTCATACGGATCTCCGAAGTTTTCTGATCACGCATCCGAAAACTTGAGGTCGAGCTGCCGAAGTTCGGTTCAGACATCGAGACACCTCGGTATGTACAGGAGTACTTCAGATGTGTGACCCGAACCCTTCGGTATACATCGAATTACTTCAGATGTCTGACCCGAAGTTCGGCAGCTCGACCTCAAGTTTTTAGATATTTGATCCAAAAACTTCAGAGATCCATACGACCTCAACTTTGGGTCCCACGCACGAAGTTTTTTTCTTCGTGTACGACCGATTTTTCCTCAAATCCTGATGAAATCGGGAAAATCCTGATGCTGGACACCCTGCTAATTTACCATTTGTTGACTTTTTGCCTACAGGTATACAGGCAGAGGAAGGCAATTGGCAGCAACGCAAGCCCCCGCAACGAACATCCCAGTGCAAGAGGAAAACTTAGAGACGAACACCAGATTCCCCTCCAGAGGTCGAACCACCACAATTGCTACCGAGGACACTTACATCCCCATTCAAACAACGCTCCAACAATCAGCCCCCGCAAAAGAGACGAGAGGACGCAACTCAGGTTAGTACTATCGTGCTAAGGAAAAACGCCGTATGAACCTTCAGGCGTTGCCCAATTTCCGTTGGTAAATCACGAATTTTCGGGAAAATGTATAAACATTCTTCTTAAAATTTTTCAGATAATTTTGCTCGCAATTCGATCGATAAAGTTGTTAAAAATTTATCGGAAAAATATTCATAACTCTCCTTAAAAATAATCATTTTATGGAAGGAAATTTAGCGATTCTCGAATGTTCATACGGCGTTTTTCCTTAGCACGGCAGAGTGTACAGCGTTAGGGATGCGGTTTAAAAGGAAGCCAAATCACGAGACTGTAGACTCTCATTGCGTCGTTCTTTTGAAATCAGTCCAGTTATAGTTCAAGCTCTCGAAGGAATACATCCGCAACTTTACAGAATCAGTGAGATTGTTTATTTTTAAGGGATAGTTTATCATCATTGCTTACGCGTTGCTTGTGACCAAAGTTTTTTCTTCGTTGAGTCAGAGCGGATATGCCTAAAAAGAGTTTGTGTGTTTTCGTGGTTCCACATTAAGTATTCATGGGGAAAACGCGTGCGAGGCTAGGTAAAGTTGCTCCTTCTGCACGGAAGAATACCTTTACATTTGTGTATTGGATCATTTGGATATGCGAAAGTGCGGAACCGCATATTACGTTTGCAACGTTGCAGACTTTCCATCATTCTTTAAATATTTTTTTAAAAACTAGTCCACGTAATTTCTTGAAGTCTTCCTCGATTTTCCTTCTCTATTCGCAGAATATTCTTCATGACTTTAAGGCGTGAAGTTGACCTGTTCCTTTTCAAACAACTAAAACAAAAAACGAAATTTTGAAACTTTGCAATGGACAGACGTACGGGCGTGGTTTAATTGCACCAGTCTTATCTATTGTCCAACAATGCAAGGCTTTGTTACAGACATTTCATCCTGCAATGATTTTTAAATGGATATTTTTTCTTTTAAAGGAAATGTCAAGAGGCCAAGCGTTGAGCTTGTGGACAGCAGCTCTTTCCAGCATCACTCTAATGGAGTATCTGCACCTGAGCAGGAATACTTTTCCCCACAGTACCCTCACTCCACCGACTATGCGAGCCAGCCTTTGCCCACAGCAGGTAACAATAATCTACCTATTATTTCACAATACAAATTTATAACATAATTATCAGTTGACATTTGAGAGTTTGCTAGGTCCAATGATTCGACATGTTTTTACATTAATGGAAACTACATTTTCTGCTGAGCACGAGCTTCTCTTCAGTCTCTAAATTGAACGATAAATTATCGGAGTTGTTTACGACAGAGTGATTTAAAGCGCTTAAGTACGCGCGTGCGCGTGGAAAATGCTTTTCAATGACGTCCATGAGCGATAAATTTTCTCATTCATAAATCTATTTCTCTACATTTTTTCGTTCAAGAGAAGAATGTTCAAACACATTAAGAGCTCAGCTGATCAAAAACCTCCACATAGACACAATCTTTCGAGGAAATTCTCTCATTTTATTTGGCACGATCGATAAAATTCCGTAAATGGACTAAGGATTATATATATGTGTGTGTGTGTGTATAGGGCCCTGAATTTGACCTTTAATCGCTTAACTGTAAAACTTAATGAGGAATAAATCAGAGGCCTTTCTCCTTATAACAACTAGGTATTTGGTTGAGCTAATGTTTGACTTCCAGAATGTTTTGTGTCAGACTGGATCCACTGTTGTTTGGTACTTAATGAACTAGGAATAGGGTTTACTGCTCTTGTTTTATCTTTGCATTCTCGTAAATTTTTTCATCCGGATTCTGTTGATTTTTTACCGATAAACAAAATAAAAGTATGCCTGGGGTTTAGTTTCGGCAAAAATATAAATTAATAAATGAAATAATAAAATAAATAAATACATGATTCGAGGTACTGTACTGTTTAAGATCATAGCTTCTTTTATTTTTTTGATCAGTCTCTGTGATACGTAAGAATACTTGCAAGACGCCCATCATAGCTGTACCGAAAAACGCCTTCAAAATAGTTTGATACAAAATCACGTACTTTGAAACGGCTTCCCTCCTTCCGTGTAACACGTTTACTCCTGGTGTCTTGCTGAGGGAGTGCTCAAAAAACGAGTCATTCCTTGGTCCATAACTGTTCTTATTTATGAAGCCCATTTTTAAATTAAAATTGTTTGGTTGTTTATTTAATTTCTTGAAAAAAGGCGCAAGTCCAAAATATCAAAAATTAGTCTTAAATTTTAAAGCCAAGAGCCAAGATAGCCCAATGTTTAGCTCAAGATACTAAATATGTTTCCCGCGAAAAAATTAGTTTAGATCTTCCGAACAAAGTTGACTAGCCCTTTGAACACGCGCGGGAAATGTTCAATCTATCCTTCTTGGTGAGAAAAATCGGTTTTTTCCTACCCTGTCTGTTAAATTTTTAAATCGATGGACAAAGCTATAGACAGAAGAAACAAGAAGGAAATGTAGCGATCCTATTGATTGTAATGGGAGAGAGGGGCTTGTTCCAGGCTAAGGGAGAAAATGATCGAATGCTTTAGAGTTTTTTAGAGGTTGCCGTTCAAGTGTACTACTTACCTCATTGGTCTATTCCAATCATCATTTTTCTTGTGTCTTCCTGCCCATCACTGCGGTAGTTCTTTTATCAAACACTATCAGCGAGGACATGATGTGTCGAAGCACCGGGAAGAGAATGACCTTACCCGAGGTCATCGGTGAAACACAGCGATTTACATTTGTTTATTGAACAACAGCTTGATCATCGAAAAATAATCAGCGAGCTGATTGTTGAACTTTATAGACAAAGAAGACAAAAGGGATATGGAGAGATCCTATAGGCAGAAGCAGGTGGTTGCGATGGACAAAGGAGGTAGATTATAAACTAACTAATGGCAACCCACAAGAGACCCATCGTTAGTCCATCATTCTCTCCCTTCCCTGCTAAAAATGGGGAGTACAAATGAGTAGAAAATCAAAGTCACATGACTAGAATTCCAATTCATATCAATAGAATTTCAACTTATATGAATATAATTTAACTCGTATGAGCAGCAGAATTTCTCCATTCAGTTTTCGCCAACTCATATAACTAGAGATCTCAACTCACATGAGTTCAGCGTTGAATCTACCGTGTCCGATGTCTCAGAAACTAGTCACTGCATCAAAAAACTTATAAGAACAAAATGTTTTTATTTTTCAAATTTACGTACCATGTCGGTGTCTTCTGGTAAGAAACAGCACTTCTGAAAATGATAAAAATTTGATTCATATGAGTTGAACTTTTCTACTCTTACGAGTAGAATGTTCTAGTGATATGAGTAGGATTTCTACTCATATAAGTAGGAAGTTCTTTTCATGTGAGTTGGCGATTTCTAAATAGCCAACTCGTCATTTTTAGCAAGGTTAGTCTGTAGGAATCACAAATTTCAACAGATAAAATCGTGCCACACTACCAATGTCTTCTTCGTCTATTGCTTTATCTATCGATTTCGACAGTCAACCCGCAGGTTGCTGCAACATTTGGTACGGCATTGAGCTCTTCTTATCTAGAGTCCCTTTATACTGAGAGTCAAGACAACACCCTTCATGGAGTCACAAACGGGAATAAAGATTACAGAAATTGAACGCTTTTCGTAATCTTTGATCGGCCCATTCTCGAATTCCCCTCTTCGTTCCTTCCCTCATTCCGTTTGTTCCTTGCCGAACCCGTAATTCCCCGGTCCATTCCAGATTATAATCTTTGCAATCGGTGAAACTGTAATCTTTATTCCCGTTTGTGACACTGTGAAGGCCTAAAATACGGGAACCAATCAGAAATGGATTCAAATTGTCTTGACTCTCAGTATAAAGGGACTCTAATCTTATCCAATGCATATTAAAATCATGGTTGTCATTACAGTTGGCGACGACACCCTGACGACGCACTCTGTGAGCCCTCAGCGCGGGAGCCGAATCCGACCATCGCAAAACGTGGAGGAGGAACCCACCCTGGGCGTCCAGAGCGTGAGCATCGGGAGCACCCAGAAGCAGGACCTCGAGGAGTACGTGAGCACACCCTCGATCGACGTGGACGCCACGAGGACGCGCGGCTTCAGCTCCTTCCGCCCTCCCCCGCCTGCCCCCGAGGGCACCGTCGAGATTGGAACCGGAACAGAAGCCGTCTCCCCCAGCAGCCTCGCTACCACCCCCGCCGCAGGCCCCAACTGGCGGGCACTCAACCAGAGCCCCAACTCAGGTACAGTCCACGATCCTATTTGAAAACTTAGGGACCGTCCATAAATTACGTAAAGCTCCTGGGGGAGAGGGGGGAGGGTCGAGGAGAGCATTACGCCATTTTGTTTTCACGTGTTCAAANGGGAGAGTACCGACAGATCGGTTCATGGAGGGCTTAGGGCCCAAAAGTGCAGCCACCCTTCTAACTAACTTCTAACGCACAAAATTTCACTGCCAGTCTGCAGATTCCAATTCTAGCCAAGATGGCCAAGAATGTACAGAAATGAGTGTTCTTCCGCGAAATTGAGTAAATTTATGCAAAAACTGAGTCAAACACGTGCTTAATAAAGGACGGTTCGTAACAATAGTATCAGTAAATCGCTCTGGATAATTGAAATTCATAGGTTGGCTGCCCTTATGGGCCCTAACTTTATTCGCGGAGGCATCGGTGAAGGCCTGATGGACTTTCGGAGTTTCAGATCTGTCGGTACTCTCCCTATACAGGTACTGTAGGTCAGTCGAGCCTCACGTAATTTTTAGGGGCTATAGCTTGAAAACCTAGAATATTCTGTGACAAGCTAAGAAAAACCTGAGCGCTTTTAAGAAAATTACGTTGGTTTTTTAGAAGAAAAAACGAGGTATGACAGGAAGTCTGCAAAGTCGCAAACAGCGATACGGCGGAGGTTCGCACTTTGGTCGTCGGATTTCCGCAGCTAGCTGTGCTTCAAGACAAACTTATTTTTAAAAATTTGATAATGTAATTGCATCAGTTTTTCAACGTCTAATATGACAGGCAGAACAACGCAACAAGCTAATACCCTGATAACGCTATTTTCATGTGTATCCAAAGCTTTAAACAGGTCTTGCTCAAAACAATAACGCTTTTGTCACTCAATGTATAATACGTGTCGATGATTCTTTAAAACTCCAGAAACTCCGTAACTTAATTTTTTCACGACGTTAGAAACCCACAGTTCTCGCTACTTATGCTGTGGAAATACGAATAAAATCAGATTCAAAACATCAATTCGTCCAACCATATTCGAGTGATAATGAATGTTCCACTAAGTACTTTCTCACTAACAGAATAGGCGTTTAAAAGAAAGAAGACGGGTGTCGGTGAATCTTTGATGTAATAGCGGCCAATAACCCGAGCACACCGGTCTCTTAGAGTCGTGATCGGTGGGTTATTTTCAAAATTGGAGGAGGAAGGAAGGGTCAATCAAAACTTGCTCAAAGACCTGCATTGTATCGGTAAAACTGCGGAGGCTTGATGCGCGGCACACAGGCCGTTGAACTGGTTGGTTTTGGCTTGAACGATCCCACTCATAATTTGCAACACGCGATTGTGGACCGGTGGATGGGAAAGGGGGAGAGGGAAGGTCCGAAAAGTTGCCCGTGACAGGAAAATCAGGATGTCGCAGAATTATCCTCTCGACTCCAGAAGAGGTTATTATCCTGTTCTGACCCTCTATTCCTCAGCGTCCATTGCCCTGCAGTATTTTGTTTTTTTACGTAGTAGAAAGGATGTGCCAATTTTCATGTTTATTTATAAAATTTATGCAGATACAGAGTTACTGAAATTTTGAATTTTCGCGAGGATCAACATTTGAGAATCAAAATTTATGACCCAGGAAAAATACGCTTTACAGTGGACGTAAAAAATGAGAAAAATATATCTTAGCTTGGTGGCATTAATTCTCTCTATATAAGATCTCTACGGGTAAAACTACGTCAACTATAAAAACCTCCACCAATAAGAGAAAAAAGGAGGTATTTGCATCTCGAAGATTTTTTACCCCGCGACGTAGGTCGGTACAGCATGGGCAGCAAAATCCGGAATTCGAAATATGAAAAACGGACCATTAAGTTCGATTTCTTTGCTTAAATAATTTCAAACACTTTATTTAAAATGACCTTTCCTTATGAACCACACCATTTCCAAGAAAATCGATGATGAAAGCCGCCCGTACCGACCTACGTTATCAAAAAAAGTCAAGATGCCCGAAATGCAAACACCTCCTTTTTTTCTCTATGAGAGCACACGGCACAATAATTGGACGGAAACGGAACTAAGCGCCAATTTGAGTTCCTTTTGAGGAATTTAGAATCCCGGATAGCGCGTTCTGTCAAACGGACCTAAGCGCCATGGAAAAGCATTGCGAGTATAGGACGGAATAAGCCGGACGCCCAATTCCGCCGCCAATCCAAGCCCCCCTCTACCTTCCTCACCCTATGGCGCTTAGGTCCGTTTGATAGAAATACGTCCAATTCTGAGATACACCCCTCTTCTGGCATGCTACTTTCCAAAGCAAGAGCGCCGTAAATCCATCAAGATTTTTCCTCGTTTTTTGGAACTTAACACTTTAGAAAATAAAAAGTGTTTTATCCACGCACTTCAAATTTTCAGGTTAAGTTCTTGATAGTATGTGCGAAAGAATTCTGTAAAAACATTGTCCCAAAGTACACAAGTTTTTCTGCAATGATACATTGTTTCCAAAAGATGTAAAATGGCGTTTACGGCGCACGGTGGATCGAGTCAATAGGAGGGGTCGGACAAAATTTGGAAACTTTAAACGCTTATAACTCCGTTTATACAAAACTTTGAGCTTCTAAAAGTGGTTCAACTGATTTCCTCGTGAAACTGTTTACTAGAAGCACCCCTCGACATTTAAAATGTGACGGGAAAACATCAAAATTTGCAGTTTTAGTGAAAAATGTCATGTCCGACCTCTCTAATTGACTCGATCCACTGTGCGGCGTTTGTAAGTTGCACGGCAGCATGATCCTCAATTTACCCCTTCATGTTGCAGTGACCGGCAGTATGCCCGACAAAGCCGCCCTGGACCTGTGGGCATACCTGCAGAAGACCCAGAACGACGAATCCAACAACATCATCGACGACGATCGCGCTCGCAGCGAGGACGGCAGCAACGAAGAGGTCGGTCCCGTCGTGGAGATCTCGCCATCCCTGTCCGCCTCCACGCCGTACCTGACGCCCTCCTCCACGCCCTCGCCCTCGCCCACCGCCGCGCCCACCACGACCACGACGACCGAGGCCCCCACCTCACCTTCCAGCACCTCCACGGTGGCGCCCACAGGGCGAGGCCGGTACCGCGGGTCTTTGACGGCCAACAGGAACCGCTTCAAGGTCTCCTCCACCGAACAGACGCCCCCCACCGAGGAAAACACCACGGCTCGCAGGAAGTTCACGCCCAGCCACCAGAGGGTACCTGGACAGGTAAGTGATCGGCCCTGGCCATTTGGAATCAATTCGGTCACATATTTTGCAATGAGGAACTAATTTTTCATGCATGTTCATAGAAACACCTCTTTGCTATGTAGATAAACTCATAGCACAATAAGGAACTTTTCTGACTCATTTTAGAGACAACGTTATTATGTGCCATAATTGTTCCGAATCAGATGGGTATTTCTATCAATGTGCAAGAAAAATAAGGTCTTCAATGCAAAATGAGGTTCACTCGATTTTTGAAAAAAGAAAAAAAAATGTTGACAAGTTTTTGAAAAGTCAGGGAAACACCGGTAAAATAGTAAATAAAGATAACCAAATAAGAGAGAGAAAACACCAAAAATTGGCTGCATGTAAGAAGATGATAAAATGGTGCTAGGTCCACAATATTTTGCGGGGAAAGTGAGGTCAAAAGATTCCAAAATTTTCAATCAGAGTGAAAAATTTCAGCCGTAATGAGTATTAGTATGAGACTGAGGAGGGGGAGGGAGTGTTGAGCTCAGGCAGATGCGCTTGAGCTGTGTGTTAGTGAGAAGTGAATATGGAGAGAATGCCCGTGGGGGTCTTTTTTGGACGCGATAAAAATAAAAATAAAAAAATAAAAATAAAAATCCGTTGAAAATCCAAAGCAAAATATTTTAAAGAAATTTTTACTAGCATAGCCTTTTTCTTCTCCTGATAGGTATCAGCGTACGGTCGCCGTGGGTCTAAGAAGACAACATCTGAAGATTCCAACACATCATCGACCGAAGCATCTCAATCAGCCGACGAAGCAGAATCTCCTAAACCATTCGGTAAGATTCTAGACGTACTTACGATCCGATAGCAGTGAGAAAAAATCCCGAATTACCAGATGTGAGCTGGTGTCAATAAAAGATCAAAAAATGGAATTATCCTTGAAATTACAGAAATTAAATTGCTGCAAATGAGCAGGGGTGCAGAACATTTGCAAGTCAACGATCGATCAGTCGCTCGCGAATTGCGTAGGTAGTGGAAACATTTTGTAGGCTACGACCTCGGAAAACATATCACATACAATGTATTACGTTTTGTTCAAAATACGCTAAATTTTTGCGTACGCCTTCCGAAGTTGTGCGTACGCTCGCCGTCCTACGCATTTTCAAATACCATATGCATCTCTGAACTTAGCACGATTCGCGAGTCAAGAACCAATAGAGAATCAGTATAAGGATCTGGTTTTGCCGCGCGCCGAGGAGACGACGCGATACTTGCACTTGCGCAAAATTCGAAGTTGGATGGGGCAAAACGCGTGATACAACTATTTCAACTTCAGAGTAGGTAAATTTGCGTATCCACTAAATGAAGGAGAATCTCTGCTCGGCGACCTTAGAGACTTTATCGCAGGAATAGGAAAGCTAAGTCGTCCGAAACGCGTGATACAACTATTTCGACTTCAAATCAAATACATTTGCGTACCCACAAAATGAAGGAGAGTCTTTTTTCGACCGACTCAGAGACTTTAACGCAGGAATAGAAAAATTTGATAGGACGAAACGCGTGATACAACTATATTTCAACTTCCCAATAGGCATATTTTCTTATCTGCAAAATGAAGGAGAATCTCTTATTTGCTGCCTCAGAGACTTATGAGCCTTTTAACGTCGTCAAATTTCCTTCAATTGAAAAATAATTCACTGGGGAAAATGTGAATATTTTTCTTCAAAATTGTCAGAAAATTTTGTGCAAACTTTATTCTAAAATATCTGAAAATTCCAAGAAAAAATATGCAACAATTTTCTACAAAATACATGTTTCATCCGGAGAAATTTGGCAATGGACCACTAGACAGGGTACGAATTTTAGCATTCTTATACATGTTTCTGAACCAAAATTTCACGTAGAATACGATTCGCGCAACAAAAGTTATTGAAACCAACTCTTAGCGAAGATATTAACGTTTTTATTTCACATCAGTTACGAGGAATTTGAACTGGCCGCTCACAAGAAACTCAAAGCTCTACGTGAGTCAAATCGCGCACCACAACGGTTTCAGCAAGCTTCTCAATCGAGCAATGTTAATTTCCTACCATGTGTTGTTCAAACTATGAGCAATTTGCTGTAGCTGAGCCAAAGCGTCAGGACTGAGGTTGCCAGATTTATATATCGCTGAGACGTTGATGATAACGTTTAGCGCGCGATGTGAATCACGTGGAGCATTGAGTTTTCATGAGCGGGTGGTTTCAATTCACGCATCAAGAATCATTAAATATCTTCTTGAGGAGTTAATTTCGGTAATTTTCGTTGTGCGTATCGTGTTCTACGTGAAATTTTGGTCAAAACATGTATCAGAATGCTGAAATTCGTACCTTGTCTACTGGTCCATTCTCGAATGTTCATACGCCGTTCTCCCTTATTTGACACGGCAATGTAGGCATCTTTATTTTTTCCCATATAAGTAGATTGGTACTTTCACTGATGAGCCGAAAACACTAGTTCTTATTGCAAAATGGGCGTATTAAAATCAAACATGCTGCAAACTATGTGCATAGGATATGCACGCCACATAGCTCCTCTCAGCATAAATACGTCCAAATTACGTCTTGTGGCTCAGTAAACCTAACATGTGAACCAATTAAATATATGTACAATTGGATCATTAACATTAGAAACTTTCTAAAATGTGATTAGTTTGAATAACTTTTTAAAACTTACAGGGAGTTCAACGAGAGGTAGATACCGAGGCTCTGGATCCAGAAACTCGGGCATCTCAACGACAACAACCTCTGCACCAGTGGCCACAGAAACACGAAGCCGACCAACTTTCAATGCCGACAGGTATGTAGCAGTAATGTACATTTATTCTAAAGCTGTTCCCTAGCATCTATGGCCATTTACACCTCTGTGGTTAGGGTTACAACGAATTTGGAATGTCGTTTATTACATGGGGGAAATATATTAATTGTTTGAATATACCTTCACCTCAATCCTCAAAATTATTGCGTTACCTCTCTATGTATGGCTTGTAGGGAGATAATTGTTTAAACACAACTAATTGTAGGCTAAGCTCTGAGCTTAGGAAATTGTCTCCTATTATTTTACAATGATATGTAATTCAGTAATATTTTGAGACAGTTTTTGTTGGAGTTTTTTAGCCAATATGCGTTATAATTTCAGCATAAAACTGAAAATTTCAATACAGAAGAACAGGACCGGATTCACCTACTTGCCGCCCATGGGCCGCCTGTATTTGGCCGCCCCCTTCTCATTCGTTTTGAAACATCAATAAAAACCATCAAGTGATCGTGCCGGAGGGGGAGGGGTGCAAAAGACGTGTTTACCTACTCGTGTTGGATAAATTTTTGCGAAAGCCTTGTCAACACTACTAGCAAAATTTCACGGAACTTGACGCGAAAGTGAAGTTCCGTAAACGTATCTTTGCGTGGGCAAGGTCCTCCATTAATAAGAAATGAACCAAAAAATTATGAAAGAACAAACATAAATGTGGTTTAATAATTTTAACTTCCGCCGCTGCGCCGCGCTGATCGCACTGTGTTTTGCGCAATGCGTGAAGTATTCATGCAGTCTTATAGGCGCTATGCGTTTCACGCCAACCGCTCCTGACCGCACTGTGTTTGGCGCAATGGGTGAAGTATTCATGCAGTCTTGTAGGCGCTAATATGTGTTATATACCGACCGCCGCGCCGAGAGCTTGTCCTTTTCATCTCAAGTCCTCGTCATCATTCCTCTCTGCGCTAAGCTCCAGGCCAAATTGCGTGTTTGGTTCCTCTATTAACTCGACTAAGTAAAGATGCTGTCTCTTGTATCACCGAGAAACGACAAAATTAGAAATTACTATACTTTCAGAAAAGAGAGAGTTTGTCCCCTTTTCTCATTGATAATTTTTTTTCCTGAATCCGATTTTTCTATACCTACATTTAAAAAAATTGCAAAATTTGCCGCCATGGGCCGCGGCCCATGTGGCCACCCCCTTAATCCGGCCCTGCAGAGGAAAAAAAGCTCAAATGAGCACAATTTTCCCTCAATGTTGCCTTCCTGAATGTTTGTAATCAGTATTGCACCAAACAGCATACCTCTTTGAGGGAAAATTGTGCTCCTCTGAACATTTCCCTCTGTATTGAGATTTTTATATTTATGCTGAAATTTTAACGCACGTTGGCTAAAAAACTCCAACAGAAACTGTCCTATACGACCCGTGCATCCACCGCAATTAGTTTGTGTAATATTTTGAGACATTTTATAGTTGCATCTCGTGAAAAGAAAGGTGATTCCAAGACACTTTTATGCCTTTACATTGTAGCGCCTTCAATACCTTGCACCAATAACATTATACTAGGCGAATAGATAACTATTACCGCTCCTCTGTTGCGCAAATCATATACTCGTCAATTTGAAGGCGTTTTAACAGCAAGCAATGAACAACTGCAAAATATCATCAGGTTTGATCCCAATATCGTCCTAAAATTATAGAACAGAGGAGTCTCATCATTGGTTCTAAGCCCTTTTCGAGGGATTCCGTTAAGAAATCTTTTGTGAAATGCAGTCCTAAACATTTGCAATCAAATATTTTCGAATTCTAAACTGACTGCAATGTTTATTTCTTCTTTTGTTATTTTTAGGTATAGCAGGCGTAAAGGTGCATCGAATTTGAGAGCTACGTCCACGTCAGCTCCATCAGAGTCCGAATCCGAGAACAAAGATGAATCCGGAAAGAAAGATGAAAATGAGTCCGAAAATGCAAGCTCCACAACTGCAAAACCAACCATTAGGTAAGAGTTGTCGCCTTAAGAAAAGCAAGAAAGTTTTTCCTGTGAGAAAGAGTTGAAAATGTCAGTTTTGACAGAGAAAGGCTAGGATGATAGTCGTTAAGAAAGAGGGATTGCCTTCTTTCGAGCTGTCAAATTTAATTTTTTTAAAAATAAAATGGCCAATATTTGGGCATTTTTGTATGCCAAGTTTGTTCGTTGAACCGTATGGTCTCGATTGGTATGGCAATAAATCCCCTCTTTAAGAGCCCTTTAAAGAAAACAAAGAAAGAAAACAAAGAGAAAAATCTATTGCTTAAGTTAAAAAATGCCTGATCTTCGAATTCTATGTTGCAAATCTTCATGTGTTAATTTTTTTCAAGCAAACCACCCCCAACAGTTTCACTGGAATTTTCTTCACTCGTTGAAACACACTCTCAGGAAAATCCTTGAGAATTTTCTGCTCCCTAATAAAAATTTAAAAAAATAAATAAATAAAATGAACATAATTGGATACTTTGAAACATTGAAATGGAGTTGCGCATTTTTCAACTTTAGTAATCGATATGATGATTGATGAAAAGTCATCAGATCGAGATAGCTGTGTAAACTAACTGTAGGCAGATGGAACTACCATAGCATCTCCGTTGATATACTTTAAATCTAAATCCTATTTTACTATTAATTATTCAATTTTCTATTTTATTTGCTTTAACAGGGGTAGAATCAACGTTGAAAGGCCATCCGTGCGCCCATTGAGGCCAGGCCCAAGAATCAGTTTAGGAGGAAGAAATCGTCTTCCAACTGTGACCAAAGCTCCAGTCGCCGAAGAGGCAGAGACCTCACCTAGTCCCAGTAGCACCGCTTCACCAGTAGCAGAAGATGCGCAGCCAAGCAATGGAGAGGTGAGCTTTTTGAATGTTCTTACCTTCAATTTGAGATCATTCGGTAAAGAACGAGTCGGTTATCAAGGTGTAAATGTGGTCCGTTTCTTTTCGATAAAATAAACAAATTTCAGAAATTTCGAAACACTGCAATGACGTTACGACGTTACGTGGTTACACTCTTAGCAGGGTTGCCACAAAATTTAGAAAATGAAATTCCCTGACATTTCCCTGATTTCCCTGACACATTTTGGTGAAAGTCCCTGACAATTGAAGATGTGACGGATGGTTAAGAGGGCATAATTGAAAATAGTTTTAAGGCAAAATTTGTTTTTCGAAACCTCAAACCCATCCTAGAAAGCAAATGAAGGTGATTTAACAAATTTTCCCTGACATATTTGTCATTTTCGTCATTTTCCCTGACATTTTTGTCATTTTCGTCATTTTCCGTGACATTTCCCGGTGTTCCCTGACTTTTTAAAATTCTCTGACATTTCCCGGTTTTCCCTGACTGTGGCAACCCTGTCTTAAGCCGGTATCAGACGATCAAAGTGGAGTCACGTGAGGTCACATGACCCCAATAAGGCAATAAGAGGACCAATGGAGGGTCACGTGACCCCACGTGACGCCATTTTGAGAGCTCTACTTTGATCGTCTGAAACGGGCTTAAAGGTCTCGATAGACGATCAATTCCCGAACCAATTACCATCAAAGTGTCGCGAGTCATCAGTCTTGAACTCATTAATTTGCTTGGTTTTAAAATGAAAACTTGGCAGAAATGTTTCCTGAGGCAGGAAATGATGAATGGTGGCACTCCATTCTGATCTTACTTTGAACAAAATAGTAAGACCCGTCAAAATTTGATGGTAGAAGGTCATCAGCATGTCTACTTTGATCGGAATTGGTTCGGAATTTGATCGTCTATCCAGGGCTTTAGACCAGCGATATGTTGATTTCCCCCGCTCTGACCCTTTGCTTTTACCCTGTTCGCAGACCCACGACGCCTCCAGCGAGGCTCCCGTGCCGAGCACAACGCCCGACGCCCTGACCCGGCTGCGCAACAGGCCCCGTCTCCACGTCCAAACGAACAAGAACACGAAGCCGGCCAGCCCAGCCTCAGCCTCGAGCCGCCGGCAGCTAGTCTCCGGCCTCCTGCCCAAGCGCCGCCCCAACCAGCCGGCCGCTGAAGAGCACAGCGAAGTTCCTGCCTCCCAGCCGCAAGAGGCCCCCGAAGAGGAGGCCGAGAAGAGGCCGGAGGCTGATGCCGTGGCCGCCAATCCCGCGGAGCCGGCCGAGCCCGCCGCCTCCTCCGAGCAGCCCTCGACGACGCCCGAGACGAAGCTCTCGTCGCTCATCGGGCGCCGGAGGAACCTCGCTCTCACCGGGAGGAGACCCGGCACCCTCAGGCAGACGCCCGAGCAGTGAGGGATAGTCACCCATGTACAAAGACACGACAGAAGGCTGTTTTAAGTTAAGGATCAACCGGCGGGCCGATTATTGAAACTGATCGACAAAGCTATAGACAAAGACGGAAAAAGGGATTCGGAGGAGTTGCGTGGCGTGCTTTGCGATATATCGATTGTTCTGCCATTTAAACCTATGGGAAAGGATCGATAAACAGGGTGTTCGCAGCGAACACCTTAACAATCGATTCTTTACGGTAGGTTTAAATGGCAGAACAATCGATACATCGCAATTCACGCCACGCCACTGATTCGGAGGGATCCTATTGGTGGAAGCGGGTGGTAGCAACGGACATAGGAGGTAGGTAATGGACTAACTAACGGCAACCCACCAAAGACCCGACGTTTGTAAGATCTCTTGTCAACCTCTGGTCACCGAACCAGTGGTCAGACTCTGACCAGCAGTCAATCTCCTAATCAGCCTAACTACTGGTTTGCGAGAAAAAACAAAGGTTGACCGGGACTTGACCCGAAGGAAACCGGAAGGCATAAACACCTATATCTCTGGTCAGCTCAAACCACCAGTTTGACAAGCACCGGATGGTTGTTACAGACTCAGGAGGAACATAATGGACTAAACATAAAGCTCGCTTGTGGGTTACCGATGGTTAGTCTATTCCTCCTGTGTCAATTACGGTCATACGTTCCTACAAATAGATTCGGCTTCACTTTCCCTTTGTTCTCTATGTCTATCACTTTGTCTCTATCACTTTTAATGATCAGCCCGCTGAAAGGCAACAGTCGGTCATCTTTGCCCTGATTCTAGAGATCCTCGCCAAGTCTGCTCGGCCTATGGCTCCAAGTTCTCTGGTCACAACATGGCAACAACTCAATAAATAATGCATTTCCGAAAGTCAAAGTTTCCACCATTGACGAAATACCAATGGAGGAACTCTATTTGAACGTATTTCTGCCAAACGGAACTGTGTGCATTAAAACAAGAGCCCTGAGACCCATAAGGATATATGCTGAACAGGGCTCACGTCATAATGCACATAGTTCCGTTTGACAGAAATACGTCCATTTGTCTCTGGGCAGGGATGATGCTACCCCGACCGAAGACCTTTTACACGAGTACTATCCAGACTTCGCATGAAAATCTCAAGGCGATGTTGCAGAGAGGCAATCTGGTTTACGACGAGGGTTTACTTGGACCACATTTTTCAATTAGGAATCACTATTCTTGGCTCATTTCAGAAACAATGTATGTACTATTAATTGTTCCACACAGTTATGTTGTTTTAGGGTTGAGTAAAAAATTGTAGTCCCTCATTGAAAAATATAATCCAATTATTGAGACCCGTCTTACAAGGCTATAAAGTTCACTTAAAAATCGCAGATAATTCGTTTTCGCTTTTTTTGGGTTGAACCAAACCTCCGAGTCTAAGTTGCATTCTAAATTTCACTAAAACGATAAAACACTTAAGTAAGTGACCTATTCAATCCTAAAAAAAACATCGGCTGTAGACAAATGTTTGAGTTTTGTGAGAACCAATTGTTGGAAATGGTCATTATACCAGTATCAGTGTTCATTTTCAATTTTATCAGGCGGTTTTTTTTAAAAAAAAAAAATAAAAAATAATAAGACCTTTAGACTGACCTTATAATATAATCTTGAGAGGAATACATTGAAAAGGTAATTATGTATTCATCTCTTTTCTTCGTTTCTGGATTAGCATCAAGAGATATCAAATGTGATAAAGATTTAAAGTAGAATGTAGTACGTCTTTTAACGGTAAAACAAACTAGTGAAACATCAAAATGTAATAGGTTTCGTGTAATAATGTAATTTAGCGTGATGCTCGTATAAATGAGTTATGATAATTTCCAGTTTTATATCACACAGTCCTTAGAACGTATTTAAGTAGTTAGAACTTCTACACACTGTGAACAAAAATAATTTTCCCATAAACTGCGCATGCGGTAAGATAAGTTGCAGGATTTGTTTGAAAGAGGATGAAACTCAAGTCACCAGAGGTTAAATCATGCAAGGTACACGCATTATTTTTCCTAACCACATTGGTACTTTATTTGCATCACCTGTGCAATAACATGGACGTGTTAATTTTTCAACCTCGATTTTGTTTAGTAATTAGGATTTAATTTTTTTATGTCAACAGATGTAATTTATAAATTGCCATATTGTATAGGTTTAATAATGTAACTATTAAAGAAAACTTTGTAAGTAATTAAGAAATAGTCTTCTAGGATAATGTAAACACTCGATTAATGAATGCAACTGATTTGTTATTTGTTAATGAATATAGAAATAATTTCCTCATCCAAACTTCCATGAACATTACAAGACAGTAAAATTTTCAACACGGCGTTTTAAAATATTCAGCATTTTCAAACTGTTTGTGATCGCAGAATTTCCGCTAAAATATCACGAATCATAAGAATATGAGCGCATATTTAATGCGTTAATCTAAAACTAACAAACAGATCCAACTTCCTGCAGCTGTTATTATAACTCTTGTTTAAATTTTGACTTAAGTTTATCTGAATTTTGACTGACATAAAACCAGAGTTTCGAGATTCACATTGCTTCAACTATTTAGAACTTTTCAACTGTTACACGTTGAAAATAATGTGAAATTCGTAATAATTTCAAAGACTACCGAAAATGTATGTAAAAGTACGGAAACTCCTAAGGCAAGGTTGTGTGTTTGTACAACAAAGTTTCAACTTTTTTAAGGAAGAAGCTGCGTGCCTGTCATAAACGGAGAGTAATGAAAGTGAGCCTTTAACTCCTTACACTTGAATGATTTTTACTGGACCATTGAAATTTCATCTTTTCAAATCAAAATAAATTAGGAAGTATAAAATAATGAATTGAAACTGTATGTAGGTAGAACATACGTTTAACTTTATGTGTAAATATTAATTTTACTTAAATAAAAATACAATAATTTTACTGAAAGTTGTGTTTCTTCTTTGAGTGGATCGATTTAAAGACTAATCTCTCCAAAAGTACAAGTATATAATAATACATACTTGATACATTCCAAAAAAAAACTGATCATTTCAGGACGGGAAACGCTGAAAAAAATGTCTTCTTAAGGTCTTATACAAACTTATCGAGAGCTATAAGGTTAAATTGGATTACATTTTGCAAAAAGGAACCAGGAACATTGCCATGTTGCGTTGCTGAGATTGTGCAACTTCACCCTTGCCAAAAAACTACTGTAATCGTGCAAAAATATGACATTTACATAGACATTTTTGTATAAAATTTACAGTTTTTAGCGTGTAAAATAGAAAATGTGTATAGATGATCAAGTTTTCTTCCGGGACAAAAGAAGTTACACAATCTTAGCAAAATTGCAATGCTCTTTAGTTCCTTCTTGCAAAATGCAATCTAATTATTATTCGCATGTTTGACACAACTTTGAGGTTGAATGCTTAAAACTAGTGAATGATATTTTAGTACAATGCCCTGGTTCTACACTTTGTACTCATCCTTGCTTTTGTTACGCATGAATTGTACAGAGGGCTTCTTGTATCGTGATGAACTCCAAAAGTCAATCTTCATTCGAAAATTTCTCCCCAGTTCAAGGACAAACCAATCATGAAATTTGTGTGTTAATTTGTCTGCTTACCTCGTATGGGCTGTATCTAGAAGATTATTCATACAAAAGAAAAATGAAACTACAGTATGATTTGCCAAAAATTACATTTTTTGAAAAGCTAATGCCATTCATTCAGTGTCTCCATACCCAATGTCATCAATTAGCAGATATGTCTTTTGGTGAATTTCATGTTTAAGATGGAACTACCAGGAGAGCTGAGCACGAGAATATGGTTTCTATATTTAATAATATTATTATTGGAGGGGATATGATAAAATAACCGAACCTGCTAAAACACGTGTGTTTAAATGAAAAATGCCGCCAGGTGTCGTCACAAAGCGGTGTATTTTTTCACTTTTAAATCTATTTTCCTACAATTTACCTTATCACATAAAAATTATGGAAAATACTGCAAACTCAAATTACTAAGCACTCTCAGATGAAGCAATAGAATTTGCACATGCAAATCATCCATGGTCTATAAAATTATTTAGCTGATCGTTGACGTGGTGTTCATATTTTGAAGTGAGCAAACATATTTTTTTTCTAAATGGTTTTTTTGCAATATTTTTCTGAAGTTTCATATCCTTAGCCTTAGCCACACAAGCAATGGTTCGCGGAACTTAGAACATTTCGCCGAACTTTCAGCTGCGCATCGTTTTTCGCCCCTTTTCTGTGCGCAGACGGAACTCAGCTAAAACTCATCCCGCTAAAGTTCCGGAAACTTTGCGTGCGTGGACTAAGGCCTAATAAATCAGAAATGTCATGACGCACTGCTACTACTTTTTCTACTGCTCCCAATGTTATGGACCAGCACTCTCTTCGCGGAAAATTTGTTCTGTGCTCACATTGGTTGGAATTGTCTATTATATTCGATCGTTCAAAATCCAGCGGTGAAACTCGGTGCCTGCGTCTATGAAGCGCCCAAAAACCTTGAGTGATACGAATACGAAGTAAAATTACCACCAAAAAAACGTGTAACACTTCGCAAAAAGAATAGATTCCGTTCCGTAATAGTCACTGAAAAAAATGAGTTAGCGTCAGACGACTAAAAATGGTTTCTATACACTAACTCATATTGTGTGATTTGGACACACATGATTTTTGGTTTCTGTACACTAACCACTANTGGTAACGCGTCGCGGCCGGCGCGGCGGCGTCCGCGCCGTGACTTTATCAACCGACGCTCGTTCTCTGCGCGTGGCTTCGTGCTTGGCGCCGATCTTGCCGCTATGTGAAAAAACCTGGTTCCATTTTACTTATAAAACAGAGGTTTGATGGAGTAGGGTATTTTTGGACTGAAAAATTGTGGTTGGGATCCTCTTTTCTCCTGAAATTTTGAAGTGCTAAAGAAAAGTTCTACACTGAAAAAAATGAGTTAGCGTCAGACGACTAAAAATGGTTTCTATACACTAACTCATATTGTGTGATTTGGACACACATGATTTTTGGTTTCTGTACACTAACCACTATTAGTGCTGGGAACTAATTCCGCTACTCTAATTCGCATTCGGTAGGGTTGGGTCAACCTAACCTCAAAACTGAGAGAGGAGAAAACGGCTTAGCGAATGATAACTGGACAATATTTTCAGGAAAAGAAGATTTCTTAAAAGATGAGAGGTAAAAATCAACTGACCGGTTCCAAATGAACGACAGAGGAAAGGCATATCCCATAGGTATGTGCAAGTAGACAGAATTATCCTTTAGAGAGACACACACTCACACATGAAACGGTAGCGAATGTTCACACTGAATAAACATATCTCGTCCGAACACTTGAGATATTCTTTTGAAATTACGGGAGAACACGAACTATAGAAGTAAGCAGTAAGTTCACAGATTTTCGTAAAATATAAACTGAACGCGGAACGCTTTAATCGCAATTTAATACAGAAGATTGACGACTCCAACGAATATCATGCTTGTTTACGTTTTGAATCGAACAGACGATTTCTAACCTTAACAGGTTTATTTAAGTTGCTTTCGAACGTTTTCAAGAAAGAGAGGACACTATAAATCATACCGGGAGTATTTACATTGTCAAACGAGCCCGAAATTTCACATTTTAATTGATTTTCACGAGCTGACGCGATTGAGGCTGTTGTACCGACGCCACTTTTTCGAAACTAAATAAATGTAACGGACAACGTGGCAGTTAGTGTTGAGGGCGAATTAGTTTGACCCGAAGGTGAATTTGTCTTACCACAGCGCTAATTTTACAGCTAGTGCTGTTTTCCAATTCTGGTTCGCGCTCTAGTAAAGTCAAGTCAGCGTATGAAGCGAATTGATCGGTGCTTCAGTACAATAAATTAGTTCTGAAGCCTAATTTTGATTCTACTTGGCGAGAACTTACCAAATTAGTTCTCAACGCTAACTACTTTTTTTTCAGTGTGTATTGACGGTAAAACTACTAGACACATATTTAGTTTGCGATGTTTTAAAATCTCCGTTCCTATCTTATTTTTTGAGGAGAACAAATCAAAATCATTTTTTAAAGTTTTCACAGAGTTTTCTTCGTGCAGAGAGGAAAGCTCACGGAAGTTATCAAGAATTGGCATGGAGTAGTTTACCATTTAAAAAATAAAGTATGACAGGAGGTCTGCTACGTCACAAACCGAGATACGTGGTCTAGCTTCACCGTCGTCATACCTATCACTCCGTAAGGAAGAATAGATTCTGCTCCGCATCATATCACCATAGGCGCATCTGTACACTTCGAATGGGAGGGGCGAGAGGGGTGTTCGGGGGCTTCCCCCAGAAAATTTTCAAAATATTAAAGCATCAAATATGCAGTTTCAGTCAATTTTGTCATAAATAATCACCAAATACATATGGACGTATTTCTGCCAAACGGAACTATGTGCATTAAGACATGAGCCCTGAGACCCATAAGAATACATGCATAACAGGGCTCACGTCATGATGCATATAGTTCCATTTGGCAGAAATTCGTCCATGTAAGCCTCGTACTTCTATTCTCTCTCCTCCTCCATTCCTTAAATCTTTCTTTTTCCCCCTTTTTCTTCCTCCTTTATTTGTGGACGAACGCGAGGGGGGGGGAGGAGATCGTGCGCCCCCTTTGCCCCCCAACTTGAATCTTCCTATGCATAGCACTTGGAGTTTTTGAGCGCTATACATACTCAGTCACAGAATTTCACTCCCCAAGTTTTAACATTGTACACATATCTTTGGTCTAAAATTGATGACTATACCTGTGAAATTATTCGGCACCGTTATGGCATTCAAGAAATCCATGATTCCATTGTAAACGGGCTCCTCCGAGGTACTGTGCCCCTCGCCGAACGCCAAACTCTCGACGGCACTCGTGAAATTGGTGGCCGTTAAAAAATCGCTCATTAATTGGAAGATGTTCAAGGCCGCGTCTGAAAGCTCGTTGCTCTTGAAGGCTCCCGATTGGGTGTACGGTGCTGGGCTGTAATTTTTGCTTTGCATGATCTGCATCGGCATTTTCAGTAGCGGAGGCAGCATTCGGAAGAGTGCCTTCAGGGGCTGCAATATCTTCGACACGGTGGAGATCAACGGTATCATCTGATCGATCGCCATCGCCTAAAAATTTAGGATGGATTTAGATTCTTGGATCTACAAACACTGATAAAAAATGTGTGTTCTTGTGTTACTGTCGGTTAATATAAGGAGTGAAACACATGACCAGCACTGGAAAAAAAACACATTGGATCTAGAGTCCAGACTCTTAAAAACATCGAAAAGAAAAAGTACTCTTGATTCAATCAGAATCTAGCTTAAATCAAGAACCAAGCCTCTTAATTTAAGCGGATTTCGTTTTGATTCAAGCAAAAATCCGATTGAATCAAGAGTATTTCTCCTTGTCAATGTGATCAAGAGACTGGACTCTAGATCCAATGAGTTTTTTTTTTTTTTTCCAGTGAACACAAATGTGTTTGGTACAGTTTGCGGTTTTAACTCAAAAACCAATAGAGAGGCTGGGAAAATGCATTCCTCTATCTAATTGCGACGTTATTACTCCCCATCCCCAATCATTTTTTATTGCATTTCTTCAAGAAAATTAGCTGACGCTCTCTTGGAATCGTCAACCTAAGGCTAGGGTTATTTAGTGTTTTACTTTCCGAATTAAACAAACTTTTGTGTTGACATTTTTCTCTGTGCAGTTCGATACTATTATAAAACGCGTATTGATTGCAGCGTTTCAAAATTCTCTGTTTGCTCTATTTCTTAACGAAAAATTAATGAACACTATTATCAAACATTTTGTAAAGAAAAAAAAAAAAAAAACCACACATTCTATATGCATACGTAATATGTTGCGGTTAAACTCCAAAATTCAAGCCAAACGCGTTAAGAGCCCATTCCAAGATGATTCAGATAATTGGCTTTTGTCCGGATAAACCGAGATGCACTAGGGCATATCGTAATTTGCCCTCGGCAACTTTCGGCAAATTGCAATCTGCCCGGAGGCATATCCATCGGCAAAATCATTTCAAGGTGTGCCCAAAACGCATTTGGCAACTCATGATTTAACTGTTAAGTTCGGACTTATCCCTTATCCCTTAGGGGCCCGAGCTGGGTCAATTTGACCTGAGGTAAAACCAAGCGGCCCGCAAGTTTTATGAGGCTAGCACATACGAGTTTTAGATATCCCAAAAAAGAATCAGGTATCAAATTGAAAAAAAGGAAAAGTTGACTGTCAATAACGCCGAATATAGCAGAGAAATATTCAGGCTTTGTTTTTTAACTCTTCTCCCGAATCTGAGCGACACCTCATTCGCAGCATAGAGCGGAGTAGTGCGAGTTCACGCCTTCACCATCGCGCCTTCAATTTTGCAGATGCAACACGGACATCCATCGAGTACGAATAGTTGTATCTCTGCGCCGTCAACAACGCGCGTCCTCTTCCTCGCTTTATTTTCATGATTCGTTGGTGCCGTTTGTCCTGTATATTTCTACTTTAAAGGCTACGTGAACAACACACCTAAAGATAGGAAATACGTAATCGATCTAGATTTTTTACTTTTTTATCGAATTCAGGAGCCTTTGTATTCTCCTTATTCTTTATCTGGTTTCTCTCAATACGATTTTCATAACCGAAGAATCATCACGGTTTATTGATTTAACTTCTATCACTATCAATTTCTGGTACCTATTGTTCATTTAGAGATATGCGAGTTTATAGAAATATTAGTACGGAATAGATCAATAGAAGGCCTAAAAAAATAGCCGAAAATAATTTGCATCAATTTTTATTTCAATAAAAATTGCCTCGAAAGGAAATACACTACTTAATGATGTAAGCTCGTGAAAAGGTTTGGAAAACTGCATAAAGTTTCCTCTTATGCTACACCAGATGAGTCATTTCCGAGTCCTTCACCAAAGTCTCTAAGTAGATGGATCACTTTTTCCGTATATTTTCCAAAGGCGGATTCTGCGAATTTCTTATTGTTTTGTACCTACCTCGGGCTTCTTACCTTCGTATGGTATCAAAATTAGGTCACTTGGCAAAAATAATTTTCACCGAACAATGTGATTCTTTTGAAGATTCACACACATCAAAGTACAAAAATTTGATTTTAAAATTATCAATTAAAACGACCTATTCATATGGAAAAAATTAGCACGTGCCAGTTTCCCGACGGTAGGATTAAGAGGGACTGCCCGCGCGAGAGGGAACCGGAAAACTTTAAACGAGCAGTCTTTAATCTTTCGCCAATAGCCAATCGTTTATGACCGACGTTGTGAAATCGAACATGATCGGCCATAGACCACCGGATAGGCTATAGGATACAGAATTAAGAAACAAAAGACGTGTTTCCTCATGAAAACTTCCACATTGATGACGTCTGATTTTTTCCAAAACTAACTCGTTAGTAAGACATTTATGTTTATTATGTTTATAGTAGCACATTAAAATCAGTTGACTCATACATCTTCCTTCCTTAAAAAAAAAAAAAAAAAAAAAAAAAAAAAAAAAAAAAAAAAATCTCAGAATCATTGTAAGCCAAACATGCAATCAATGAGAATAAACAACTGTTTGGGAGAGAAGACTAGTGAAAAGATCGAATCAGCACACTGAGAAAATTATTTCAATGTAAAGCACACCGGAATTTGCAGAGAGCTCATTTATTCGAACAGATTTTTTTTTTTTTTGGGGGGGGGGGGGGGGGGGCTTCTTTACAGATGAGGCATTTGGGAACACCTAATGTTATCTCCTGTTTCATGTGTTGATACTGGAAACGTTGGATATCTTCACCATATTTCACATGGAATTTTGTTGAGAGATTATGTCTAGTGAGGTTTGGTTTCTAATTCTGTCTGATGGTCCATTATTTTGGTCTGTGTCAAGAATTACATTTTACAGACATGGTAATGTTAACGTGAAGGAGGTTTTCTTTGTAAATTCCTTGCTGTATTGCATGTTAAAGACAGGGCCGGATTAAGGGGGTGACCACGTGGGCCGCGGCCCATGGCGGCAAATTTTGCAATCTTTTTTTAACGTAGGTATCACAAAAAAAGAGGAAAAAGTCGGATTCAAAAAATAAATTACAAACGAGAAAAGGCGACGAAATCTCTCATTCTCTGAGAGTAATAGTATGATGATTTTGGATGTTGCCGTCTTTTGGTGATACAAGAGACAGCTCCTTTAATTATAGTCGAGTTAAGAGAGAAATCAAACACGCAATTTGACCTGGAGCGGAGCGGTGCAGAGATCAATGATCACGAAGACTGAGATGAACAGGAGAAGCTTGCCGCGGTGGTCGGCATGAACCGCATAGCGCCTACAAGACTGCATGAATACTTCACGCATTGCGCCAAACAGTGCGATCAGCAGCAGTCGGCGTAGAAGTCGTGAAACGCGTAGCGCCTACAAGACTGCATGAATACTTCACGCGTTGCGTCAAACATAGTGCGGTCGGCGCAGCGCGATGTCGAAGACAGCGGCGGAAGCTAAAATTATTAACCACATTTATGTTTGTTCTTTCATAATTTTTTCGTTCGTTTGTTATGAATGGAAGGCCTTGTCCAAACGGGAATGTAGCATCGCGTCCATGATATTGGACTCCATGCTCAGCTATATAATGTTCGGTTGCTCATCACGTCCAAGATCTTGGACTCCATGCTCACTTTAATTAGGGATAATTTTTTCGAAAATTCGAAGTGAGCATAGCGTCCAAAATTGTGGGACGCAGGTATTCTCTGACAATAAACGAGCATGGGATCTAAAAATTTATTAGACAATTTTTGTGAAATAAAGACGAAAAAAGTGTTCTCGAAAAAATTATACGTTGCTTAGGTTAGGTTAGGTCAGGTCAGGTCAGGTCCGGTCAGGTCAGGTCAGGTCAGGTCAGGTCAGGTCAGGTTAGGTTAGGTTAGGCTTGGTTAGATTAGATAAGCGAAGTATACGATTTTCTATCATGATGAACTTTAAAACTAAGGGAGGTCTGCTTGCTTTTGGACTCCATGCTCAAGCAAAGAAGTGAGAAGTTTGGTGATGAGCATGGAGTCCAAGATCTTGGACGAGATGAGCAGGCAAGTATATCAAGGGTGAGCATGGAGTACTTTATCTTGGACGCGATGCTGCATAAAATCGTCCAAACAGGGATGGGTTGACGGAACTTAACTTTCGCGCAAAATTCCGTGAACTTTTGTTAGTGTTGACAGGGCTTTCACAAAAAATGTACCCAACACGAGTGAACGCATCTCATACACCCGTCCCTTACCGGCACGCTCACTCGATGGTTTTTATAGATCGTATTCGATACATCACACAGGTGAGATTATATTGATATCGATCGGTTCAATATGTAAACACAGCCTTAAAAGTCAATTTAGAAATCTGAGGTAACGGATCTTTTGTGCTCGATTTTTTATTCTCTCGAGTACCAAATGGCAATGAAAAGTGAAATTGTCAGGAATTTTCTCGTTTTCAACTTTTCCAAATTAAATCCTATAAGTTTTGTTTGAAGTTATGTTTTATTGTTTTGAACTCAACGATACATCGAACCACTATCGAATACGATCTATTGATGTTTCTAAACGAATGAGAAGGGGGCGGAAAAATACAGGCGGCCCATGGGTGGCAAGTAGGTAAAGTGGAAAAGTTCATCGTATTTTGATTTTTATGCTTCAAAGTCTGTGTTCGTTTTCGCATGTTTCCTTAGGAGACTGTTTTGTTTTTCAAATACGAATTGGAGGCAACGACTTGAAAAGAATGGGAAGGAGAAAAGTTATCATTTCACAGAGAGACGGTATGACAACAGCGGCATTGGCATGATTCAGTCCCTCCTGTACGGGTTTTATCCTTTGCTTTCATCCTTGGTCAATTTTCCCAACACACCATACGTTGTCGGTCCTAATCATGGAATTCGTCGGTCTTAAGTACATTTTAAGCACTCATTAACGTACAATTAACTACTTTTCCGAGTCTCTCAACGTGTGATACGTCGCATCAGGTTCGAGGATTAAAAATCGAAACCGATGAAACCGCAGGACAAATTCTTTCACCTTAGACATTGACTTCTGAGAAAGTCATTAACTTAGGTGGCGTATATTGTTTGTGTTTAAATGGACAAGAGTGAGGAATAAAATAACCCCCCCCCCCAAAAAAAAAACAAAAACAAAAAAAACAAAACAAACACGGTTTTGGATCGATTATTATATTTATTTATTTATACTTATTTCTTGCCTCCATCGTTCTTACCTTCATTTTATATTTGTCGAACACATGCAGATATTTTTTAACTTCTCTATCAGTGGGTCTTGTTTTAATTTTTTCATGTTTTTTATTCGTTAACCTTAGCCTGCCAAACAAGTGATGGTTAGGCGTATGATACAAATCGACGGTGAAAGTCTGCAATCACATAACTCGTTTGCGGTGTCTGAAAATATCCGCCTCTATGTTATTTTTTTAAAGGAGAACAAATTGACATCATTCTTTGAAGCTTTTGCAGAATTTTCTTAGCACAGTGAAGAAAAATCACGGCAGTTTTAAAGAATTGCCGTTGAGTAGTATTCCGTTTAAAAAATAAAGTATGACAGGAAGTCTGCGACGTCGCAAACCGAGTTATGTGATTGCCGACTTACACCGTCGAAATGTGTTGCGTATCGAGCTGGCATTTTACGGACCATACAGACGCGCAGGGAGTACTATTTGCCTTGCTATTAAAATGTACCCGATGCCATGTTACTTCAAGAAGAAACAAAATGCAACCACCTGCTGTGTGCACCTGCCTTAATAATTGTGACAAATAGGTTTTAAAAAAATTGTGATTTCTGTGATTTCATCATTTTTCTTGTATTTATTTATTGGAGGATGAAATAGGAAATAGTCTAAAATGCATCCTCTCTTAGTAAATAACTAACATATCGACGGTGTAAGTCGGCAATCACATAACTCGATTTTTAGCGGTTTTGAGTAAGCTGCAGAAATGAAGTGTAGTAAATGCCCTTTACCTGCTATCAAAATATTTCAGTCGAAAAAAATCTGGAAGTCACCTCAAAACGTAGAACTCAAAACACATATCGACGGTGTATCGACGTCTCTCATTTTGCCCAAAAATATGTATGCATAAAATTGAAGGCATCATGACTTTCCTCTTTCAACTTATATTCGTCTGTATCGATAAACAACGGGACGCGGCTGCTACGGCGCCTTGATACAACTATACAACCTCGACGGATGTCCGTATTGCGTTCAAAAAATTGAAGGCGTTTTGACTCCCTGCTCGTACTACCTGTAGTTGATTCGATCGACAGACGCGTTGGTCGGCGGTGACGGGGACTTGATGCAACTATTTAAACTTGATGGATGTCCGTATCGCACCGACCGAAGTGCGAAACCAATGTCTGTGAAGTTAGCACCTTGACTTTTAAAATTTTATATTTTCTCTTTTGCTCATCATTGCTCATCATTTGCTCACCTCGACAATCGCTTTCATTTTTTTTTTGCTCGGGCATGTGCCCCCCAAAAATCGAACTTGAACTTTCAGAGTGGTCATTGACCTTTAGCACCCCCACTTCGTCCGATTGACCTGGAAATGGTTTCAAACGACGCAGAATCATTTGCTCACCTTTGCTCAGCCCTTAGTTTTTGTTGCTCACCCCTCCGTCCCCCCCAAAATGAAGGGCGGCATTTTGGGAGACATCAAAGGCAGCACCCCCACTTTGTCCTTTTGAGCTGAAATTGGTGTCAAACGACGCAGGGTCATTTGCTCATCTTTGCTCAGCCCTTCGTTTCCGTTGCCCGAATCCTACCTCCTCCCGAAAACGAATGGCGGTTGCGAACATAGTCGGTGCGCTCCCTTTGATGTGCGCCAAAATGCCGCCATTCGATTCGGAGGGGAAGTGGGGAGTGAGCAACGGAAACTAAGGGCTGAGCAAACGTGAGCAAATGATCCTGCGTAGTTTGACATCCATTTCAGCTCAATCGGACAAAGTGGGGGTGCTGCCCCCAAAATGGTGCCTTTCATTTTTGGGGCGAAGGGGGAGATGAGCAACGAAAACTAAGGGCTGAGCAAAGGTGAGCAAATGATCCTGCGTCGTTTGACACCAATTTCAGCTCAATAGGACAAAGTGGGGGTGCTGCCTTTGATGTCCCCCAAAATGCCGCCGTTCATTTTGGGGGGGAAGGGGGAGGTCAGGAACGAAAACTAAGGGCTGAGCAAAGGTGAGCAAATGATTTTGCGTCGTTTGTGACCATTTTCAGGTCAATCGGACAAAGTGGGGGTGCTAAGGTCAATGACCTCTCTGAAAGTTCAAGTTCGATTTTTGGGGGGTACATGCCTGAGCAAAAAAAATGAAAGCTATTTTCGAGGTAAGCAAATGATGAGCAATGATGAGGAAAAGAGAAAATTTAAAATTTGAAGAGTCGGGGTGCTAACTTCACGGACATCCTTAGTTCCACAAACACATAACTCGGTTTTTCGGTCATTTCTGCAGATAGACGAGCATATTATTCAAAATGATGAGAGTCTTATAAAGCATCTTATGCTTACTGTCTCTAAGAATTATTTCCTCTCTACCTTCAAAGATGAGGAATGTAGGTAGAGTTTTTTCCCTCTCCTGAAAAATCGCGTTTTCCGAGTTAAGTGATTCCCGACTCACACCGTCGATATAAAGAAACATGTGTGTAATGATGAAGGGTATTTTAATCCTACCTCTCCAATATTCTTTGGATATTCATACGAATCCTTGTAAAATGGTGATATTACACAACGAAATATGTACAAAGTTAGTCGGTACCAAGTTTTTATTTCGAAAACAGCAGTTACAATAATTTGAATCAAGATCCAGGAGTCATTTTTAAGCAATAAACGCTTTGATTATTTCAGTAATAATCGACGTGAAGCAAATCCTAATAGCTGAAATAAGAAAAAATTGAATTTTGTGGGCAGCACATGGAGCCAAAATTACATCAATGGAAATTCAGTTCTTTGGCTTTAAAGTATTAAAAGGAAACTTACTTAACTCATGGAAAATTGATATAGGTAAATAAACCGCATGACATGAAACAACAACATGGACTTTTGCTTATTTACACGCGCTCATTTCTTTACTAAAATAAATAAACCCTACTGTTACAGAGGGTTTGAGCTGAACGTTCCTCCATTGTAAACATTAAACGAGTCTAAATGAAAAATGAGCCGGATCCCAGTCTGACATCAGTGTGAAGTTAGACTGTTTTTACTTTCTAATTTGACTCCTAATACTCACTTTACCATTTTCAATATCCTTAAGAGAGTTCCTCTCTTCAATGATTTTTGCTTCACCAATAAGCGTTAATGCGTTTTATTATGTAAAAGGTGCTCCGAACTTAAAAATGAAAAATGTACGAGGGAAAACTAAGTTAGTATCTACACATCATAATTAAGGATATCACAGCCTTGACAGCACAACTACTAACCTCTGAGTCCACAAATCTGAGTAGGCCAAATTTTTCTATATTTATCGACGGGCTCAACATGCATGATTTACGACGGTTGATTCATAAGTTTTAAAGAAAAATTTTCATGGAAATCTTAAGATGATTATAACGTAAGATAACTCGTTTTTGTTGATATTCTCCATTCAAGAACGCAATGCGGAGTTATTCTGATTCAAACTCTCAGCTAGCATCAAATGCGAAACCGTAACAAACATCTAGCTCTATCTTAAAGCTCCTTGTGTGCGATACGTCATCTTTTGTTTGAAGCCACTCAAAAGCAAATGCCTGAGAGATGGTAGGAGTTGATACGTATGATACAACAACATCTCTACGATACATAAATTTGCAAGAGAAAATTGGCGCCCATTGCTCCGTACAAAATGCACATGCGAGAATTTTTCGGAAAACTCCAGAAGTTGAGGTTGTAATGGTTGGTCGGGTATTTTCACGTCATGTTGAGGTCTATCTCGCAGTAAATTATGGATATAGTCCAGGATTTGAATCCAAGCATTATTATGCATGGTAATCTCATTAAAATTTTTTGCCAAGAACGACTTCAAATATTTCATTTAAGTATTAAAGTTCTTGACTTGTTTTGTGTGCGAAAATTAAAATCTTGCACTCATTAAAAGACCTAAGCTGAATTTGTTTGAAGGGTAACTAATAAACAATATTCCTCGAAGTGTTTCCTAACTTTTCGTCACACTACTCAGAAATATTCTCAGTTAATTTCAAACAGGAATATTAGTTTGTAGTTCATTAAAAACTTAAATTAACATCAGAAACTTCATAATTTCGCAATCAACTTGATACCCGTTCTCCGACTTTCACTAAGAAACCTGCCCCTGCGGGTCGATTATTGAACCTTATAGACAAAGCGATAGACAAAGAAGACATAGGGAGTATGGAGCGATCCTCTTGGTTGACATGGTTGGTTCTTATAGACTAAGGAAGTAAATGATGGACTAACTGTCGGGTATTTAATGGGTTGCCGTTAGTTAGTCTATTATCTACTTCCTATGTCCATTACCACCACCTGCTTCCACCAATAGAATCCCTCCAAATCCCTTTTGTCGTGTTTGTCTATAGCTTTGTCTATAAGTTTCAAAAATCGGCCCGCCGGTAGAGCAAATTTAACCACCACGAAGTTTCTAAGAAAAAAAATTCAGACCCTCCTTAGCAATCTTTTGGTCACATACCTCAGTGCAGTTCTGAAGCTGAACTAAGATACAACCATGTACAACCTCATGTTTCACCATCGTGGGTGGGTTTTTTGAGAGTCAGCATGTATTATTTAATCTAAAGTACTGACAATGCTACACACATTCTCAAACCTTTCTTTAGATAAAGAAGGTAAAAAAATTATTGAGATGGTCTCTTTGATGATGTGGTGGTAGACGGTCATAGAAGCCTCACCTTGGAGAACTTGGAGGAGGACATTAAGCAAAGCCGAAGAGCGTTTTTTTCCTTCAAATTTTGAGAAAGTTGATCAGTAAATCCACAGATATTTGCACGCACCCAACCTTTGGAGCCCGTTGACACAGCGAACTCTCCTCATTTCGTCGAAAAAAATCTCCCAGACTACGCAACTCGACCCTGAAATCTTGACTAGATACACGGTGCGGGGACAGTCTTCTGCTTCTCCAGAGATGCTCTAGAGGTCGGTCTTTTCTCAGGTTCCTCCTCCGCCTCCTGCCAGGCGGTAGGTGGAGGTGAAACGGGCTCCGTCTTGACCTGCACCTTCTCCGCTGGGGGCTGACTAGACTTGTCCTCCTTCTGCCGGAGGGTGGCGAAGACCTCCAGGGGAATAGGGATGGGCACAGGAATCGGCACGGGGACGGGGATGGGCAGGGCGACGGGGTAGGGGATTAGCACCGTAGGAGGGGGGAGCAGTTGGCTGGGAGGGGGTGGAGGCGGCACCAAGGGTCGGTTGATCGGTAAGAGAGGCGGAGGCAGCCGCATAGGGCGGTGGAAAGGCGGGAACATGTGCGGGAAGGAGGGGTTGAAGGGCGGCCTAGGCATGGCCTCGGGGTTGAAGGGCGGCCTATGTAGGGCTTCCGGGTTGAAGGGTGGCCGCTCGGGGTGGGGGTTGAAGTTGAAGAAGTTGTTGGGAAGTGGAGGCGGCGGATTGACTGGAGATTCGGCCTCGGCCTTCTTCCGCTTCCGGTTGAGGATCTCCTTTCGGACCCGTAGGTTGATGCCGTGGTCGCTCGTGGTTGGGGTAGCGGAGGATGGAGGTGACGAAGGGGTGGAGACCTTGATCTCTATTAGGGGTGAGGGTACACATGGAGGTGTGGGCGGGGAGGGTGGGTGAGGAGGCGGCGAGGGTGAGGCGGATGGGCTGGAGTCCGACTCGCAGTCCCGGAGCCACAGGTCCGGCGTGATGAGGTTGGTCGAATTCGCCGTTTTGGTTTTCGTTGTCTCCGAGCCTTGCAGGTGTGGGTGGAGGTCCAGGTGGGCTTGCGTCTCGCGGCAGAAGATGTTCATCTTGTACTGGTTCAGGCATTTTCCGCTGCAACATGAGTGGAAAGTTTTAGAAATCAATGCCGATCATAAAGGAAGAGGGAGAGGGGAGAGCTTTCAAACGTACTAAAATCTGTCGATAGCCGAACGGCAAAGTGTGACACCACGTTCTATGATCGCAATGTTGTAGGTGGTGAATGCACAGCTGAAGTGCGCTCCAGCTAGGATTGTATTTAGCAAATGGGTGGTTTTTATACGAGGATTAAAAATAAATAAGTGATACGGAATAAAACAAAAGAATATGAACTATGCAAAACGATAATCCGAGTATCGAAACTTGGCTGATTTGAAAACGCCTTCAAATGCGGCGTGATACCTCACGCATTCTGGAGAGTTCAAATAGTTGTATCATTGCGCCTTAGAAATGCGACGGAAAATTACAATTGAAATAGGCTCCATGCACGCTGGGCTTGTCGATTTCCTTTGACATTTTTGCAGTGGTGATTTTAGACTTCCTGTCATACTTCGTGGTTTCCTTGAAAACCTAGGCAATGTAATTTGACTAAAATGTCCTTGATTTTTCTTCTCCATTAGCAGAGTATTCTGTAAAACTTTCAAGGTATAAAGTTGGTTTGTTCCTCCTGAAAAAATATGATAGGAGCAGACATTTTGAAACACCGCGATGGAGATACGCGGTGCCGCACTTTAGCCATGGATGTAGGTATATAGTTTGATGGAAATCATATCAAACTATGATCAAACGAATTGAAAATCGTTGACATATTTTATAAATTGAGATATAATTCACGTTTAGTATCATTAACGAGATAAAGCGTTTCGGTGGATGAAAACGAAGTTTTCATGACGGCGATTGTTACAGTATCAAGATATCGACAATAAGCAATATAGCAAGGAATATTGATCAAGCGGGTTTTGTTCATATTTGTGCCAGATAGGGCAGTAAGTTGCTCTACATAGAAAAATGACGAAAATTAGTGATGCAACCTTCATAGTTCTTTTTAAACCTATTTTTTACTTCAAAATCTTTTATTCACCTTTATTCTATTGAAAAAACACGCGAGTACAACTGAGTCTAAAAAGGAACTAAACATTGATTGAACATGATTCTGCGGATATTCGTACAGATTCCGTTACACAAGTACGAGTCAGTGCACTGCCGTGCTGAGGAAAAACGCCGTATGAACCTTCAGACGTTGCCATATTTCCTTATCTAAAAACCTAATTTACTGGGAAAATTGTGAATGTTTTTCTTCGATTTTTTCAGACAATTTCGCTCGCACTTTGTCTAGAATGTCCGAAAATTTCAAGGAGAATACGCATAATCTTTCTCAAATATACATGTTTTATCCGGAGCGGTTTGACAACTCTCGAATGCTCAGACGGCGTTCTTCCTTAGCACGGCGCACAGTGGATCGAGTCAATGGGAAAGCTCGGACAGAATTTGGAAACTTAAAACGCTTATAACTCCGTTTATACAAAACTTAGAGGTTCTAAATGTGGTTCCATCGGTTCCCTCGTAAAATTTTCTTCTTAGAGCACCCCTTGAAATGTAAAGTATGACAAAATAAACATAAAAATTTGTAGTTTTAGTTTAAAATTTCGTGTCCGACCTCTCTAAATGACTCAATCCACTGTGCGGCGGTGCAGAGCCTGAACAGGATGCATCAAGCACCGATTGTTGCCACCTCAACGATTGAAGGCGCTATTCAAGAGTCTTGCCGTACCGGTTTTGGTCATTCGTAACAAAACCTTGGCAAGTAGTTGTGAGCAGCTTACTCTGCCTTCTCATGGTCCCTATAGGATTTCAGTATATTTAAGTACCTGCAAAATTGTAGCTGATGGTCGCCATCCTGGAAATCTACGTAGTTTACTGTATGCCGAACGTGTTTGCACCAATCACATGTTTTCTTCCTTTTGAAGCTGGCCCTGCGACACTGAGTGAAGCAAACCTCCGAGCAGAATGATTTGTCTCCGTTGACAGCTTTGAAACTAATCGCTTTCGACTTGACAACTTTTTGGCACCAGCCGCACGCTACGTATCCGTTGGGAATGACTGCTGGAAGAAAAGAAAAATTAAAAATACGAGGGATCGTAAACATAGAATCGAAAGATAGACACGTGGACTTGGAAGACAAGTAGGATAAGTACAGTTTCTGATAAAATTGAAATATCAATGATTTCGACTGGAACCGGTTTTAAAATACATTCAGTGAAAAATTCATACCACTAATCCAATTTTTAAGCATCAAAAATTGAGGTTGAAATTTCTTTCCGCCATAAAGCTCCACGTAATTTCAAAACTTTGAGCACGCTTTTCTTGAAATAGCAAAAACTGCACTCATTCCACGTGTCCTTCAAGCCTCTCAACTAAAAAACCTGGAGAAAAATTCTGCTTGCATCAGCAATTGACTGTCGGTTAATAACACTATTACCATTGAACAGCACTTTTAAGGGACATCATAAAGCGATCATGGTTTGATATTTCTAAAATCATGATGCCAAATGAATCCTTCCAATGACGTCACTTCCATTCTCCTTGCCGCCCTCAATATTTCCCGATCGGATCCTTCCAGTGACGTCACTTCCATTCTCGTTGCCGCCTTCAATATAGCGTCCAGCTCACCTTCAAACTAGGGGCTTCAAAGAGGCTCATTGATGGAACTGTTGACTGTTGCCTTTCAAAGATCGTCAGCCCGACGATCTTTGAAGGTGCCCGATGTGTCCGGGATACATCACAGATCAGATCTTGAAATTTTCAAGGAATTCCGTGCAGAAATGGCTGAGAAATTGAAGAATTGGTGCCAGTTTGAGAGCCCCAGGAAAGTGGGCTGGACGCTAATTTCCCGATCGAATCCTTCCAGTGACGTCACTTCCGTTCTCGTTGCCGCCCTCAAATTTTCCCGATCGAATCCTTCCAGTGACGTCACTTCCGTTTTCGTTGCCGCCCTCAAATTTTCCCGATCGAATCCGTCCAGTGACGTCACTTCGATGCTCGCTCCTTCCATGGACGACCAGAGACTCCACCGAGCCCCGAGAGGGGCGAGGGGCGGGGGGCGTTAAATTTAAGAAAGAGGCGTAATTCGAGCGAGCCGGGAGTGTTGCGTTTCCGCGCGGCACGAAATCGCGAAACGGGATACTCAATTACCGCGGAGGTACTGAAATTACGTACCCGACGTCGCGCGCCGTCGTCGTCTCGTAAGCTCGGTCAGATAGACGAGCCGCTCATCTCCGTCGACGTCGCGGCCTCCTCCTCCTCCCCGTCTTTTACTCCTTTTTTTACCCATCCCCCATTCGCCCCCCTCGCCGTATTTACGAATGTAAGCGTTTTCCGTGCGCGCGTGTGTTCGCCCCGGCGCGTAATCCAAAACGCACCCCCCCCACCCCATACCCCGGTCGAAGACGTCGCCCCTGATTGTGCAGGTATCGTGTGGATACAGGGTGATCCCGGATCGGGTTCCAAGGTTTCAGGAATTGGATTCGAATGATACTTTTTTGCCACGTGATATTCGTCGTTTTCCTCGCGAAAGAGCGTAACTACAGTTCAATGTTGCCAAATTCCCCTGCGCAAATTGCGCATTTATCAGGAGAATCTTGGGAATTTCTGACTGAAAATTACACTGATTTTTCCCCAGATCCTATGCAAAAATTAGCAAAATTTGATAAAAATCGCACGCGTACATGTTTGAAAATAAATTACTTGTTTGAGTCAATTTGGCAACCTTGGAATGAAGTTACGTTCCTTCGTCTGGGAGACGACGATTTGTCGTTTTCCTCACGAAAGAGCGTAACTACAGTTTAATGTTGCCAAATTTCCCTGCATAGATTGCATTCTTACTAGAAGAGTCTTGGGCATTTCTGACAAGAAATTTTACCGATTACTCTCGATGATCTCATGCGAAAATCGGAAAAAATTTGGAAGAAATTTGCATGGATACATTCTTGTGAAAAATTCAGTTCTTTGAATCAATTTTGCAACCTTGGAATGGAGTTACGTTCGTCCTTCGTTCGGATAACGACGATTGGACCGTATTTTGCAATCAGGAACTACAATTTCTGGCTAACCTGTAAGCACCTATTTTCATGAGGAAACTAACGACATAAACGTTGTTTCTAAAATCCCTGGTAAAAATTGGCGATAGGAGCTGCGTTTCAAAATACCATAGGACTTCTTAAAGCCGACTAAAGAGGGCTATTGAAAATCATATAGCTGGCTGTAGAAAGCGGAGCAAATCATATAGCCGGGCTATACGAAGCTATAAAAAAGTATACAGTCGGGCTATAGTTCCTATCGCCGGGCTTTACACTTTATCGCCATTGGCTATAAAAGGCTATAAGAAATAGTGTAGAAATTCGTGTGCTTTGGAAATCATTAAGTTTGATACGCAACTACCTTAATATTTACAAAACACACATTATATTTTCCTTTAAAACATTTTTTTATTCATCAATTAAAATGAGAATAATCCATACAGAGTGTGCAAACATTTCAAAATCATGAGTTGAAAAACGCTGACTCCGCGAGACTAAATATTAGAACCTAACACGAAGCGGAGCGAGCGGCGACGCACTGGCGCCTACAAACCTAACAGGGATACTTTACTCATTGCGCAATGCGTGAAGTATCCCTGTTAGGTTTGAAGGCGCCAAATCGCGTTTCGCGCTCTCTGCACGCCCGCCGCGCCGCAGCGTGCCACGGCATCTGAAGCAACTATAATTCACACCAGATGTATTGCACAGTATCATAAGAAATTGAAGGCGCTCCAACATATTAAGAATGACAGGCATCCTTCAAAAGTACGGAGCTTTCCTCGGAAAATAAATCAAGATACTACGGCACAAAAAGAGAGCGGTAGTCCAAAAACTAACTAAGTCCTAGTATCCGTATTTAGTAACATTTAGCATAAAATGTATCGTCTGGCTGTTGCTTAATCGCCATCGGCTATAAAAGGCTAGAAGAAATTGTACAGCCGGCTACAGAAGCTATTGGAAATCTTACAGCCGGCTTTAGGTCTATGGTATTTTGGAACACAGATTCTACTGCCAATTTTTACCAGGGATGACCCATAATGGTGGTTCCATATTGGATATGTAGTCCATTTGAACCTCGTTTTGTGATGAGAAGCCATTATTTCTGGCTTACCCTTAAAAATAACCTACCTGCAATTGAGGGAGCTGATGGCACTTACGTTGTTTATAAAATTATGTGAAACAGTGGCCCCTTGTTTGAAAGATGAAACCCATTTTTTCAAAACGGACTCCTATTGGAATTACGCCCTGGCAGCTAGAATATATACCCTGTGGGTCCCCAAATGTTGCCAAATTTTCTCCGATAATTAATTATTATTCAGAAGTTCCAAGGTTTCAGGAATTGGATTCAAATTATACTTTTTTACCGAGTGATATTTGAACCTCGTCATGCGATGATAAACAATTATCGGCCTTGTGCAAAAAATCACTTATCTGCTATGGAAATCCGGTGGCCCTTACGTCGTTTCTAAAAAGAAGGGAAAAAGTGACTCCTAGGAAAATGAAATACATTTTTTCAGAAACCGACTCAACTCGGACTTACATCCTGGCGGCTGAAGATAGCACCTTCTCCAAATGTTGCCAAATTTTCACATGGGTGGTTTTTCTTAAGCAGAGACCTGATAATTTTTCATTTGATATTATTTATTTACGGGCAGAGGCGGATCCAGCAATTTGGCATCACCGAATTTCCTCCATTTAAACCTATGCTAAATAATCGATTCTTGTCGGAGCACCTGGCCCCTCCAAGAATCGATACATTTCCATAGGTTTAAATGGAGGAAATCCGGTGTTGCCAAATTTCTGGATCCGCCAATGATTACGAATATTATCCATCCCCGCGCGAAATCCATCGCCTCCCCCACGGCCGAAGACACTGCTCCTGCTTGTATGCGTATGGTGTAAATACAGGGTGATTCCGAATCAGGATTCAAGATTTCTGGAGTGCGATTTTTTTTCAATAAAAATTGTGCTTTTTACTTTTACCAAAACTAGCTTCCCGTAAGAGCTACGTATTCATGACTTAGATGCTCTGAAAAATTCAAGGGCAAAATTGTCAAGCCATCTGTGAGAGTCGTCGAGTTTCACCGGTGGCAGTCAGTGGCGTGGCGTGCTTTGCCATCTATCGATATTTCCCCACTTGAAACTGCGGTAAATAATCGATTATTAAGGTGTTCACTGTGAAAACCCTGTTAATCGATACTTTTCCATAGGTTTAAATGGCCGATCAATCGATATATTGCAAATCACGCCACGCCACTGGTGGCAATCAACTTCCGAATGTTCCCATTCACAAGATTATCTTTCTTGGCACAGAATTCTTACAGACCCGGAGTTTTGGCCATCTAATTTTTTGTATAAAATAAGCTCTACCTTTATTTTGGATATATTCTGTAAAAGCTTATCAATTAAAAACCAATTTTTAAGCATTATAAAGTAAGTTTGAAATTCCTTTTCGCCTTGGGCTCCATGTAATTTTGAAACTTTAAATATACGTATATCTTGAAATAGCAGAAACTGCACTTATTCCACTCCACTTGTCCCACAAGTCCCTCATACCGTCGCTCCCCTCACGAAAAAACGAAACTACATTTCAATGTTGCCAAATTTCCCCTCGCAAAATTCATTTCTACCAGATGTAACTTAGGCAATACTAACCGAAAACTTCACTAATTTTTCCTTTGATTTTATGCAAAAATCCGACAAATTTCAAACAAAAATTGCGCATTCATATTATTTTAAAAATTGTATTTGTCTTTTGCAACTTTGCAATGGAGTTACGTTCCATCGTCCGGAAATCTATTATAATTATATGAGCTAGGAGTAGTGATGCGAAACAGGGTGGCATGAAACGTAAGAAAGAAATGAAAGATTGGAAATTTCAGTGTAATATTTCATGAAATTTCACGAGGCTGTGAAATATTTCATATTTTTCAGGGGCCAGAGTATGCAGCCCGCACTCAAACACACAGAAATAGAAGAAAGTCACAATATTTCCATTTTGTGAAACCTGGAAAGGAAAGACCATTATTCAATAGCTTTCATAAATTTCTGGAATTTCATGAACCCAAGTAGCAAAATGAAAATATTGTATGAAAAAAAAAATCAATGAAAAAAATTTAGAAAATAAAGAAAAAGTAGCTAGCATTATGGAAAATAGACAAAAAATTTAAAGTGAGTGTCCAAAGAAAATAGGTCTTTTTCCTGTTTACAAAATGGATCTATCTTTCGTCTAGAAAATTGATAGGGCTATTTCCTGAAGAAAAAATATTCAAAAACCTGATGAAAAATAGAGAAAAATTAGATATTTTCTTTATCTATTTCTTAGAAATTTAAAATTCAAAAAACAGATAGAAAAAACACAGAACGGAGACAACAAAATTGTCTGTTTTCCTTGTAATTAGTGTCCGTAACATAGAAAGAAAATATAAGTTATTTAATAATTTTCTTACTTTTATTTTATGCATCTATTTTCTTTCCATTTTCTTTCTATTTTATTTTTTGTCTGGGAAATAGACAATTTCTAAATCAGTGCTAGACAGAAAAGAGAACCCCCTGCTACTTGGGAGATATTTTTAACGAAACGTCTAGATTTTATTTTTTATGAAATTTTGCCACCCTGTTGCGAAATGAGCTCCTGGATATTGAACAGCGCAAGCTAGAATCACCCTGTAGAATGATATCGTGTAATAGGTATCGCGTATACGCCCTTCTCCGACTGTAACGAGACCCGAGGCTTCTTATTGATTACTTTTCATCATTTAGCCGTTATTCGATCCTTCCCATTCTTTCGCTTAGTCTTTCGCTATTTTTTTCCATCCTCCCGTCCCTGCGCCTTTGTCCCGGCGTCTTGCGGGTCCCTTCATCAGTCCCTGGCCGAGGAAAAGTCCCTGTTCGACGGAATCCGAGTATCACCGCATCCCCGGCTCTATAATTAAAAATTCGAGCTCCTTTTTTTAATTACACGTGCAGCGTTTTTAATCACAAACCGCTCATTAAATCCCTTGCGAGGGTCGGGTTCGGGAGGGATCGCCTTCGACGGGTGACGAGTCCCCGTCCCCGGATCCCTGTCGGGAATCGGCGGGTGCCGCGTTACAGGGATGGTATCCCTTTGAGTATGCTTATGTGGATCGTGTATCGGGCGGTCTAGGTTTGCACCAAGGAAAAAGGGAAATGAAGGGATAAAGAACGAGTAAAATTACTGATTTTCCGTACGGTTACGGATCACCAGAAATTCCGTGTGATTTAATCCGATTTTTCAATGGATACGATAGAATTTGGCGTTTCCCAACGATGGAATGTAACTCTATTCGAAGGTTGCAAAAGTTACCCCTATAATTCAATTTTTAACAAAAATGTACTTACGGAATTACTTACGGAAAAACTTACCACGTATGGGGGACTGTTGTCACAGGTTTAGCAATCCTGCGGACCCCAGCTGGTAGCCCCTGCCTCAAAGGGGGCAGTGGAGATGGTCACCGGCCTCTGGGCGTATGAACCACCTGCTAGAAGGGCAGACAGGGCTCTGAGCTGAAGTGAAAGCAACCTGTCTAGGAGAGGCAACTCCGAAATCAAACCCTGGTCCTCCAGGTTGGGGGTTGAGTCATCGGGCTAACTCCCCGGTACTTGTAAAAAGTTTTACTGTTAAACGATCTAACAATACAAGCCTCGGTACCACTAGAACTAAACGGACACGTCGACAAAAATTGAGAAAACGGACAATGGTATTTGGGACGTGGAATGTCCAAGGCATTTCAAATAAGTTACCGGAAGTGATATCGGAGATTCAGAAACTTGGAGTGGATGTCGCTGTTCTTACTGAGACCAAGAAAAAAGGGCACGGGTCAGAGAATTACGGTGACTATGATCTATTCTACAGCGGCGTAGCCAAAGATCAGCGTGCTCAGCAAGGAGTAGCAATACTTTTGCGGAGAAGCCTACGTAAGTTCGTGGGCACTTGGGAGGCCGTCAACCAGCGCATTATCAAAATGAACCTTAACCTGTACGGACATAAGATCACGCTGCTCGGAGTATACGGTGTAAATGATGATGCCACTGTCGCATGTAAGGACCAATTCTTCGAAGATCTGAATGATGAAATACTGAACGTTGGTGCTGGCAGGGAAGCCATTCTTATGGGTGATTTGAACAGCAGAACGGGACGACGAGTAAACTGTAAAGTTGTTGGACCGTTTGGGGAGGATGCTGTTAATGATAACGGTGATCGGCTCATCTCAATTTGTTCTCAAACTGAGATGAAAATTTTGAATGGCTTTTTTCAACACAAAGACATCCATAAGTATACCTGGGTCCAGCCAACGCGAGGATTGAAATCCATCATCGATTATGTAATTGTAAAGCACACTACTAAGTTGAAATTGCAGCAAGTTAGAGTGTGCAGGGGACTCTCTTGCGGCAGTGATCATCATTTCCTCCGAGCAGATATAGCGTTTCCCGTTAAAGGGATTAAAGATAAAGAGCCAATGCCTGAGCAACAGCAGAGTCAGGGAACGCAAAATCATGAAGTATGGTATAACATCGAAAGTTTGGAGCACCCTAGTGTCAAGGCTCTGTATCGGAAACGCTTAGATGAGAAGCTGGGGGATGGACTCTCGGGTACCACGGAAGAGCAATATCAGTTCATCAAAGATTGTATCCACTCTGCAGCGAAAGAAGCCCTAGGTGTTCACAAAACCAGTAATAAATACCAGCATCCTTACTGGTGGGATGAAGAAATTGAAGACGAGATAAATCTTAAGAGGCAAAAACACCTTATATTTCTGTCGTCTAAAAAGACTGAAGATAAAGTTGCTTACAGGAAAGCTCAGTCTAAAGTTAGGAGCCTCATAACACGGAAGAAGAATGAAGCTTGGGAAAGCAACTGTTCTAGAATTAACACCTACCTAGGGGGGAGAAAAAGTGCTGAGAGCTGGAAGTTAATTAAAGGTTTACGTAGAGACATGAAGCGCGACATCGTTTCTCCGATATCACTTAAAAAACTGGAGGATCATTTTAAAGATCTTTTGACGGAAAGGCGCCCAGAGTTTCGAGACAACAGCACGGACAACGGAAGAATGAACAACTTGGAGATCCACACTTGTGACATAATTAAAGCGGTTAAAGAGCTAATTAATGACAAAGCACCGGGTCCTGGTGGGATTCCTGTCGAGTTGGTCAAGTACGGGACTGCCAAGCTCTTTGAGTGCCTCAGAAAACTGATGCAACAATGCATCAGGGGTGACGAGGTACCAAGGGAGTGGAAGGAGTCTTGGATCAAGGCCATCTACAAAAAGAAGGGAAGGAAGGACGACTGTAACAACTACCGGGGGCTCTCAGTGACCGGGACAATAAGCAAAGTGTACGGGAAGATACTGAAAGCGAAGATCGAGGACGAATGGCAGGATCACGAAGCAGAGGAGCAGGCTGGTTTTAGAGCTGGCAGGTCTACGATAGATCACCTCTTTGTTATTGTCCAGGTCATTGAGAAGAAAATGGCCGTAGCTCAGGAACTGCATTTAATTTTTGTGGATCTCCAGAAGGCGTATGACAGCGTGCCGTTGGTGAAACTTTGGGAGGCCTTGGAAAAATCGAATTTTAACGGGGGGTTGATTGACGCTGTTAAGCGATTTTATAAAGGGAGTTTTACCAAAGTTAAGTGCCATGGGGGGTTGTCAGCGGGATTTTATGTGACTAAGGGTTTAAAACAGGGATGTTGTTTGTCGCCAACATTATTTAAAATTTATCTCGAGTGCGTGCTAAAAGAATGGAAAAAGAAATGCTCTGGTATGGGTGTCCCCTTGGGTGATCTCGAAACTCTGTTTACTCTGTGCTTTGCTGATGACCAGGTGGTGGTTGCTCAAGATCAAGATGACGCGGAATACATGATGCGCAAGCTAGTAGAAGAGTATCGGAAGTGGGGTCTGGAAGTCAGCATATCCAAATCTGAGAAGATGACTTTTGGCGGTGATCAGCAAAGCATTGAGTTGGAGGATGGGCAGCAGATCAAAGGCTGCGAGCACTTTAAGTACTTGGGAGTGCGGTTGACCCAGGATGGAAGGACGGATCAAGCTATCAGGGAAAGGAACACCTTAGCAAGGAAGGCTATAGCGATGTTAAATGGAATCCTCTGGGATCAGCGGATTTCCAAAGATAACAAGAGGAGGATATACAACGCTGTAGTCAAAAGTATATTAACATACGGATGTGAAGTTTGGCAGCTGAAGAAACGGACACAGGATATGCTAAGAGCAACGGAGATGGATTTCTGGAGAAGGTCAGCAGGAATTTCTAGGAGAGATCGGGTCCGTAATGATAGAGTGCGTCAGATAATGGAAGTCGAAAATGACATCGTGTTCGACGTCATGACCAAACAACTTGTTTGGTATGGTCATGTCAATAGGATGACGGAAGAGAGGCTGCCAAAAAAGATGCTTGATTGGGTTCCTCCTGGGAGGAGACGTAGGGGACGCCCAGTGAGAGGTTGGCGACAGGGGGTGTTAAATGAGATAAGAGATTGTCAACTCCCTGATGACCTGTGGGAAGACCGAGCTTTGTGGCGATTAGGCGTCGCACAGCGCCAAAGAGCGCTATAAAAGCGACTCATATATATATATATATACTTACGGAATTCCCCCCAATTTTTTTTTCTGATTTTGCATACCTTAGACTGGAAAAATCAGGTAAATTTTCAGCTAGAAAAGCCGCACGTACTGCCCCCTGAAAATCGACTGAAATGATGAACCCGTGCACTTCTCAAAGAAGGAAGTATCTGCTTTTCTTTTTTTCATTCTTCTTTCAACAATTGGGTTATATTCTAGGATAAAATTGGATCAAAATTGATTTAGCTCTGTATTTATCAGCCTCTTAGAACTTCAACGGGATAAATCCCGCATTTTCACCCTCCGAATAAATCCACCCTCTCACTTGCCCTTGACCCAAGTATCCGACATGCCCCCCCCCCCCCCCCCCCNAAAAAAAAACTCGTTTGAATTTACGCATCAGGAATCATTAAATATATCTTCGTAAGGAGTTAATTTCGGCAATTTTGATCGTGCGCATCGTGTTCTACGTGAAATTTTAGAAACGAAACATGTATCAGAATGCTGAAATTCATACCTTACGGTAAGGTATCATTATGGATATGGCAGTATATAATGGCAGTATACTAGTGCTGATAAGTAAGACTACTAACCGGGTGGCAAAGGAGATACTCTAGGAGACGTCGTGTCTATATGGCTGGGCGGACTCCCGATGCTGCACGCCTCTATGTCATCCGAAGCACAGCTGTCCTCGGAAAATGGTGAGCTGGGTTTTCGCCTTTTCCGATCCACGATCATCACTCGCTTTTGCCTCTCGCCCCGGTCCCGTTTTTGAAGATTGCACCAACTCAGCGGTTTCCCGCCATTCTTCACACTTAAATCCTGAAACAAAAATTGTAGTTCGTTGGGTCATCTGTACCAACACAAGGATATTTGGACTGCATTTTGCGATTTGGAACTATAAATTCTGGCGTGGTTTAAAAACAACATATGTACCATTAGTTTCCCTATGCATATAAGTGTTTTTTCAGATGAACCAGAATTTATAGTTCCAAATTGCAAAATGCAGTCCATTTGTCAGTGGCGCGGCGTGCTTTGCGATACCTCGATTGATCTGCTATATAAGCCTATGGAAAATCTCAGCGCAATTTCCGTCCGACAGTTTGCTGACTTGTATTCAAAGTAATTCTGAGACAAATCTGGGATATTTTTTCTTGACAATTTCCGATAATTTCGAAGGCAAAAGAAGAATTGAGAATGGAAATTAATAGCGACTTTGTATTGTAGTTACGTTCAGAAATTGGGAAGGATTTTCTTTTATTGAATTGACAATGCTTTGAATAAAAAAAAAAATGCCAAGTATTGATTTTAAAGTCACTTTTTTTTACGAATAAGTCATTTTTGAAGAAAGCCTATCGAAGTATCGTTCTTCTAGAGGGGTCCAGGAGGAACATACAGGTAAATTCAATGAGAGGCGTAGAGAACGTAGCCTGCGGAGCGATCGTATTGGTTGAAACTGGTGCTTTCTATAGACCTGCCGTTAATTTGTCTATTATTTACCGCCTTTGTCCATCGCAACCACCCGCTTCCATCAATAGGATTGCTTCATTTCCCTTTTGTCTTCCTTGTCTATCACTTTGTCTATCAATTTCAATAATCAGCCTGCAACCTCAAGGTAGATCCTGTAGATCCTCGTTTCCTTCAGATTATTGAAATTGATAGACAAATCTACAGACAAAGAAGACAACAGAGATATGGAGGAATCCTATTAGTGGAAGCGGGTGGTTGCAGTGGACGAATGAGGTAGGTAATAGACTAACTAACGGCAACCTACGAGAGACCCGATAGTTAGTGCATCATTTTCTCCCTTAGTCTATAGGAACCACCCGTTTCAACCAATAGGGTAACTCCATGCTCACTTTGACTTCTTTGTCTATCGCTTTGTCTATCTATTTAAATAATTAGCCCTTAGGCGGACCTCTTTCATGATCGGTGCGTCATCTCTCTCTGGAAGCGGCCATGCACCGGTTGCCGAGAGTGGTATACGGCCAGGCACACTGGCACAAGGTGGCATGAAACGTAAGAGAGAAATGAAAGATTGGAAATTTCAATGAAATATTTCATGAAATTTCACGAGGTTGTAAAATATTTCATATTTTTCAGGGGCTATAGTATGCAACCCGCACTCATACACACAAAATCGGAAAAGAGTCACAATTTTTACATTCTGCAAAACTTGAAAAGGGACCGGTATTTTTCGATATCTTTCATAAATTTCTAAAATTTCATGAAATATTCCACGTGAAATTTCAAGATTTTATTTTTCATGGAATTTTGCCATCCTGGCCAGGCAGCCAGGGGGCCCATCCCTATTTTTAAAGCTAGGATAAAAGGAAAAACACGATATCGAAGAGGCTGCGACGCGACGCGATAAAACAGCGTGTGTCGGGGGCGGAGGGGGCGGAGGGGCGAAATTCGACGCCGAAAAAGGCGTCGTCGGAGTTGGAGCTGTTTGAGTTGGATATTGCGTTACCGGTCAGTCTAATGAGATATCGGATTGAGTTTGTGTCATTCGATAGGCAGCGGCAACAGCAGCCCGGATGTCAGATCCGACTCGAAATTTACGAATTCCGCTCAAAAATCAGACGAAAAGCTCCAGGGGTGGTTTTTAACCGTTGGCGCCGTATCGTTACTCCCCCTCTCCACCCGATCCCCACCCCCCGCCTGGCCCAGCTGCATTCTTGCGACGCCTCCCTCTCGTGGAGGGCGGGGATCGTCCCGATCATCCCCAGGCCCATCCTGCCGTGCTGAGGAAAAACGCCGTATGAACATCCGAGAGTTGCCATATATCTGTACTTAAAGTATTAATTATCGAGGCAAAGAATGAATATTTCCATTTTAAATTATCTGATACATTCGATCACGTTGCGGGGGAAGTTCTTTGGAAAATTGGACGGAACATTTACACAGGTTCCCCTCAAAATTCGTGTTTTTACCGAAAGAAATTTGGCAACGTAAGAGGGTTCATACGACGTTCTTCCTTCCTTAGCTCAGGCAGCATCCTCGTCGCGAGAAGTACAAAATACATGCAATCGTGTGGTGCGCCATTCCAACCGACACCAAATTTATTGCGTTTCTCGTATTTATTTCTTTTTAAGACATTCATTCCTTTGTCTCTTTTTCTTTGCGTTTTGTTCTTCTTCTCCTTCTTCTTCCCCTTCTTCTTCTCCTCCTCCTCCTTCTCCTCCTTCCTCTCCTTCTTCTCCTCCTCTTTCTCCTCCTCCTCCTCCTTCTTCTTCTCCTTCTCCCTCTCCTTCTTCTCCTTCTACTTTTTCTCCTTATTCTTCTCCTTCTCGTCCTTCGCTTCCTTCTCCGCCTTATCCCTGCTCCTCTAGTTCTCCTCCTTCTTCTCATTTTCCTCCATCTCCTCCGGTTCTCTGCCTCTTCTTCTCCTCCCTCTTCTACTCCTTCTTCTTCTTCTTCTTGATCTCCGTCTCCTGCGTCTCTCTCGTCTTCCTCTTCTTCTCCGTCTCCTTTGATTGAGATATCAACGATTTCCTTACATAGTTACTCTACCATTCGGGTGCTGCAACTGCTGCAACTAACAATTAACAGCTGAGCTCCTATGGAGAGATGAGAAAAGCGAAAGTGCCTTCAATTTTTGAGCACGCAACACGGAGATCCTTGGAACACGAAGAGTCGCATCAAGCCGCAACAACCACCTTTTTAGAGCCCGTTTCCGACAACCATGCCTTTGTCGCTGCATGTACGGAGTAGAGAATTCCTCGACCCGCTCATACAGCGAAAAAGGCAAAGTTATCTGAGACGGACTCTAGAGTCAAGAGAAGTATTTGGACCACATTTTGCAATTAGGAACTATAAATTCCAGCTCATCTGTAAAAACACTCATGTGCATAGGGAAACTGATGGTACTTACGTTGTTTTTAAACTGAGCTGGAATTTATAGTTCCTAATTGCAAAATGTGGTCCATTTGTGGGTCGAGGCACTAACCGAATTGTTGGTTAGGTTACCTCTTTCTGTATGTACGAGGGGTATTCGTAAAGTAAGTTAATATTTGTCATATCTTCTAAATTTATAAAGATAATTTAAATCTGTAAAAAGTTTGTGAATTGTCATACTCTCAGCTTTCTAAAAAGCTTCAGTTTTTTAAAGGTCTTCTGAGTGCCGAGTGACATCAGTTTTCTTACACTCGTTTCTCACGACCGCGTGTCCAAAATTGACGCGCGCTGGGGAGGTCACAGGACGGTAGCATGCGGCTTCATCCTGCAAATTGTCAAAATGGAATTTTTGTATAAAATTTAAAAGTTCCATATTTGTGAAGACCTGACTTTACTTTTCCATGTAATCCCCATCTCGTTGGACACATTTTACATATCATGACAAGAGCTTTGTTATTCCATCAGCGTAAAACTGGCGATTCTGTTTTTGCAACCACTTGTGTACAGCTTCTTCACCTCACAGTCGTCCACGGACCTTTTTTCGCCAAAACTCTTCTCTAGCTCAGGTAATAAGTGATAAATCACGTGGGATAAGATCCTGAGAATAAGGAGGATGTGGGAAAGGTCTCATTAAAAGGAAGTCAACAACTGATTGGTCATATGAGCTGTATGGGGCCTAGCATTATCATGAAGCAGAATCACTTGACGAGACAAAAGGCCAAGGTATTTTCTTTTGAATGCCATTGCCGGATTCACCTACTTACCGCCCATGGGCCACCTGTATTTTGCCAATCCCTTCTCATTCGTTTTGAAACTCGATAAAAACCATCAAATGGACGTGTCAGCGGGGAGGGCGGGAGGGGTGCATAAGACGCATTTACTCGTGTTGAACACATTTTTTTGGGGAAGCCCTGTCAACACTACTAACAAAAGTTCACGAAACTTTGAGCGAAAGTTAAGTTCCGTAAACCTATATCTCTGTGTGGACAAGGCCTACCATTCATAAGAAATGAACGAAAAAATTATGAAAGAACAAACATAAATGTGGATCAATGTTTTTAACTTCCGCCGCCGCGCCGCGCAGACCGCACCGTGTTTGGCGCAATGCGTGAAGTATTCCGACAGTCTTGTAGGCGCTATGCGTGTCACGCCGACCGCTGCTGAACGCACTGTGTTGGACGCAACGCGTGAGGTATTCACGCAGTCTTGTAGGCGCTATGCGTTTCACGTTGACCGCACTGTGTTTGGCGCAATGCGTGAAGTATTCATGCATTCTTGTAGGCGCTATCCGTTTCACGCTGACCGCAATGACCGCACTGTGTTTGATGCAATGCGTGAAGTATTCGTGCAGTCTTGCAAGCGCTAATATGTGTTACATGCCAATCGCCGCGCCGAGGGCTTCTCCTTTTCATCTCAAGTCCTCGTTATCATTTCTCTCTAAGTCGCGCCGTTCCAGGCCAAATTGTGTGTTTGGTCTCTCCCTTAACTCGACTTACTGAAGGTGCTGTCTCTTGTATCACTGAAGGACGACAAAATTAGAAATTACTGTACTCTCAGGAAATGAGAGATTTGGTCGTCTTTTCTCTGTTGTAATTTTGTTTTTATAAATCCGACTTTTTTGTACCTTCACTTTAAAAAATTGCAAATTTTTGCCGCCCCTTAGATTTGCCGCCATGGGCCACGGCCCATTTGGCCACCCCCTTATACCAGCCCTGTTGAATGCTGATTTGAGCATTGTTTGAGCCTTTTCATGACATCACAGTTTCTGTTTGCGTCAATATTTGTGTTTCTTTCTAAGAAATAAATGAGTAACACTCATCGAGCACCCCTATAAATATGCGCGTAAATTTTGGACACGCAGTCGTGAGAGACGGGTGTGGGAAAACTGATGTCACTCGGCATTTAGAAGACCAAATTTAAAAAACTGAAGTTTTTTAGGAAGCTGATAGTATGACAATTCACAAACTTTTTACAGAGATAAATTATCTTTATTACTTTAGAAGATATGGCAAATATTAACTTACTTTACGAATACCCCTTGTACTTTGTTATTCGGCTGGTACGATCAAGTCCCGTGCATCTCTTCAAGATCTTTAAGATCCTTTAAGATCTTGAAGATTAGAAAGTGCCTTCAATTTTTGAGCATGAAACACGCACATCTGTGGAACACGAACAGTTCTTTGAAAAAGATCTTCACGGAGGATCTTCACGATCTTTAAGATCGTCCCTTTTAGCGCCCTTCTTAAAATGAGTAGGGCTACAAAAGAAGTTACACCGAAAACAATTTTTCTTGAAATATTATTTTGACTTAAAGATCGTTTCTTATCGACAATTTTTTTTTAAATTTATTTATTTCGATACATAACTGAAATTCAGTTTTTTTTTAGTTAAAGAAACGTAATTTTGTAATCCTTTTTTTAAACTTAAACGTAACGAACACTAAACGACGCTTTCTTTACTCAAACAACCGACTTTAAATTAAGCGGATTTAACTAAAGAAAAAAAACAATTTCTGTCGCCAAGAAATGACGCTTTAAGTCAAAAGAATATCTCAATGAATCTTATTTCAATGTAGGAGGTTCGAAAAGAGAGTTACGTCATTTTGTTTGTATGACTTCAAGGAAAAGGACCTACGTTACAGAGGCGTTCCGAGAATGCGGGAGGGGGTGTCAAAAATTCCAAATTTAAAGTTCCGTATCTTATGAACGGCCTTTTACGAAAATTTCAAAATTTCCGTCTCGAATCCGACCAATTGCGACCGCGGGAGTGACACGCCACGCCGCACAGTGGCTCGAGTCAATGAGAGAAGTCGGACATGAAATTTTTGACCATAGTTGTAAATTTCGAGGTTAATTTCGTCACATTTTAAATTTCAAGGGGTGCTTTCTCAAGGAAATTTTACAAGGAAACCAATAAAACCACTTTCAGAACCTCAAATTCGTGTGAAAACGGAGTTATAAGCGTTCGAAGTTTCCAATTTCGTCCGACCTCTTCTGTCGACTCGATCAACTGAGCGCCGCGGTGGAGAAAACCCCGCACTGGTCGTATAATTTGATAAGCGGGGATTATAAATACACCTAGGCGCGGCGGAGTCGAAGTCGGGGCTTTGGCTGACGATTGGGGGTCTTGAAATATGTTTTTCAAAGTTGTAACAGGATATTTTTACGAGTGGGTCTGTTTGTTGGACGGGTGTCGGGTTTCGCCGGGGCCCGGGGCCGGGCCACGGCGCACATGGCTCTGGAGGCGGAGAGCCCGCGCCGGCCGCATCGGCAGGAGCTGGAGCATCGCCCGTCCGCGCCGGCCTCCCCGGGTCCCGCGGGTACCCATCGCCCTTAAACACGAAAATTTTGCCCAAGGAAAATTTTCCTTTCCATATTTCTGATCTATTATACGTGGAGACTATTCCTAGAGTTTTATCATAGAGAAGAAAAAGGAGGTGTTTGCATCTTGAGGTTTGTTTACCCTGTGACGTAGGTCGCCACAACCTGGCCAGCGAAATCCGGAATTCGAAATACGAAAAACGGACCATAATGTCCGATTTTTCTATTTAAATCAACTCATTATATAATTTCAAGCACTTTTTATGGAATGACTTTTTTCCTTAAATTACACCATTTCCAAAAAAATCGACAGGATAAAAACGTCGCTGTACCGACCTACGTCATCAAATCATCAAAAAAGTCCAAGATGCCCGAAATGCCAACACCTCCTTTTTTTTCTCTACGGAATTTTATCGCTTCCGCGACTTTTACTTATGCTAACGTGCTGAGGAAGAACGCCGTATGAACATTCGAAAGTTGCCAAATTTCCTCGGATAAAATGTTTATTTTTGAGGTAAGTTATGAATATTTTTCCTTGATATTTTCAGGAACTTTGGATGAAATTGCGAACAAAATTATATGAAAAATTGAAAGAAAAATATTCATATGTTTATGAGGAAATTCGTGTTTTATCGAAGGATTTTTGGCAACGCCTGAAGGTTCACGCGGCGTTTTTCCACAGCACGGCAGTATGGGTCCCTTGACTTTTACCGAATCCATCTCCTTCTTCCTCTATTTCGTCCTCTCTTTTTTCTTTTCTATCTTCCTCGGCTTTCCTTCTTCCTCTTATTTTTCTTATCCTTCTTGCCTTTTCTTCTGATTATTGTTCTTATTCTTGTTCTTTCTTCTCACTTTTCTTGTTGCTATTGCTATTATTATTCTTCTTCGTCACATTCTTTTTCGCGTCTTCTGCTTCTTCTTCTTCTTCTTCTTCTTCTTCTTCTTCTCTTTTTCTTCTTATTTATGTTCCTCTTCTTCCTCTTGGTTTTTTCTTTCTTCATATTTGGGTTCTTCTTCTCTTTTTCTTCTTATTCATGTTCCTCTTTTTCCTCTTGGTTTTTTCCTTCCTCATATTTGTGTTCTTCTTCTTCTTCTTCTCTTTTTCTTCTTATTCATGTTTCTGAAGTTCTGAAGAGTTCAGTGGGAAAAGTTTCCCATTTTTATTTCAATCTTCGTCAGTCTTCGGGTATATAAACTGGTGATAATGTGCATTGTTAAAGAAGCGCCCTCCATGGAACTGCTTTTTTTCTCTTCTGAATGAGATGAGAATGTATGATGAGATGAGAATGATTCAGAATGTAGATGAGAACTCAAAGCTATTTCATCGAAAAAAAATAATATCCTAAGAGCCTACCTATGGAGGAACTGCGGGCTTTTTTTTCCTAGGTCGTCGAATTTTTTATATCAATTTGGTAACAACTGGCACGACTCATAAGTCCCGTGCATCTCTGGAAGTTGAGAAAATATAAAGCGCCCTCTATTTTTGAATCTGCAACTTACACATCCGTGGAACACGAATAGTTGTATCAATGCGCCAGGATCAATTGAGTATAGCCTTCGTAAAGCGGGAGCGCCTTCAATTTTTAAATAAGCAACACGCACATCGGCTCTCCTTCTAAATAATTTTTGTTTATCACTTTGGTGAGTAAATTTTTGACTCTAGTGACAACCGATTTGCGATCTTAAAGCTCAAGGAGAATAGCAGCTAACTGAAAACATGGAGCCACTTATCGTGACACAGCATGTGATTTTGACCGCCATACTTCCAGCCATCGAATCATCTTGAGATGGAAACTGGAATTCAGTGAAAAAAACTGGTTTAGAAGTAAAATAAAGATATAAGGTTTTAAAAACTAATCACTTTCTAATACTCTTAAGAGCGTCCGGGCAAAGTTTCAAGCCTTTTTGATTATTAATGGCGTTATGAGAGTTTGAACTTATGAATCACGCCCGGAATTGAAAAGAGCGAGCGCCGGGAAAATTTTCCAGAGGTTTTCTTGAATTTCCTATTTTTTGTTCTCGGACTTTGAATTTCTGTCCAAGGGTCAGTTTTATTGTATTTTCGGATTTATTTCAAGCCAAATGATGCAAAATTAGTCATCCTAAGCAGTGATACATACTTATCTAATTTCGTTATAAAACACATGAGGATTACATTTTCAAATTAAGAACTATTATTTCTGGCTCACCCATGAAAGCACCTATCACCTTGTGGAAATCCAAGGCACGAATGTTGTTTCTAAACTGAGTCAGGTATGGTATTTCCCAGATGAATCAGTAGTTTTCAAAAGGGAACATGTCCATTCCTCGATGAATCTTAGTTATTACCAGTGGCGTGGCGTGCTTTGCGATATATCGATAGATATGCCACTCAAACCTATGAAAAAAGATCGATTATCAGGGTGTTCGCAGCGAACACCCTAGTAATCGATTCTTTACCATAGTTTCAAATGGTGAGATATCGATAATCGATCATTCACGCCACGCCACTGGTTATTACGTCCTTCTATGCAAGCCAAGGCTCATGCAAAAATGGACTCGTTCTCTTTTGAAAACAACTGATTAAAATGCAAAATGTAGTTTATTTTTCCCTGCTTCGTCAAATTTTGCCAAAAATGCGACTTTTGCACATTAGACTGTGCGGAATCCCTATCAAAACAATTCGATTCTTTTGGGTCTCGTATGAGCTGCGGAGGGCGTGACGCCCCCAAACGGGGCCAGGAGAGAGTCAAGTACTGAGCAGGGTCGTAATACTGGACGTTCAGCCGAGTGTTGGGTGTTTGACTGGGTGTTGGGTGTTCATGTTCACAAATAGCTCCTTCCAACCGACTTGTTGGGAATTGGGAAATAGGAGTTGAGATTGATCGGTAGCCAGGTTTCCTCAGAAATCTTGGTAATTATAAAACTCTAGCACGCGACGGAATTTTAGATCTGACGAGCTACCTCAATGAAAAATTTTGTGCAATAACTTTAAAGCTGGTGTAAGACAGAGGCAATGCATGGTGCCAATTTATTCCTCGTAAAATTTTACATGAGAAAAGATGGTAAAATACGCAGACCCTGCTATTGCAAGGACTTCATCAAAAGTGAACAAAGAATGAGTATTATGCCATTAAAGAGGGTCACCAAAAACAAACTCAGTAAGGTAAAGATTCTCTATTTTTATATATGAATCGATCCGTAAATTAAATTCATTATTTTTTAACCGATAGATTTAAGAAACAGCCGTACCGCAGCTTTCTGCTTCAGCTAGTGTGTTGTTGAATGCATATCAATTAGAAATAAACCACCAACTTTTGCTTATTTCAGAAAAGACATAACTACGATCAAAGTTCCAATAAAGGTCTTTATAAACAAAACCACAGACAAAGTTCCTTTCTTTCAGACTTAATTTTTAAGTAAAAACTAGGAACCCGGCATTCGTACGTCCTTATGTCATCTGAGAAAAAATAGAGGAACGAGGAGCCCTCCTGTTGTTATTTATTCAGAAATGACATATCCTCCATCGAAATCCCGATACTTATGAGTGCTTTGACATACATATCCATGCACTTAATTTCTTTATGCCAGATTAGGTTCAGATAAAAATGCAATACTCGTGCCGTTATATAGGATCGAGCCATTTAGTTTTTCTTTATTTCCAAAATGACATAATAGCATCCAAGTTCCCTACATAGATTTAAATTCTTTCGTCAATGTGAAAATTAGAAGTAGAATTGATGTGAAATTGTCGGTCATTTCTGGAGACAATATATTTTAGTGATCCCGCACTAACAATCTTGGTAATGTAAGAGGGGCAGGGCAAGAGCTATGTTTGGAGGTCATCTTTTTGCCTAATCGGCGCCCCTCTGACGTAAGAACGTATCCAGGTTTCCACGTAAGCCATGAGTTGTTTTAACCATAAATCCATGCTATCTGGGGCTCCTGCTGAAATCAAAATACGCCCTTACGACAAGGAAGCAACGTAACGCGGCAATCGATGATCAACTTGTTGAATATAGAATTCGCCAAAGGACTTCAATATCGAGCTGAACACTTTCCAAGGCAGCGCCGGATTTAGGGTAGAGGGGCTCGGGGGTGAACTTGCGGGGCTCCCCAAAAATCCTCCTTAAAATCATGCTTTGAGGACTTAAGTTGGCGCTGAGGTAATTGGGGATGTTCACAGAAGTGACAGTTTTCAATTCAATAAGGGGGAAAATATTATCATCTGCTCCCCCCACCCCCCAACCCCCGGAAATTCTGGATGTTAAGAAAAAACGTTCGTCGAGGATATTTATCTCTTTTAGGGTAGAGTCTAAAATGAAATCTCCGTGATCATTCAGTTAGTATGTTCTTAAATTGTCGCCATAAAAGCTTCAAAATGCGTCCAAAAAGAGTTAAAATTTCAAAAAATTTCCAGACGTGTTGAATGCAACAATTCGACAGTATTTTGCGCTGAAAGTAAAAAATGAAACGTAATTTTGTCGCAGAAATGGATGGAAAATCTGCGTCACGGAAGCCTCAAATGCGTCCAAATTGATTTCAAATTTCAACAAACTTTCGACAGAGGCCCCCCTCTAAATTTGGGGGAGGGGCGGTTCCATACCCTCCAGACCCGTGGCGATGGATGGCCAGACCACTCCTAGCAAAATGACGTAGGCACGCCTAAAAGGACCGTGCTGCCGTGCTAAGGAGGAACGCCGTATGAGGCTACAGGCGTTGCCAAATTTCCTTCGCTAAAAATGGAATTACTGGGAAAATTGTCATGATTTCTCTATAAATTTTTTACACAATTTTGTTCGCAATTTAATCTAAAATATCGGAAAAGTTAAAGGAAAAATAAGCATAACTTTCCTCAAAAATACATGTTTTATCGGGAGACATTTGACGACTCTCGAATGTTGATACGGCGTTTTCCTTTTGACGGCAGAATGGAGATACGCGGTTTCGCACTTGGATATTGTCTCTGGCTCCGCGTAGAGTCCCTTTATACTGAGAGTCAAGACAACACCCCTCATGGAGTCACAAACGGGAATAAAGATTATAGAAATTGAACGTTTTTCGTAATCTTTGATCGGCCCACTCTCGCATTCCTTTCTTCGTTCCTCCCCTCATTCCGTTTGTTCCTTGTCGAACCCGAAATTCCTCGGTCCATTCCAGATTATAATCTTTGCAATCGGTGAAACTGTAATCTTTATTCCCGTTCGTGACACTGTGAAGGCCTAAAATACGGGAACCAATTAGAAATGGACTCGCATTGTCTTGACTCTCAGTATAAAGTAGAGTCCCTTTATACTGAGAGTCAAGACAATTTGAATCCATTTCTGATTGGTTCCCGTATTTTAGGCCTTCACAGTGTCACAAACGGGAATAAAGATTACATTTTCACCAATTGCAAATATTAAATTCTAAAATGGACCAGGGAATTACGGGTTCGGCAAGGAACAAACGGAATGAGAGGAGGAACGGAGAAAGGCATTTGAGAATGGGCCGATCAAAGATTACAAAAAACGTTCAATTTCTGTAATCTTTATTCCCGTTTGTGACATCCATGAGCCGAATTGTCTTGACTCTCAGTATAAAGGGACTCTATATCCGCGGATATCTCCGCGCCTCGGCCTCACGTGACAACGGGGCGCGCGACCCGAGAGGGTGAAATGGAGAAGTTAGGGAATACATGGATCGTGTTTCAACGGCTCTAGTGTTGTGTGCAGCGCCCCGCTACTACGTATTCCGTATACTCGCTCTGGCTCGGGCGACTGGATGCTTTTTTGGCTCCTGCCCAGAGATTCTTCCAAATATATAACTGTTTCTTGAGCCCTCCGCGCCATCCGCTTCGCTCCCGCGGGCTCCCCAACTCTCGGCTCCGCGCTCGCCGAGTCCATGTATCCAAACCATGATCCATCCATCGTATCGCCGAAAATCATCCCTATGCCAACAACGTCCAAAAAATTTTGGAAAATTCGTTGATTTTTAGGAGATATCTCGTGAAAAATGTTTACAATTTCTGTCTTTAAAGACCCTTGATTTGGATTCATTAAAGGGAAATTTAAGTGAAAAAAATTATCGAAAACTCATTGACCCTATATTTGGGTTTATTTAAAGGAAATTTAAGTTTAAAAAAATTATAAAAAACTCATTAAATGCCAGTTTTTTTAAATTATTTAAGATGTTTGAGTAAAATGCTTATAGACTCTTTGAAAAAAAGAGTAATTTTTCTGGACTTTTTAACGTATTACTTAAACGTTGTAAATTTTTAGCTTGATCAGGATTCATTTTAATTGTTATATGATAATTCTGTATATTCTACCTGGAACAACATCCAAAAAAGGGTCCTGAAAAAGAAATGTTTGTATTACTGTCTAACGTTACTTTTCATGTTTATTTTTAATTATTTAATTTAATTTAATTTAATTTAAATAGCGTAGATAGGTACAAGACATTTCCTTGTAGTAATTGCATTATATATAAGATTTGTTTGAAAAAAATAAATACTTTTAAATTTTTTTTCAAAATTCTTTGAAACGTATTTTTTTAACATCATTGGTATTAGAGATGTATTGACTGCCATTTGAGGGGTGCAGCGTCGAAGTTCAAAAAGCGCAGTTTCGAGGAATCTCATCCGTCCTATTCAGGGCAAAAAATATAGGATTCAAACGCTGTTCCTCGTCTAAAATTGGCCACAAAATTGAACTGAAATGTACTCGACTCAATTTTAAAAATAAGAGGATGTCTGAAGTTAAAAATTCAAATTCCACAACGCAGCAAAAAAATCAAACTTTTTTTGCACAATTTTTCTTGACAAAATATTCCTTCTATGAAAATTTGCCTTCGTGCACCATGTGACCATCCCCCAAGGACAGTAACAAATACTTGAAACGTTACCATCTCTAGGGAAAGGGACTTTGATCCACAAAACTCAAAATTAAGCTTTATTCTTACCAAAGCAGAGAAGAGTGTTCTACGAAAATTTTGACACAAAAAATTCCCAAAAATAGCAAATAAACGCGATATTATAATGATTAAATATACTTCAAAAATCGTAGTTTTAGGAGGGAAAAAACTGGTGGAAATGTTAATCTATCATGTTGAGGACACAAAATAGCCGAATTTCACTCCTATATCGATACACAAATGAACTAAACCCGCTTGCAATTTTTTGAGGGGGGGGGGGAGAGACGCGAGATGTGAGTTTTCTATCGAAATTTCAAAATCCGATTTTAGAAGCCACGTGACAAAAATCACTCCGCTGTAGACATGTATAAGAATGTTACCTCCATAGACTAGGGTTCCTTTTCTCGTGGACGGTTGAGTACTGTCATTTAAGTCAAAAGGAACTATATCCATTCTGACATGAGCCCTGAGATCCATAAGAATACATACATGGCAGGGTTTATGTTACAATGGATATAGTCCCTTTTGATTTAAATGCGTTTGCGAGTTGAATCTACTGGATGCGAGAACCGCCGCCGCACAATGGAACGCGTCAGTGGGAGAGGTCGGACAAAATTTGGAAACTTTAAAAGCGTATTACTTCGTCAAATCAAAACTTTGAGATTTTAAAGGTGGTTCCGCTGATTTCCTCGTGTAATTTTCTCCAAGAGACACCCCTTAAAATTTAACATTTGACGAATTAAACATCAAAATTTGCAGTTTTAGTTAAAAATTTCATGTCCGATCTCTCTAATTGACTCGACCCACTGTGCGCCGATGAGAACGATTTTCCGCTTCTGATCTGGGGATTCGTCACGCAGCTCGATTTTTTGGCGATGACGTAAAGCCTCACCCACGTCATAACAATGAGCAAAAAATTGCCCATAACCACATCAAAGGGCCTTTATCATGCACCTTTTCCTCGGATATTTCCAAAATGAGTTTGTCACGCAAGTGAACCTATCGTGGTTGTTGAAAGCCACAAATGGGCTGTACATTTTGGAGTAAGGGACCACTGTTTTCTGATTCATTGAGCGGTAAGTGCTAATAGGTTCTCTCATGTGAATACGTGCTTTCATGGTGCAGCCAAAAAAAGTAGTTCCTTATTGCAAAATTAGGCCTAAAAAGGCCTCCTTAGTGGCTACTCAATCGACGAAAGAAAAATATTTTATAGAGCGATTTTAATCGGATTGCATCGCAATAAATCGGATTTTGACTCACCGATCGTGGTTGTTGAAAGCCACAAATGGGCTGTACATTTTGGAGTAAGGGACCACTGTTTTCTGATTCATTGAGCGGTAAGTGCTAATAGGTTCTCTCATGTAAATACATGCTTTTATGGTTAAGCCAAAAAAGTAGTTTCTCATTGCAAAAGTAGGCCTCAAAAGGCATCCTTGTAGTGGGTACTCAATCGACGAAACAAAAATATTTTATAGAGCGATTTTAATCGGATTGCATCGCAATAAATCGGATTTTGACTCACCGATCGTGGTTGTTGAAAGCCACAAATGGGCTGTACATTTTGGAGTAAGGGACCACTGTTTTCCGATTCATTGAGCGGTAAGTGCTAATATGTTCCCTCATGTAAATACGTGCTTTTATGGTTCAGCCAAAAAAGCAGTTCCTTTTTGCAAAAGTAGGCCTCAAAAAGCCTCCTTAGTGGGTACTCAATCGATGGAGGGAAAATATTTTACAGAGCGATTTTTGTCGGATTGAATCGCAATATATCGGATGTTGGCATTTTGATCGAGTAAGTACACTCTCTCGTCTCTCGTACTGGAACTGGACTTGGAAAGTAAGTTGCGAGTGAATATGGGCTGATTTTTCCAACACAGATTGCATTTCAAAGCGACATTTTCATGCACTGAACATGACAGCCTAGAATTTTTTAAATGGCTTTTTCTCAAAACTACGTTAATTGGGCTGCAAACTTCAAACCACAGTAGTTGTAGTTTGGTTTGCCATTATTAGGGATTTTTATTCCAATACGTCTGTATGAAATCCCTCCATGCTCTGATATCAATGACTCGATTTTGAGTTTTTGTTCACTATAAGCTCGGACGGTGCAGCTGAGATAACTATTCGCGCATGCCGGTATTGTTTTTGCTAGCTTCTGATTTTGAAGGCGCATAGGTTCTTCTCACGTGGACGGTCACAAAGTAGCAAAACACCAATGATCGATTATCGACATTTCCACCATTTTAAGCTTTTATTGAGAATCGATTATTGAGGTGTTCGTTGCGAACACCCTGTTTAATCGATCCTTTTCGATAGGTTTAAATGGCAGATCAATCCGATATATTGTAAAGCCTGCCACGCCACTGAAAAACACGAAAAAGTGTATCAAATTCCGACTTCCCATAGCCATTATTAACGGAGATCTCATCCAGGTGAAGAAAACTGATGACGTCGTCTAGCAAGTTAGTGCTCGCCAAACTTTCCTGATTTTTCCAACCAAATTTCGACAATTCGACAAGCACGTCTATTAAGCCATTCATAAATTACCGAGGGAGATGCGGATCTTGTGGTGAGTGACATGTATGTTACAAAGGGAAATGGGGGTATCAAGCAAAAGTGAAGTCACCGGATTATGACATAGTGTAATCTTGTGAATTCAAAAGCGCAGCCTGTCTGAACATGTCTGAAGAAAGGAACTTACTAGCGTCTTAAACTTTATTTTGAAAACAGTGACACTTTGAGCATACTCGGTGAGAAAAGGATGGAGACTTTTCGTGTGTGCTAAACGTTGTTTTCGAGTCATTTTTACCAGAGGAATTGACGTGTGATTCACCTATAGCAAAGGTTTGCATCGACACCGTATCTACATAAAGTGGGGTGGGGGGTGTGCGCTTAAAACGGCGTAATTTTAAGGGAAAGAGGGGTCTGGAGGTGAGTGGCATGTAGATAACAAAGGGGGAGGCGGGGGGTATAAAAAGTCGGGGGAAATGGGTGACGTGCATGGCCCCTGAGCAACTGGTGTTAACTAAGCTGGTGACTAAACCGATGAAATTAGAGTGGAAAGACTGTATATGTGCACTATGACAGCATGACTGTGAAATATCAAAATGACGTCATGTGTCCATACATGCTCGCTCAGATCTCATCATTTTTAGCTGACCATCGATTAATGAATAGGCCAATTTCAAAATCATGAAGCTGAGATGAGCTCGTATTAAAATTCGTTGGTTCATCTAAAAAAAATACCTATCTAAAAATCCTGGACTAATGGACGATTGAAGGGTGGAAAGTCAAACATCATCACTGCCATGCCAAGGGAAAACGTCGTATGAGCCATCAGGCGTTGCCAAATTTTCCACGATAAAATACAAATTGTCACGGAAAATGTTAGATATTTTTCTTCAAACGTTTCAGACAATTTTAAGCACACTTTAGTCTAAAATATCTCAAAATTTCAAGGAAAACTATGTACAACTTTCCTCCGGAAAAAATTTTCATCCGGGGAAATTTAGCGACTCTCGAATGTTCACACGGCGTTCTTCCTTACACGGGCCCGAAGACCGAGTGCTCCTAATAATAAAAAAAAAAAAAATCAAAGAAAAAAAAAACGTAAATATCACTGCTTCGTAGACGCTGAAGAAAATTTTTCTCACGGTTCAAGTCTTATTATCATAATTGTTATTTTAAGGCCACTGTGGATCCCCGATTTGTGAGAAAACCAGTTGCACAATCTTAGCAACACTTGGGATTGGGCTTACTAGGATTTATGTATGTTTCTTCTCATCAACCCTGGTAAAAATTGGCTATAAGAGCTGCGTTTCAAAATACCATAGGAATTCTTATAGCCGGCTAAAGAAGGCTACAGAAAATCATATAGCTGGCTGTAGAATGCGGAGAAAATATACGGCCGGGCTATACGAAGCGATAAAAATTATGCAGCCGGGCTATAGTTACTATCACCGGGCTTTACACTTTATCGCCTGGCTGTTGCTTTTTCGCCGTCTATTATGAAAGGCTATAAGAAATTGTGTAGAAATTTGTGTGCTTTGGAAATCATTAAGTTTGATACGGAACCACCTCAATATTTACAAAACACACATCATATTTTCCTTTAATACATATTTTTTTCATAAATTAAAATGAGAATAATCCATACAGGATGTGCAAACATTTCAAAATCATGAGTTGAATAACGCTGACTCCGCCAGATTTAATATTAGAGCCTAACTCAAAGCGTAGCGGCGACGCACTGGCGCCTACAAACCTAACAGGGATACCTCACGCATTGCGCAACGCGTGTAGTATCCCTGTTAGATTTGTAGGCGCCAATGCGCGTTTCGCGCTGGCTGCCCGCTGCCGCACCGCCGCGTGCCACGGCGCTTGAAGCAACTATTTCACACCAGAGGTATTGCACAGTATCATATGAAACTGAAGGCGCTCTAATATATTAGGAATGGCAGGCATCCATCAAAAGTACGAAGCTTTCCTCGCAAAATAAATCAAGTTACTACGGCCCAAAAAGAGAGCAGTGGTCCAAAAACTCACTAAGTCCTAGCATCCGTAATAAGTGACGTTTAGCTCACACTTTATCGCCTAGCTGTGAGTTGCTTGGTCGCCATCGGCTATAAAAGGCTGTAAGAAATTGTGTAGCCGGCTATAGAAGCTATTGGAAATCTTACAGCCGGCCGTAGGTCTATGGTATTTTGGAACACAGATTCTACTGCCAATTTTTACCAGGGAAATCAAATGGCGCATGTGATAGCTCAACAAAGCTTACTATTGCATGTCCCTGTTTTCCATGAGATTCTTACTGACGTTCATTCAATCAGAAACGGAATTTAGAGAGTGAGCAAGTGGAAACCAGGCCGGAAATCAAAGCAGCCGTCGATTGTTGTTGAATCGTTATCGAATGAGTTTTATCGATAACTCCCTATCTTCACAATGATATAAATTGATCCAGCGGGTCGATTGTTGACTCGTCATCGAATGAGTTTGATCGATAACTCCCTACCTCCATAATGATACATTTCGATCAAGGTCATTCGATAACAATTTAGCAATCGACCCGCGGGGGTGGATCGAAAGGGTGACTATGAAGGAAGTGGAGGAGCCATTTGAGAGCCCCCTCTCTTCCCCCTCCAGCGGGGTGTTTATTGAAATGTCATCGACTCTATGTCGCCGCTTACGACAAGATATAGCCCTATCTTAACCGTGCAATATATCGCAATTCGATGTCTTATCGGGCTGGTTTAAATTTCAATAATCGGCCCGCTATGGGCGGAGAAAACTGAAAATTATTCAGAACGATCACCCTTAGATCTAAATTCGGGGCGTAAATTTACATTGTGCCGATAAAAGCCAACGGATTTCCCCAATTTTAGGTAGGTACAGCATTTTTTTGAACACTTGTTTCAGAAAAAAGGGATATGAGCAGCAAAAAAGGCAAAAACTCATGAAAGTACAGTAGAAAGTAATTGAACGGTGCTTGTGGCTTCTATGGCATGTAACAATTTCGCTACTACACATTATTTGGTGGTTCAAAAATAGAATCATTCCTGCGCGGCATGATGTCCCAAATAGTTATGTATTAGTGCTTTTGTTTTAGAAAACGTGAGTATCGAAATTTGGAAATTTTTACAAAAATAAAATGGAAATTAATGTTTTTAAGAAAACTACCTACAGCGTAGATTTATTGCGTCCTGCAGAATCCAAAATTCCAAATTAATTCTTGCCATAGAGGGTTAAAGGCACGATAACTAAAATTGTGTGGTTATTAACTGGCACTTGTGGTTTTTCATATTGGCTACACTTATTGTCATTGACGTCTTTTAATGTTTTTTTTTTTTTTTTTTTTTTTTTTTTTTTTTTTTTTTTTTTTTTTTTTTTTNTTTTTTTTTTTTTTTTGTTTTGTTTTTTTTTTTTTACTCAAGAATGAAGGAGACGATGCCATCCTTCGGGTCCGTCACTGATCAAAACCAAGGGGAAAAGCGAGAAACTCACGTCTGTGAAACTTTGGGAATGAGCCAAATGACTCACCTTAGGTTCTCTCTCCTTCGCGTTGATGGACAATTTTATCCCTCTGCAATGCACGTTATTCCCTGGGAAGGCCATCATCCGAAATCACAGAACAGACACGGAAAACTATCTCATCGGCACATGGCGACACGATCGACACATTTCACTTACCACCCGCGGAATTGCGTAAAAAAACTAAAACACGGAACCGCGTGACAGGGGCGCTTCCGGCCGGTTCCTGCGAGGCGGGACGAATGAGATGTTGTTTCAGTCGTTTCTGCCGCTCGGCGCCGAGGGGCGGAGCTGAAACCGCGGGGGACGATCGCGGCTGTGATTGGCGCGTCGAGCGACTGAAATTTGAAACTGCTCTGCGGGCTTTGAATTATTGGCGGGAATAATTCGGTGCGGCTCTGCGCCCGAGGTGTATATGTCGCAGGCCAAAAACTTTATAATAAAAATGAATTGTTTTTAACTAACTAAGCAGGCTGCTACATTAAATTGTTAATTCTATTTAACATTTTTAAATAATGTTAACAGTACTAGACATAAATTGAAATTATTTATAAATATTAATAATTTTAACTTAATTTTGGTTAAGTTAAATAAATAAAGTAATATATTTAGTAATATTTAAGTGCTGACATAAAAAGCACCTATATATATTAAATTAATAGATGAAGAGATGATATATATTAATCATTAGCAATAGAGAAGGAGAGGTAGCATAATATATATATATATATATATATATTAATCATAATCATTAGCATCAGGCATTTTGTCAAATGCCTAGGCAGATAGTCAAATATTCGAACTTAGTTTGAAATTTTGATTATTTTCCTAATTTTACACGAAATAATTCATTGCTCGTGTGAGATTAAATTCTCAGTAAAAAATTGCATCACACAATAGTATTCTAAACAACTTTTAGCTTCTGAGCAGCCATTTATCTTGAAATTTTCAGCATGTCATAGAATACAAAATTTTCGGAATTTCAACATTTTAAAATATGAAAAGCAATTGAAGAGGAAGAGACAAAAAGAGATCGTAAGTTCCATGAGTTATTTTCCCAAAAATATTGAAAATTCGTGAGGCCTCCGCCACGAATTCACAAAATTTTGTATAAACCGTCAAAATTTAACTATCTGCCCAGGCATTTGACAAAATGCCTGATTTCACTATTTGCCTGCGACATTTATTTTTCAATAGGGAGCCGCTCATAAAATACGTAACGCTAATAATTAATTTCGGATTTTTCCACTACCGCCCGTCCCCTCGTAACACTTCAGTGCCATGAGTTTTTATCCTCTAGCACGTAAAAACAAACCGGGATGAAAATTGTTATATTTATTGTCATTTTCGGGCAGATTGTGATTGCATAGAATTTGGGGTGATTGTTCTTGTTTTTCGCTAAACCTAATAGAACGGGATAACCTTTATTTAATATCTTAAAACAGTGTAGGTATTTTGTTTCAATTACTTAGTTTAAACCTACTTCAAGATAATAGATTGATTTTTTCATCCGCGTGAAATTAGAAAAAACTCGCATATGTGTCGTAGGAAATATCCTATCGTGGGTTATTTGGACCAAGTTTATAACAGAAACGCACAGAGGTGGATCCAGCAATTTTGCAACACCGGATTTCCTCCATTTAAACCTATGCTAAATAATCGATTCTTGCCCGAAGAACCTGGCTCCTCCAAATGTCGATTTCCATGGGTTTGAATGGAGAAAAGACAATGTTGCCAAGTTGTTGGATCAACCAATGGAAACGCAGTCGAGCCTGAACCGAGAAAAGAAGTTTGAGTAATGCTCCATAAGACAAGGACAAAGTTTAATGGTCATTTTTACATTTAAAATATTTTTTCTCGGCTTTGAATTTTTGACGGGAAGAAATTCTCGACTAAGTATTTGAGTTTAAACTGATCTCGACTCATTTTTTCCAAAATGGAGTGAAAGGAGGGATGGAGAGAAAGGGATGTTAATAAAAGGACATAGACTTGTCGATTACCCTAAATTTTGCAGTATCCCTACGCAGTTGAATGAACATTGAGATCAGTATAATAGCTCATCTTGTGAAAAGGTCGACACATAAGAAAAGCGGATGGATCCAATATGAGACATCTACTGCTCATATCAAAATGATGACTCGAGTCGAAAAATGCGTATCTCCATTGCCTCTTTTAAAAATATCCAATCATCTTGCTCTCTTTGGAAACTAGCAAAAATATGTCCTTGAAATTTTTGGTAAACATCTCCGTGTAGAATTCACAAAAAATGCCAAGAAAAGCTCTTATAGCCTCTTTCAATATACGCGGAGATTTGCAGCATCGCTGTGGTAGATGGGCATTTTTCGATTCCAACCATCGATTTGTGAATACAACTATTTTAACTCCGGAGCACCCGAATTTGCCTAGTTTATCAATTGAAGGCGAACTTGCGAGGTAACGCACATCGAAGATGAGACCGCAAACCGATGATCTTGGTCTGCAATGTTGCACACTACCTGTCAAATTTTACTGTTCCGGAGGGTGACCGGGGGAAATGTTTCAAATCCAAGTCTTGAAAAAGCTTGATTTCAAGCACTTTTGAGAAAAAATTTCAAAAATACTGACACCGGAAAAAACCCCGATTTGGAAAATTAAAGGTAACAAGAGGCACGATGAATAAACTTCTGATACACTGGTGAACTCACGTTTCAGAATGAACACTCAAGCATGTTGAACCCCTCAGAATGTCTTTTGTAGCGTAATGGCAAATCCGAACATGCATAGGTACCTATGCCTAAAGTTCTTTCTGCTTTGAATCATGTTCACTGTATTTACACACATCGTCGTCTCCCTCACGAAAGAATGTAACTACAAAAATAATGACTACTTCCAATTACTTACACAATACAGTACCTCAGGGCCGGATTAAGGGGGTGGCCACATGGGCTGCGGCTCATGGCGGCAAATCTATAGGGGGCGGCAAATTTTGCAATTTTTTTGAATGTAGGTATAAAAAAATCGGATTTAGAAAAAATAATTACAAACGAGAAAAGGCTACAAAATCTCTCATTTCCTGAGAGTATAGTAATTTCTAATTTTGTCGTCTTTCAGTGAAGAGACAGCACCTTTAATTAGTCGAGTTAAGAGAGAAACCAAACACGCAATTTGGCCTGGAACGGCGCGACTTATTTGAGAGAGATGATGACGAGGACTTGAGATGAAAAGGAGAAGCCCTCGGCGCGGCAATCGGCATGTACATGTAACACATATTAGCGCCTACAAGACTGCACGAATACTTCACGCATCGCGGCAAACACAGTGCGATCAGCGCGAAACGCATAGCGCCTACAAGACTGCGTGAATACTTCTCGCATTGCGTCAAACGCGCGGTCTGCGAGGCGCGGCGGCGGAAGTTAAAATTATTAATCCACATTTATGTTTGTTCTTTCAAAATTTTTTCGTTCATTTCTTAAGAATGGAAGGCCTTGTCCACACAGAGATAGGTTTACGAAACTTAACTTTCGCGCAAAGTTTCGTGAAATTTTGGTAGGAGTCTTGACAGGGCTTTCCCAAAAAATGTGTTCAACACGAGTAAACGTGTCTTATGCACCCCTCCCCCGCTGGCACGTTCATTTGATGGTTTAAGTATATTGATGTTTCAAAACGAATGAGAAATTCGTTGAGAAAAAAAAAAAAAAAAAAAATTATTCGCGAACTTTTTTTAAAACCACATTTTTCCCGCCCTAGGTGATGAACGTTGAGCCTCTGCGATTTGCCTCCCCTCCCTTCTTCCTCAACGTTCACTTCAGTTCATCACGTGATTCTTGCAAAAAATATTGTGGTTTGTGGTTAGGAGCTTGTTTACATTTTCGTTTCTTGCTTTCGAGAGAATTAGCGATCAAAGTGTTACTTTTATCAGAACTGGTGGTTTAAATTAATCTACCATTATGCAAAACTTTGTGTTTACTCTTCACTGATTACGGGCTCCCTGAGTGCCAACATTATTTTCAATTTGAATCTTCTGAATTCTCATACCATAGTTCCCTAGTCAAGTCTATGAATTCAATCCCAAAATAAATGCAACATTTTCTTCTGGGGTAAGTTTTGTGTTACGTCTCAAAGTTGCAGTAATTATCCACTTATATTCATTTTAATCAATTATATTTCACCATGTAGGATCTTCAAAGAAGAGATTCTCCAACGCAAGTAAGGAAGTTGTTTGTAGGTAGAGAGCTGAATCAGCAAAAAATTTCTGTCGTAGCAGTCGTCTCATTTTTTACCACTGCTGTTCCAAAAAGTAAGTCCCCAATGGCTCAGTACCTACACCTGGAAACTATTTCTAGTGGAGCTATTGAAAATAGCTCAAGTTAAAGTGGAAAAAGAAGAATATAAGTGAAGATAAAATACCTAACGGTGATGAAGCTTATCCAAAAAAGATGAAGAAGACTTTGCGCTCAGCACTTTCACAAGAGCTCCTCTGTTTTGAATTTTTGAATACCAAATGCGGTGAGCGGTCTTTTCGCCTCCATTCTATAGTAGTGAATGCAGTGATCAGTCTTTTCGCCTCCACTCCTAATGTGAACTCATGAATTAAGCCTGGATAAAGATATAACTGCAGTGAGTGGTGCTCTTACCTCCATTCATATCCTTGCAACAGTTGTGTAAGACCTGGGCCTAGGCTTTTAATTCAATCAGACAGAGGCGATGTCCGTACGTGATTGAAACCTCTCTAAAAAGGAAGCATTGTCAGGTACACTATTTGCTACTTAAGTACTGCTTTGCTTTAACCATCATCATGTAACAAATGGGTTTTAGTTTTCCAACACAAGGAATAAGGTACTTTACTTACCTATGTGTTTAGTGCCAGCACACAAGATGAAAGTGTACTCAAATCGTCATGGAAGAGCAGACTCCCACCGTACCACTCAAACCCTGCCGTGTTCTATGGGTCAAAGAAATGCCGATTGAACTTCAGGAAAGTGGGAGTCTCCATGTTTCGCTCAAGTGGTGAGCACCTCTGCTAGGCAGTTCTTTTTACTGTTCGCCAATTCTACAGTTTTACTTTGCTTTGCTCATGTAAGCATGATGAAAAACAAAGGAATAGTTGACACTCAATCTTTGAGACTGATTGAGGGGTACCCGAATTAGAAATATAGGGCCCAAAAAATTTACGTAGGTACAACCTAGATTTCAAGAGCATAGAACTTCAGTAGGTGCCAATTTTTTCACTCTCTCACAATTAATTTTCTCCATAAACCGTCGTCTCCTTGATCCTGTGAAAAACTCAAACCTGTGATCAGTTTTTTCAAGTTTGTGTGATTTTTCAACTTGCTTCTTTTTTTCTTTTGTTTCAGAATATATTAAAGAAGAAAAAAACATGGGGTCCGAACATTTGAATTGGTAAGACAAAGTTAGCTTCAAGGTATATTTGCAGTATTATTTCCAGAAAATCCAACTTGTCTCACTGATTATATCTAACTCTGGAATCAGTGATTGTTCTTAAGAAGGCAGATATAATTAATATTATTACTCAGAAGTTAGAGCAGTAAATCAGAAAAATGTATAAAAATAGAAATAAGCTTTGAAAATTCAATTGGAAAGGCTGTAAGTTGACAACAGTTTTTGCCAACTAAACTTAATGAGAGCAAGAAAGATGACTTCATTCTAAGAGGAGAGAATTGCAAGAATTTTAGGAAACGCTTGAATGTTAGCAATTAAGTAAGTAGAAGAATGTTTCAATTGGACACCATGGAGGCTTAAAGAATATTCTAAAAAATCCATTCTCAATAATCAATGCACTTTAAATCTGAGTTATTTTCCTTGAAAATAAAGAGCATGTCCACATAGGTAGTGTCCATTCGTTTGCACCGTAAATAACAGACTTGTCTGAATGTGTTACTTGCCTTTCCACTTGCTGCCAAGAAGCTATACATTAAAGCTCGCAAAGGAGAGATTTCAAAAAATGCTTTACCATAGCTCTCTGCAAGTTAGCACTAGATGGAACAAAGTATCTCATATTGAAGAGAAATTGGAGGAGATTCCATGTTGAAGTTCTGAAAGAACCTTATTATGTAGACTCTATATCTCTGTATAACTTTTTCAGGATCCTGGAAAATGTGAGTGCTTTCATGCTGAAAGAAGAAACAAAGACAGATCTACCAAGCTGGAAGACGGATATCAATAATACTTTTGACGAAGACTTGGTCAAGTTTGAGGATGGCATATTGCTATCGCCTCTGGTTTGTATGATTTTCACACTACCTGTTGAAGATTCTTGCAGGCTTTTTTTCTTGCATTTATTCATGCATCACTGAGAAAGCCAAGATGGCGATGAAAATTATTCGTTTCTCTACACGTATACTTTAGAAAGTGCGACAGAGGAGTTGCATGGTCGATAGTGCACCCGTTGTGAGATGCTTGTTCTCGGACGTCATTTTAGCTTTCTGAGGGATGTGCATTTGAATGAGAGCTCAAAACATGCAACTTCGAACTTATTTCTTTTGAGTTTATATTTTCCAAAAGAAAAAAAAACTGCAAACTCTACTTTTCGAAAATGGGAGAATTTTAATTTAGTGACCTAGTTAATACTTAAATCAAGTACTAATATGTGTTGTCATTCTTAAAATGTGTAGGTCAGACTGACTTACTTGCAGCATCTTCGAAATTCGCTGAAAAACAATTACCTCCAATGCCAAAAAGGATTCAAAGACTGCAGCGACATGATAACAAAGCGCATTGAAAACTGTGCAATACTAATGGAACAGAAAGCTTTAAGGTTATGCATGGTTGCAAGCTATTATCAAAGAACCATGGCCACTATTGTAAGTTTGTATATGCTTTACTCTTGTGACTATTTCTTCCTGTTCTGTGAACTCTTAGAGTTTTTCAAACCATACTAGGTATCTATAAATCTGGAAAATCAGAAAAACTGGGAGTTCTTGGAGAATTTCATCCAGTTAGGAGAATTGGAGAACATTCAGGGAGTTTTGAGAAAAAGACTGGAATTTCGGAAATCCGAGCAGGGGGAGAAAATCAGTGCTGTCTTTGTAACTAAAATGAGTCAGTCTGGTTCAGGGTTCAATGTTCTGGTTTACACCTGAATAGTGAACAGAAGAATAAGTTTCAATTAGAAATTTTAATTAATACAATGATTAAAGTCCAAATCAAAAAGGTAGCTATTTTCTCATAGTAAAGAGTCAAGGAGTTTTGATCCTTTTGCTGAGGGAAATCCTGTAGGAGTGTAGAAAGTTCATCAGTGTACGCTTTCACCTGCAAAATGAAAATATTCCCTACTCACTATTCCATATTGTCGTGGAAGTAATTTTAACAAATAATCAGCGCGGCTACTGCTCGAGTGTACACCATTCACCCGCGAAATACAGATCGCCAGTTTGTGAACATTCTGCCCGCCTGAAATACTGGAAAAATGGGGAATGTTCTTCTCGTGAGTTTTAGACACCCAGACTTAGATTTTTTCCAGGAGACAGATCCAAGAAATCATTGAACTCAAAATAATTTGTAATCAGTAAAGGAAGGGAGCACCTGTTATTGAAAATGTTAGGTACTTTACAGTTACTAGGATGGATTTTAAAGTAAATTCACTTTCTATGTTTTTCTGAATGAATCAAGGTGTGCCAGAGTGTGGCTGTTCCAACATTGGTTTTTTTCTCGCATCAATCATTACAAAAAAAAGAGAGAAAAAACATGTAAATTTATCGGCAAATCCATTATTGTGTAATTAATCTAAAATAACTTATAGTTTTGCCATCCTTATTTCATCGGAGGATCATTTTTGTTTTCCAGATAAGTGATATTAAAAATCTCACAAACAACAGCCAATTGAATAAAGAGCTAGGAAGATGCCTTTGTAGTGATTATTTATGTCTCCGTGAGGACAAAAATATTCAGACTGAATTTCGTCCTTGTAGATTAAGCCGAGGGGTACAGACCTCGGATCACAAACCTTGGACGGAGACAGACTTGGATACGCTTTCAAGTCAGCGCATTACAAAGTTGAGTCGTAGGACTTCACTCAGCCATAACGAAAATCCTCAGTTCAACAAATCATTTCATGATAATATGAGTGCAAATCTCAGTCCATCGCAAGCTTTTAATCACACGGGCAATTCTTACAAGTCATCTCACAAACCAGTTCCTAATCATTTGTCGAGAAACAACTCTCGCAAACGCTCCTTTCAGGATCTCACAGGGTGCGCACAAAGTCAGCCAGAAAATTCATTTTCATCAACGCCTCAAAGCAATTATGACTGTGCAGGTCAGAGTGTTATCGTCAAAAAAATTATCGATGATTATGCAGCTAGTTTTTCAGGGGAAGAGAACTCCTCTGTCGGCAAAAAAGCAAAATCGAATGTTGAAGAGACTGACTCTAAAACGTATGACAGTTTAGATGATAGATTGCAAGCTCTCTTTGCTGATGACCCACCGTGTAGTGACAAAATGTCAGTTGATGTTCCTAGCATCAGAAGCAGCCACAAGTCTTGTGAAGAAATAATGAAAGATTTACTGGGATCAGATGATGATGACTTTCCTCTGGACAGCCAAGAAATTGAGGAGCTCAGCCGAGATTTGTCGGACAATGAACATGATAATAATTCAGTCTCTCAGTCCCCGGTTGAATCTGAGATCAAAGAAATCAAGAGACCTAAAATATCTAGTCCCATCAGTTCAGAAATCGACAGTGCGCATAATGCTAAACTCGTCTTGTCAGAGCTTGAGGTTGACCCGAATGTTCGGCTCAAGTCTCATTTAGTTCCGTGGCTATCCGAACGTGTTGCTCAAGTGTGTTACTTTAACAAGCTCATGCAGCGAATGCCCCCTGACAAAAGGCGAGCTCTGGAGAAACAATGTTTAGAATTATTCGGGGCCTGCTGCATGTTCGATAATGATGATCTCTCGGCAGAAGAACAAGAGATTATCTGCCGAAAACGTATCGCGAAGATTGTTTGTCATTACCTTCGACCTTACTTCAAGTCCAAACAAATAGGGAACAAAGATTTGTTCCAGACCATCGCCAAGCATATCACAGAAGAACTGCTGAATAAACATTTGGCTGCAGGTAAGGGCTCATCTCAGACACTCTTTATTTTGCATGCAGAAAAAAATTTTCATCCGGTAGGCCACTGGATGAATTTTACTCTATTCAGTCAATAGTGAAAATACCAGTGTTTCGCATTAAAATAGGAAGAACTTGGGGTCTAGGAAAGTGTGACACAATTTCTCAGGGCAAGTGCAGACTTACGAGACAATGGAAGCAGTGGCAAGGGGTGCTACGGATATATCAATTGATCTACCACTAACATCTATGAAAAAGGATTGAGAAACAGAATGTTCGCAACAAAACCTTAATAATGAATTTTTTACCATAGCTTCAAATGGGGGAATATTGATAATCAATAATTCATGCCTCGCCACTGAATGAGAGAGAGGAAGAGTTTGAAATGCCAAAATTCAGTTTGTCGAATTCCCGAAGAACCGCTTAGATATAAATCTATAATTATTAATCATAAGCTATCACTCATGATTTTCCGTAATAATTATGCAATACGCCCAAATTTTGTGCTGAGTAAATTACAGGAAAGGCTTTACCATAATACCATTGAATTTGTGTTCATTCTAAAGTTACCGAAGTGTATTAAATAATGGTTTTAGACAGATACAGTAATTTGTAAAGAATAAAACCTAAACGAAAAGTATGGAAACAATGTTTTATGCATCATGGGTTTCTGATACTGGGTAACTTTACCCGACAAAAAGCCAATATGTTTTGTCGAAGTCTTCTCATGATAGATAGTTTTTTAGCTTCTTTAATATTTAACTTTTCTCAATTCTGCAGTTAATTTTGAATTATTTTTTTTTCTAGATGAAAATATGGCGAGAAAAAGTGTTCAAAGGTTCTTTGAAAAAAATGGAAAAATTAAATGCATCGAACAGTTACCATTTGATGTAAAACCGAAAATTCCCATCATCGATGCTTTCTAAATCGAGGAGTAGTTTAGAAAACTTCGGATTTAATTGATACTCATGTCTGTTCCTAGTTGTAAGATAGCAATATTGTTTCAGGGAAGACCCATCATAGTAGTCAGTTAAGTTTCATATTTTTGACGTTATTACAGTAGTTGTTGGGTAGGATATTCCATGTGACGATTATATTGTGATAATCTCTTGAAATTATTTCTCAGTAAACTCTTGAGTACTGATCCTCTGTCTGTTAACCATTTTTACTTAATCACTTTTCTTCACATGACAGTCATTTATACAATTTTCCTGCTTAACATTGCAAGATTTAAGTTGGAAAAAGTCATTGATTTTTTTTCTTGAATAGATGGGAAGCAAAGTACTTATGACATGAACCGAAAAGTTTCATAAGATTTTTGTGTTGAATTTTTGCTCTTGGTTTAAAATAAAATTATAAAAATTTTAAATTTGGAATGTCTTCTTACACCTATCAGCCCCTTTTATGAGAGAACGATTCAAAAGTTTAATGCGCTTTTCATGTCCTCCTTTAATGTAATACAAAGGAAAAGAAATATGACTTAAAAAGGTATTAATGCCAAGCTTCCAACTTACTTTAAGTCTCTTTGATCGTTTAGATTGTTAAAAAATAAAAATGAGTGAACATAACAGTCCAAACTTTAAAATTAATAATTTCTACATTCTATCAGAGCAAGTGGTAGAGGTTTCTCTGAGAATTTTTTCACAAGCCTAGATGCTCACTCAGAAATGGTTGAGGAGAGGTCAGCATTAAATAACTTGTCCATCCCTTTTAAACAAATAACCAAGTTTGACTATCAAAATTAAAAACAACGCTTGTTCTCAGAGTTAGGCATGGATGAACTTGAAATGTTAACCTGAGGGGAGGGGAACTGGTACTCAGTGCGCTCATTTAGTCATTTCTCAATAAAGTAGGAAGTGATGTATGATAGTTTGATAGATATGTATCTATTTTCACTCCCTGTCGCTGCTCGTCTAAAAAACAAGTGTGATTCCTCAATCACAAACTCTTTCCACTCTATTGATTAAGGAATCATTAACATTTCTTTGGAATTTTACAATTGCCACGTGCTCTAAATCAAAGAGACGAGCCCTGCTAGTTTTCTCCACAAGAGTTAGGCACTTTTGGAAAAACCAAGGAGTTAAACCCTCAAATCTCAAAAACTTCTACAACTGTTCCTTTTTTTTATGTCACCTGGAGGTACTTTTTTCCGAATGAGTGAAATAAGTTTCCACACGTTATTTACATCCCCCTTAGTGATATTTGATTCCGACATACTCGTATTTTATGCACCCGGTTTCTTCAGGTGTCCAAAAAAACTTCAAGTCGGAAAATTCCGCTCATTCTATGGTCTCAACCGAGGTCAGGGTGTCTAGCATTAGAACTTTCCAGATTTTCCCGATTCTATCAGGATTTGAGAGAAGTCGGCCATCTGATTGGATTCTTTTATCAAACTATTTTTGTGAGGTACATTCGCCGAAATTCGAATCCACCAAAATCAGGATTTGGAAAAATTATGAAATCAGGATTCAGCAATTAAAAATCAGGAAAAATTAGGATTTCCCAAAATAGAAAGAAACTAGACACTCTGGTAAGGGAGGAACCTCCCCCCCTCCTCTCGCACGGAATACCGCGCTTGCTTTACGCGCCATTTTCAAAAATTGGCGCGCTGTGTTGCACCCCTCTCCGCGCGCGCGCGAACGGACCCCAGCAGATTTCCGTATGCTTCGTAACTTTTAATTGACTTACCGAGAATTCTAGCAGCTTCCATTAAATCTCTCCAGAAAAATTGTTCCCATTACCTCAATATTCGCTGAACGGAAGAATGTGACAGTGATTCATCAGGGTCGTGAACTCGCAACCCTTACGGAGCAGCCCAGGAATCAATGAGATCCGTCAGGAGCAGTTGCCAGGGCAACCAATCTTCTCCCCCCTCCTCCCCCTCCCTTCCCGAGTCTCGGACGGCGCAAGATTTTCCCGGGATCACGAGCATCGGAGTTTCCCGTCACTCCCGATTTTCCATCATGTCAATCTTCAGTTGCTTGAAATAATTCGTCTTTATCACTTGGTGAGTTTTCTTTTCCTTCATTAAGGGTGGTTTATTTTCGTATGACTCTTAACTCATTATTCCTCCCCCCAGACTGCAGAGCATCCGCATGCTCAGCAAAGTTTATATCTCTAGGTGTCTCTCCTCTCTGTACCCACTATTTTTCCTTGAATTAAGAAAAATTAAGAAGAAAAAAATTGAAAATTTTTAGTGCAGAATATTTTTGGGGGGATGGCAGGAAAAAACTGAATATTTGAGGGTCGCACCCTGTCTGTCGCTTGATTTATCTCCCTTTTAAATTTTTTGTAATTGCGACTTTGTTTGTTCCAATTAATCATTTCTTGTCAATTTTTTTCAGAGAGAGGTTATTGTCATCTCAGTAGGTACCTGCCGAGTCTTTCGAATTTCCTCCAATCGGATTTAGATTTGATTTCCTAGAAAATGGAGGAAATTGGACGGCAGAAGATTTGCTTATCTCCTCTCTCAAAGTTGTGACACTCAATGGTTCTAAGTGTTCGTCCGTTTATTTGTGAGGAAAAGAATGGGGATGGTCTCATTATCTAACATATCTCATGCATGGTCACAATGCAAATTTTAATTTGCTAAAAATTCCTAGGGACACGTGAAAAATTACTTTTGGAAGTAATTTTCAAGGTTTTTTCAAGTTTCAAGTGTCAGTAAAACTGCTTAATCAATTAAAAATATTATTTTTTGCCTCTTATTGTATTGAGTAAATACAGGGTTTGTTTAATTTTATCAAATTTTTTATTCTATAACCCCCTTTTTCCAGGAAAATGAAGCAAAAAATTGTTCCTGCACTGCATCTGTTGTTTAGCATCGCATGTCTACATTATGTGTCAACAGACGCTCGCAACCCCTCAACGTTTTACATAGGTGGAGTTCTCAGCAACAATGAAAGTCTCGCGCACTTCAAAAACATAATATCGGTGAGTAAAACGTTTATTATTGTGAATAACAATCTAATAAGCTGCATTATTTAAATTCAGCTGTTGATTTTTGTTTTACTCAGTTCAAATATTTGTTTTGTCTGACACTGTTGTATTTTGATAATTTTTTTAGGTGCTGAATTTTGACAGTACTTTTGTCAACCGTGGAGTAACGTTTTATGATGCTGCCATTCTCATAGATGCCAACCCCATTCGCACTGCCCTAAACGTGTGTAAAGATTTGATCGGGAGTAAAGGAGTAAGTAATTTTTCAGTTGAAGTGTTAGTTCATTACGGAAGTTTTCATCGTCTTCACACGTTCGTTTTTTTTGCCTCTTTTTCATACAAATGTAGTTAGGTTTTCTCTGAATATAATCCTTGTTCTAGAAACTCTACATACCCCAACTCTCTCAAACAATATTCTATAAGAGTAGAAAATGAGTCAGTAGGGTCAAAATCACTAATACCTGTGCATACCCAAGAGTTTGTGATGGATTATGCAAAATGAAGCCTTATTCCAACATTCCATATTGCATTTGTTTCATTACAGAAGAGAATGGGAAACCAAATTGATTGGCCAACTGCTCAGGGACTAAAAAAAGAAAAAAGATATCAGTATCATTTGGGTTCAGAATTTTATGCAATAGCTGTTATTTTTCCAGAAGAATGATCAATTATTGCTCAACATTTTTGTTTTGTTTTAACTGCTTCTAAAATAAGTACTGAAATTTAAGAAATAATTTGATTTTTTTTTATGAACAGGTGTATGCTGTTATTGTATCTCATCCTCTCATAGGTGATCTTTCTCCGGCAGCTGTCTCCTACACCAGTGGCTTCTATCATATTCCAGTTATTGGAATATCCTCTAGAGATTGTGCCTTCTCCGATAAAGTAAGTCTCAGTATGCAATTTGTAGGATAAAATATGATAGATATCCATCATTCCATAATTGCATCTTGTACATCTAAAACACCCACCTCAATTTTTTATGGTCAACTGATTTGCCTCCATAGTCGTAGATCCTGATGTATATCATAGGATGATAGAAAACTTTAAAACTGTATAACTTCTACATGTGAAATATTAAAAAAAATTTTTGTAAATATCCCTTTGCAATGTTACTTTAAAGTTGCCATTAGAGGACTCAAATGATAAATACCCAGCAATTTTTATTGTTTAAATTACATCAGTAAAAATAAAATGGCTTCCTAATCTGCATGATCTCTATGTTTCAGAACATTCATGTCTCATTTCTGCGGACTGTTCCTCCGTACTCTCATCAAGCTGATGTGTGGGTTGAATTATTGAAACATTTCAACTACATGAAGGTATGCTCAGCAGCCCAGCTTTCCTGCTTAATATCAGGCTTTTCTATTTTTAACTCACGCATTTTTGTTATTTGTCCAAGTGCTCTGCTAAGACATGGAAAATTTTTGGGAACGCAAAATTAAACAGCAAAAATAATAATAATAATAAAAAAATCAAGAATTTAAAATTGAAATTGTGTCAAGAATTGTCAGCAGGAAATTACCATTTTGAGAAACTTTGGTAAAAAAAACTCACATATTAATACAGTATTGACCCATACATTAGAGAGGATGAATGGAGAAAGTTTGTGGGCCCCTATTCTCCCAGGAAACTATGATCTTCTTTCCCTTCCTCCACCTCTAAGTACGTCACCTCAATTTACTTCAGTTTAAAATAAACCAAATTAAATTCAGTAACCTGCTAATTACCATTCTCAGTAGATTCATTGCTGCCAAAATCCAGTTGTTTGGAGATTAAATCCATCAGTGAATGAGGTTGAAACTATAAGATGCCTTGTAATCTTACTAAGAATTGTGATAATTGATGCTCTTTTTTAAGTTTAAATATTTTTATGTCAAAATTATGAAAGTAATGATATTGAACTAATTTTTCCAGGTAATATTCATCCACAGTTCAGACACAGATGGTCGGGCGCTACTGGGACGCTTCCAGACAACATCACAAAATCAAGAAGATGACGTTGAAATCAAAGTCCAAGTATGTACTCTTTTATATCCATTTTGTATTGAGTGTGCGTGTGAGCGTGTGGTCTAGTATTGAATTGTTAACCCAAAATGTAAACCCAATGTTGTTGTATGTAGACCTCTATGGCCTGGCATTAAAACAAGACCTGGCATTTAAACAAGATTTGCCATATACAATGCAATAACTCATCACTGAGGTTGAATCCATCCCTTTCAAAAATTTGTCTAGAAATTATTTGGGAGTCTGACTGAGGAAAAACCGCAGATCTTCTATGAGGAACATTATTTAATTAAACTTTCTGTGAAATCAAAGGAGCATCGACAATGAAATTGTGGAAACATGTATCTCATTTTTAGTTTTGATGTTCCATTTTTTCCTCTAATTTTATCATAATTTTGTACAAAATAGACTGCACAGAGAATTTAATCAGGAAAACAAAATTAAGTATGGGAAAGTTTTTTTCATTAGTGATGATGAGTCATCCTTCAAGCAAAGGAAAATACTTTTGCTTCACTTACCCCGAAATTTCTCTTTCAAGTGGCTCAGATGAAGTAATTTCATAGAACAAAATAGTTTTACATCAATGTAAAGAGTCTACAAAGCTTTGTATCTTTCGTAAAACTAGGACTTTGCATCCTAAATGTTTAGATTATCACTCAAAAATCTGTGATCTTAGTCGTCTTTTTGTACTTTGACTGTCTTGTGTACCTCTATCTCCTTGAATATTTCTGGTTAATTTTATTTCCAACATGTCAGATTTTTTCATGGAATGAATGAACCATGAGCCTCCTATTCTCTTCAGTAGGTTTTCCTTTCTTCCCTAAGAAACTTTACTATCCGTCTTAAGACCTTTCTCTTCAGTTATCTTTCATAACTGATTTTACTGAGAGTATAAGTAAGTCAAACTTTAATTTGTAATCAAATTTTACTCGTTTATGTCTTCTCTGTTCCATAATCTGCTTACTGCGAATCATAGTAAACTTGTTTCAAATCTCCATGCTTACATTAGGATTTTGTTGATTAGGCTCAATTTCACTGAATGAGTTTGTAACTCAAATTTTTCTTACCTATCCACCCTTTCTTTTTCTTTTTCTTTTTTTGTTCTTCATCACACCCTAGGATGCTTTAAATCTGATTAAATTTCACTAAGTTCCTCAACTCCTAGCAATTGATTCCTTCAGTTGGTTCGCCCTATTATTTAAAAGTAATATTGAATATTTGCATGCACGCAACCTCTGTTTTTATTTTTGTGTTTCTTATTTTTAGGCAATGAAAAATCCAAATTTGCATGCAGTAATTTTTTAAACCCTGGTTGCTCATTTTGAATGCCTCTCTACAATTATGAATAAGTGAGAACTCCTAGAAACTGACTGATAATTCTTTTATCATAGACTTGAAAGTTGGATTTCTTCTTTCATTTCCTTTATACATACATACTTTTTTAAAAGTTCCATTAACTGTTATGTCTTTAAAAAATTTAAAAGAACTAAAAAAAGATAAAAATTGATTGACTGAAGTGAAACTCCTAATGAACAGAAATCACATTCCTAGACCAAGCTCAGAGTCCCATCCTATCAAACTGTATCATGGTATTTAGTTGATAAATCTGAAATCACCCAGCTATTTTTATTTAAATGTTATTCATGCTTGCATTTTATCTCGCCCCAATTTTCAATTCTATTCAACTTCAAATTTGTTGCTTCTTATTAAGAATCGTATCAATCCTATGTACCTATAACCACTGAGTTTTTCTTTCAATGTGCACCTTTTTTTCTCTGTTTACTCTAATATATAAAGCTACTCTCTTGAAATGAAATGTGAACTGGTCAAATTTTTATTTAATTTATTCATTTTTTTTTTTATTTACTTCTTAATTTTTCCCCTATCGGCCATGAGCTGCAACTTTTGCTTCGTCTTTAACTTCTCAGCATAATTAATGATTTTTTAGTGCTTGATTTTTGTCACCTGAGTCTTGTAATTATTACTAGAGAAATGTGTATATTGTCTTGTTGGAAAATCATATTGCATCCATAGGTGTGTGTTGCTATTAGTGTTATGATTTGATCATCAAATTATGTTACTTTTGAAAATTTGCACAGAGTATTTGAAACATGAATAATAGTCTGATTCAGTGACTGAAACATTTGATATTCAATACAACTAATGACTCCGCCCAGAACAAACGGAATATTTTGATATCAATGTTTAAGGGTAGCACAGTTTAACGGTGATATATCAAATGATGCAAGCTACTAAATAAGTCGATTTGGTCTAGTAGAAAGTTCACAGAAAATTGATTGTTGCATTCGATTCATTTAATGCAACCTTAATAGTAGGGCGGATAAGGGGAAAAAGTTCCCAGAATCGTGCATTTCTGGAAGAAAGCATGAAACTTTCAGGATATCATCTTTACCTATAGAAGGTTCAATTTCGCAAGTGAGCCCAAAATTCTGAGGCCGGGGGGGCAGGGGGCCCTGATTTCGCTATGTTTTGCCGAATTTTCGCGTTGGATCATCGTGAGAACGCCGTTAACAATGTAAAATGTGATCAAAACCTGTGTAAACGTCATTAATAGGTTCTCTCAAACAGTATCCTAAAATGCTAGCACTGTCCGATACCGGAGCACCCCTCAAAATGCCTAAAATTCAAAATGGCGCCCATAATAAGGCCTCCTGAATATCGGTATTTTCATTTGTGCATATCCTGTCATGTGAGGTATCGTTTTCCATGTAATTTTGGTCGCAGATTTCATATTTGAAGTCAGAACAACCCCCCGGTCAAAATTGGTGCCCCCAATCCAAGATGGCGTCCAGATTTGAAAGGCAGGAGGGTGCATTTTTTAAACTTTTAGGTACGCGATAAGGCAAGTGATATGTCATTTCCTATGTAATTTTGGTCGCAGATTTCATTACTGAAGTCAAAATAGTCCTCCGGTCAAAATTGGTGCCTCAAATCCAAGATGGTGGCCAAATTTTAAAGGCAGGAGGGTGCATTTTTTCAAATTTTTACGTGATGAGGCAAGTGATATGTCATTTCATATGTAATTTTGGTCGTACATTTCATTATTGAAGTCAAAAAATCCCCCCGGTCAAAATTGGTGCCCGAAGTCTAAGATGTCGGCCAAATTTGAAAGGCGGGAGTGTGAATTTTTATGAGAAAAAAAATCACGTGAGATGACAAGTGAGGTATCCATTTATACGCATTTTTAGTCAACAAAACGAATCTAAATGAAATGTAAAAAAAATCTTTTACACAAAAAAATGACACGAGATAATCAAGATGATTGTCATCATGGCTGACAAGTGAAAAATGATGAGCCACTAATAGTGAGGCGTCTTGCTGGTTACTGCACAAAAACTCTGAACTCAATTTCAGATGCCCTAGATTCTCGAGACCTTATTATGGGCGCCATTTTGAATTTTAGGCATTTTGAGGGGTGCTCCGGTATCGGACAGTGCTAGCATTTTAGGATACTGTTTGAGAGAACCTATCAATGACGTTTACACAGGTTTTGATCACATTTTACATTGTTAACGGCGTTCTCACGATGATCCAACGCGAAAATTCGGCAAAACATAGCGAAATCAGGGCCCCCTGCCCCCCCCCCCGGCCCCCATGGCCTCAGAATTTTGGGCTCACTTGCGAAATTGAACCTTCTATAGGTAAAGATGATATCCTGAAAGTTTCATGCTTTCTTCCAGAAATGCACGATTGTTATGCTTATCCGCCCTACTATAATGGCTAGGGAATTCTAAATTCCTATAAGTTTCTAAACCACCATTCTTATCAAGCTCGTGTAAAAATGCAGAACCGAAATTTTGAAACACCTCAATTTGACTATATTTTGCAATAAAAAACTTAATACTGTTTTTTACTCATTTTAGAAACAACATTCAAGTCTCTAATTTCCTCATGCAGATAAGTGCTCCTATGAATACACTAGAAACAGTAGTTTCTTATTGCAAAATATTGTCCAATTGAATTGTCGTGATGTCTTTGTTTCGGCATTTATAATGAGAGACTATCCAAAGAGAATGAGTCATCTTGATTAAATACAAACTTCTCTCAATACTTCTCTCATTTTTGTGTTTAGCTTAAATTTTCTAGTGGCATGCCTGTTAGATGTCCTTGCATGTAAGGCTGATGAAATTCACTGACGCAAATGCTTATTAGAGTGGCTCAGAGAACTTAAATGATTCTCACCTGACCACTCGAGATTCATTGCAGGTGGAGTCCATCATAGAGTTTGAACCTGGCCTCGATACATTCCATGATCAGCTCAAGGAAATGAAGAATGCTCAAGCACGCGTCTATTTAATGTATGCAAGGTAAGTGTTTAAGCTAAAATTCTTGGTTACGCCTGCAAATCAAGATCTCTTCACCAAGGTGTCTACCAGTCTGGAAAGTCTAGAAATAGTACTGATTTCTCAAGGGTGGTCTGGAAGCACTGAAAAAGTGTGGAAATTCTGCAAGGAGGTCTGGAATTTTTTCCTTCACACCACGCGTGTTTTTTAATAAAGCCTGAAAAGTATGCAATCCTCTGCGTGTTGATTCTTAGAGTAGTATATGCCTACAAAATTGCGATTGTGCAGTCAGTTAATTACTAAGCCACCAATGGAATATTGCGGCTACGTTATTTTTGTCGCAATTTCAAACTTTTGAAATTTTTTGAATTTTGTCTAATAGAGGTATTAAAAAGTGTTGAGTTCTTCTGTTGAGGAGGTACTGAATTTCTTGGGAATGTACTGAAAAAGTACTGTAAAAGTACTTATTTTTGGCCATCCTGTTTCAGTAGACAACCTGTTTACATTTCTCCCATAACTGCTTTAAATTTTTTGAAGAGAAAGTCCCAAAATTCTCTTTGGGCATTTGCGATGGGCCTTTTAGTTGAGGTTTGAATTAAAGCTCTACACAATAAGTATGTTTTCTTTTCTAAATGTTACAGAAAAAACGAATCACATGATGGAAAGTCTTGAAATCAATTCCTGAACAAAATATCATTGTTTACAATCAACATTGGTTGAACACTAAAAATACTTTTTATACTTTGACTTCCAATTGATGTGTGGAATAAATACTTGTTAGTAGGTATTATGTTGAGGAGTTAATTTCCAAACTTTTTATTTTGTTAATCGTTTTTCTATGTAAGATTCTGGAGAGGAAACATGTATAATTTTTCTCTAGTTCCAGTCTTGTCTAGTAGCTCATTTTTCTGAATATATCTAAAATTGCATAGAAAGATGCTTGTGGACGAAAAAATAGGATTATACCCACAAACAGAATGATATTTTGCCCCCAAGTCTCAAGTACTTTTAATCGGGTATTATGAATACAAAAAAATATGGTTTTAAAGAAACCTGCTCGTAGCGTAAAACTTTTCTGCCTCAAAATTTTCAACGCTGCTGTGGGCCTGTATGGATTTATCGCCAAGCTTCAACAGTTGGACAAATGTTAATACAATCTTCTGCCACTCAAAATTGACTCAAAATTGCTCATAATCGTGAGTTCCATGATTTGGGAAAAAAGTGACACCATCAAGCATTTGAAAATGAATTCATTTTTTAAGTAGTTTTTCAAATTTGTGTGTCATACATTTTTTCAAGTAGTCTCAATTAAAGCTTTCAAATTCTACTGTAATTAGATTTAAGTTTAAAAAAGTTGATTTTGATCATTTTAATGATCTGCACAGAAATTTCTCTCAAATTTTGATGCGCTATATTATGGAGCATAAAATATTCTCACACAGGAAGGAATACATCAAGAAAAACAGGCCGTGTCAAGTGAAAAAATTATCTTTCATCAGTGTCAATTCCACCGACTTTATAGATATATATACTATATATTTATTTATATATATATATATATATATTTATATACTATATATTTATTTATATATCTATATTTATACTATAAAGATAATAGGCAATTGCTAGTTTCATTTTAATTTGTCAGGTTCTTTTGCCTCATTCTCATGAGCCTGCATGTATCCATGAAATATTTCCATCCCCTGAATTTTTGTTACAACCATTCTAAATTTATACTCTTCAAATACCATTCCAGCAGTAAGAAGGATGCTGAAGTAATATTCCGAGATGCGGAGGCACTAAACATGACCGATGCTGGTTACGTCTGGATAGTAACTGAACAGGTGCTCAATGCAAGTAATGCCCCTGAAGGGATCATTGGACTTAGACTCATGAACGCAACAAGTGAAGAGGCACACATCAAAGACAGTGTGTAAGTTCCTTCAATTTTTTTCTTTTGGGTCAGGAGAGGGGGTAATGCGTCTAACGTGTTTAAACATAAGTATTTTGAACATCCAATTTTTCATGCTGAGATACCCTATAAACATCATGAAAAAAATCTTATCAATTTCTAAGATAGATTTAATTTTTGAAAATTTTAGTGTGAAAGATATGTTCAGATGAATTGTGTACTCTATCATTGCCGCATTTTGGAAATGAGGTTTCTAGTTTTAACGAGTGTTTTATCTTTGCCCTAAAATGTTTGTACCCGCTATTTTATTTTTACAAGTCGCCTACAGTTCTTCAGGAGCCATGAGGATTTTTAATAATGTAGGGGACATTTTGCGGAGAGCAAGATCTTGATAAAAATCAAGGATGCGCAGTATTTTTAAGTTCCAGAACTCGATTTCAAGTTGCATTTCAGTTTAGATTTTAATGAACTTCTAGACCTGATGAACTTATCACCAAATCGATGACATAGATAGAGGTGCAGAAAACAGATCACATTAGAGCACCTAGTTCATGCGACCTCCGCCCTACCTTTCTCTGATGTTCTTGAATACTACATAGCCCTGCTCCTTCGGTGAAGGAATGTAATTTATCACTAGAATTTACAGTTCATGAGGCATAGGTCATCATCGTACCTCTCCAATTGACACCTAGATAGAAAAAAATTCAAGTAAACTGTTGTTCTCTTTTTCAGACATGTCTTAGCCTCAGCTCTAAGGGAAATGAACAAAACTGGAATCATAACAGAGGCTCCACAAGACTGTGACAATTCAGGATCCATCTGGGAAACTGGAAAAACCCTTTTTGAGTAAGACAGTGTACACCTATTATCTTTTAGCATCTTTACTAGCTCACCTAAGAAGAAACTTATATGAATGACCCAACTGGTCTGCTACTGCTACTAAGTGATGCATTTTATTTTGTAGCCTTGATAGTAATGTTTGACCATTGTAAACATTGTCAATCATCAAGTCAGTGAATCAAGTTGAGACATTTATATTCTGTTATTTTTTCAAAGCTCTTGAAAATGAAATATTCAGATGATTAAATACTAATCAATAATAACAGTAAAGTCGATAAGTTAGTCTCGAGTGTTTGAGCAATCTTCAAACTGGCTTAAGTCTGGTTTGGTTTGCCCTCTTTTGAGTGTAATTCATGTCAAAATATTCCAAGAACACTGCTCTATGCTTTCGTAACAGGTGGTAGAATAGTGCTGGGTCCCTACCATTAGTGTGAACAACTATTACGGTGAATTATTTAATTTTTAATATGTTTTCATTCTTTAGTATCAATAACTCCTTTTATGGACAGAGGTCCCTTTTCCCATCAATACTCACACATCATCAATTTTTTTTCATGCAATCTTAAGCTAATAAATAAAATTTATTCTTGTAATCTTAATTTCTATGTCCTCTCTTGACAGATACGTGCGGAAACAAGTTTTGTTGAATGGAGCGACAGGGAAAGTTGCTTTTGATGATAGCGGAGACAGAATTTTTGCAGAGTACGATGTAGTTAACCTACAAGAGGGAAAGCGTATTGTTCCAGTTGGACAATATTACTTCAATGCAGTAAGACTAAGTTCCTAATTTTTTCTCTCATTTTTTTATTTTTCAATTTTTTGTCTCTTGTCTCTTAAAAACGATGAAGAAACTATGTCCTCTTTCTAATAATAAAGTACAACTCTCTTGAGGCTTTTACAAGATGCCAATGTATCTTTTTACGATTGAAAAGTTCTCTGTAGTAAATAGTAGTGTTCATTGGGGTAATATACTTATGATTTTGCTGAAGATTTATTGGTTATGAGATGAAAATCAGAAATTAATATTTTTAGTAATTGTAGTATTTTTTTAATTGGAAAAGTCCAAGGAACTACTTTGTTGATGAATTTTTTCCCTTCTTCTCTTTCTTTTTTTTCAATGGGGCACTACAGAAGGTATATACTGAAACCCTCAATCAAACGTTTCCTTTCAAAAATTGTACGTATATTATGATTCACACAATGAAAAGTTTGTAAATCTACTTTTTGAGAGGATAGGTGTAAGTATTTATAATTAACGTTACTTAAGTGTCAAAATACAAATGGCATCATGTGTGCAATTCATGTTCCTCTTGATCAGCGTCAGCACACTTGTTGATATGTTGCTTAAAAAGAAAGAAAAAAAGAAATTCTTGTTGATAGTTCTGTTATCTGTTTATAGGAACAAAACAAAATGAAACTACGCATTGATGATGGAAACATAACCTGGCCTGGCAGGTTGCAGTCTAAACCAGAAGGATTCATGATTCCAACTCATTTGAAGGTTCTTACCATTGAGGAAAAGCCGTTTGTCTATGTCCGAGAACTCTCAGGAGCCGCTGAAGCTGCGGGTGAAGGGTGCGGGCCTGAGGAAATACCTTGTCCACATTTTAATTCATCTGATGAAGGTAGTCAAAAGTTCATAAATTTCAATTAATTCCGTACGGCTTAAAATCACACATTTCAATCATTACAATAAATTATAAGGGTAAAAACATTTTCATGTGCTCAGTATGTGATGAAAACCCCACTGCGGAAAGACTGAAAATTAAAATATTGCTATCTTAGCAAAGAGGAGTGTTGTATGAATATCACACAGCACTTTTTGACAGTTAAATTTTTAGCATAGGCACTTCACAGGCACCAATGAATGTTGTGAAGACAACTACATAACCATCTTTTTCTTTTAAATCATAATTTTGTTGAAAATGAATAAAAATTCAGCTTACAGTGATTGACTGCTCAGCTTTTTGCTGAGAAATTTTGAAGATAGGAGTCAGGCATGAAATTCTGTCTGAAAAGCCTCTTATTTTGATATTCTTTCTTGAATTTTTAGATTCGCGAACATTTTGTTGCCGAGGATACTGTATCGATCTATTGCGGCAGCTCTCACAGACCATCAATTTCACCTACAACCTAGCTCTATCGCCTGACGGTCAATTTGGCAGCTACCTAATTAAAAATACCTCTGGTAAGAAATGGCCAATCAAATTTCTAAAATGTAAAAATAATGTGGAACAAAAAATGATTTATTTCAATCCAATCCCTTGCAACCTCAGGATCCTCCTAAATTTTCATTGGAAATTTGATTTTGGTGTCAGCTCCAATTTTCCATTATCGAAGAGGACTATGAACTTGTTTAATGCAGTCTGAAAGAAATGAAACAAATTTATGATCTGAATTATGTAATTCAGAAAAAATTATCAGTTTACTTATGCTTTTACAACAAGAAATAAAAGGACGCAATCATCTCCTTAAGTTTTTTAATCAAGCTCTGAAAGTACTTTTAATACAAAAGTCATAAGTATTTTTGTTTTAGGAAGAGAATTTAAAATTAAATTTTCTACTTTTTTTTCTTCTTCTTTTTTTTGGACTATTAACACGAGATTCTAAACTTTGAAAATGTAAATGAACAAAAAATGAGTTGTATCAAAAACTCTAATTTTCAAATTACCTGATTTTATCAAAAAGGTAAACATTTATCTGATTTTAACATTTACCAATGCAAGAGAAAATTTTCATTTTCAAGAAGAGAGCTAGTTTGATGAATGAGGATCTTGAAGGGCTGAACGATCAGCTACCCCCTGTCCTAGTTCTGGAATCTGACTGAGGGTGCGCTGCGAGCACCCCCGGTCGTCACCTGCTGAAGATTGGAACGGTTAGGCTCCCAAAACAAATTTGTCCTTTTTGTTAAGATCAGATAATTTGAAAGTTAAAGTTTTTGATATGACTCATTTTTTATTAAACTTTCTACGCTTTAAATGTCTTCATCATCAACAATTATTCTTATTTTAAGTTTATTTTCCTTCCTTTTTTCTGATCTACAGTTGGAGGGAAGAAGGAGTGGACAGGACTGATCGGAGAGCTAGTTGCTGAACGTGCTGACATGATAGTTGCTCCGTTGACAATTAATCCAGAGAGAGCAGAATTCATAGAATTTAGCAAGCCTTTCAAGTATCAAGGTATCACAATTCTAGAGAAAAAGGTAAGTCAAACAAAGTGTCATATACTGTATAAAAATAGCCCAAAAGTGATAAGAATCTATGTATGCATACAAAATTTATTCATGTATGCAAGCATTCAAAATTCAAGCCATCAATGTTGAGTTTGGATGTTTAATCTAAGTCAAACAAGTATAGGGGCTCAATTTTAACTAGCATACAAAACCTCTTGAGCTGTTATATTTATGAAATTAATGAATTCCAAGGATATTGAAAATAATCTATAACTCATGATCAGTAAATCAGAAACCTTATCTGTGTGGTAAAAAAGATTTCGTTCATTCCGAGCTTCATCTGTTTTCATACTTTTCAAAATATACTTGAATTTCAATTGCTACCACCTATATAATTTCTCTCTCATGATATGAAAGTGGAAGTTTTCTTCAAGAGTACCTATTCTTCAATCGATTTGGTCAAGGGCACATCGATGGTGAGACTCCTAAACCATGTATCTCGGTTCCCAACGTTGCAGACATCCTTCATACTTTGTTTTCTTAAATGGAGAACCACTCAACCTCAATGTTTAAAAACTTCCGTGCTTTTTCTTCTCAGTGCGAAGCAAGTTCTGAGGAAACTTTAAGAAATTATGTTGATTTGTTCCCCTTCAAAAAAATAATGCAGGAGTGGATAATTTTAAACACTGTTTACGAGATACGTGGTTTGAAAGTTTCACCGTCGACGTGTATCGCAATGTTTGGTTTCACATCTTTTCTGATGATCGGTACCCCTGCTGATGAAATAAAACAAGATTTTCCTATCTCCAGAGCGAGCCTTTAAAATTTATCAGTATATTTTTTCAATATCTGGGATCTTATTTTATTTTTTTTTAATCCCTACCATAGCCATCCAGGTCATCAACCTTGGTCTCTTTCTTGCAACCATTCAGCAACACTCTCTGGATTTTGGTCATGGTCTCTGTGCATGTCGTGGCCCTGGTCCTCTACTTACTCGACAGGTTCTCTCCATTTGGACGCTTCAAACTGTCCAACTCAGACAGTACGGAAGAAGATGCTCTGAACTTGTCAAGTGCAATTTGGTTCGCTTGGGGCGTTTTGCTCAACAGTGGTATCGGTGAAGGTAATGAAACATTATTTTCTTATGGAATCAGGCAAATAGAAGCGAAAATTATACTATTACTCTCACCGTTGCCTACGAGAATGGAGAGGCCGTAACTAGTCAGTTCTGTGACGTCAAGCTAGTAGATATTTACCGAAAACAACAAGCATCTCCGGGTCATCAGTGCATCAATGAGTGAGGCAGTCGCTGCGTGGACCAATCAGAGTGGCTCTCGATCAGCCGAAGTTGCGCGAGCGGCCCGTTTGAATCTGAGTGGAGTAACAATTTTCGGTATTACGCATTCATTTCCTCGATATTTAGACAATGTCACAAATGAACTAGTTAGTTTTCTAAAGTGAAATTTCATCCTCTTTCTAAACGGTTCTTATGAAATTTTGCGTCAGATCAACCCTGAAAGAGATATCGGCGAGAAATCATCGCGCGGCAAGCGTTCTCCCATAAGAACGCGTGTTAAACTGCGGCCGAGTTTCATCTACTAGTGTGACGTCACAGAATCGTAGTTACGGCCTCTCCATTCTCGTAGGCAACGCTCTCACGTGAACTGTCCAAATTGCTATGATGATAAACAGTTGCCATTTATATTGGATTATTCAATTTCAAGGGTGGTAGTACATCGTGATATCATCAGATCCAAAACTTGCGATCTTACTTGTTTAAATTGCAACTTCATCAATGTTGACATTCATTCAGGTCATTATTGGCATTTTATAAATGAGTCTGCAGCACTGTTTTTTTTGACATAAATTCATTTTTGGATGGTACGTGAGAAAAGAGAATAGCTGCCTTTTTTCAATTTTCATTTAATAAGATTTTAGCTCAGCAAAATAATTTGAAAGCAGTTAAAAATCCAGCCCCCTTTCTAATGGAAAAATATCGCGCCAATAGATTTTGTAACGGCACAAGAAAAATTTGCTACTGTGTATCCTTTTACCCATGTTTGTTTATTGCTTTTCAGGTTGCAATTATGTTTAGAAATTATGTGTCCCCACCGTGCTTGCAATATTATCGCTATTTGAAGTGAATGTTCTTGTTTTTTTTTTTTTTTTTTTTTTTTTTTTTTTTCATGAAATTATTTGTTTGTGGTGGTGGTCATGCTGCATTGCATACAAGGTGGTTGAATCCAAGGTCATCGCCTTATCTGTATGACCTCATAAGTTTCAGGCCAATGAGAAGCATTCCCTGTAAGTGCCAATCACACCTGCAAACTAGACGCGCATCTTGGGTGGCAAGTAAGCCTTGGGCTGTTTTTGGCAATCTCCGTAGCCTATCAGGTTGCAACTTGCCGCCCGTAACTCGCTCAAAGTAGGATTGGATCCTACTTTTTGTGTCTAGTAAGCTGGTGTATCTGGTGCTTTATACCCTCAATCGTATGCCGTTTTTTTAGTCAAAAAAGCTATTTTAAGCTTTTCAAAGCTTTGAAACGCATTGCTTGCTAAAATTAACTGTAGAAAGACTGCAAGGCAACTTATGGAACTTGCAGAAGACTTATTGTGATATAATGGCCTAGTTATTGATAATCCAGTGATTTTACAGTGATAAAGTAGAAATGAAATCACAACTTTATTCCAAAAACTGGTAACTGTTCTGTCATAAAAGTCTACTGTGAAAATAAGTTCTTGATAGGGGATGTTTACAAGCCTAGAAAGTCTGAAAAACGGAAAGTATTCTAATGACAGGTCTGGAATTCTAGAATTAGAAGTCGGTCAAGCTTTGTACGATTTTGCCTGCAAATAATCTTTTCCCTTAGTGTTTAGTATGAGTTACGAGTAAACAACAAGCACAGTGAAATGGCTCAAAAACTGTCTCCAGTCTTTGCATCTGTAATCTCAATTTTAAATTTTCAGGGACACCACGGAGCTTTTCTGCTCGAGTTTTAGGCATGGTTTGGGCAGGATTTGCTATGATTATTGTCGCATCCTACACTGCCAACTTGGCTGCTTTCCTCGTCTTGGAACGTCCAAAAACGAAGCTCACAGGAATTAACGATGCTCGGGTATGTACTGAAATACTACAGATCTTCATATTACCCATCTAATTTTGAGGCTTGGAAAGTTATCTAATGCGAAGCAAAAAGCACATTTTTTTAGGGTATGAAAGTTATTCACATCTGAATTAGCTGTGCCACAGCTTGTGGCACTACTCATAAAAAATTATTGCAGTTTGCCAAAGTTTGTAAATCGCCTCCCGATGAATTTTAGCAATTAAAATGTGTGTGATCAATTTTTCTATCTGTCACATTCGTATCTGAAAACCGTAAGATTGAAATATGGTTTAAAACCTTTTCCTATCTTAAAGATGAATTAAACTACTTGCAGCTTTCTCTTGAAGATACTTGAGAGCATTTTCAAATACCAGTCTTTCAATCCCATTTGAATCAGTACGTTTATAAAAAGTAGAAGTTCAATTTTTGCAATGAAAAGGTACGCGAGATAATGGGTGTGGAGAAGGACATCGTGCACGATATCAGGTCCAAGCAGTTGGTCTGGTATGGACATGTGCGAAGGATGGCAGATGATCGGTTGCCCAAGCAGGTCTTCAATTGGGTTCCTCCCGGAAGGCGACAGCGTGGACGTCCTGTGAAAGGTTGGCGACAAGGGGTGGAGGAGGAGATCAGAAGGTGCCAATTGCCTTATGATCTCTGGGAGGATAGGGGGCAATGGCGTTTGGGCGTCGCAGAGCGCGAGGCGGCGCTATAAAAGCGGCTTTATGTATGTAGAAGTTCAATTTTTTAAGCTCGTTTTTTTTTCATCTTTGACGGTATTTTTATATGACATTCGCCCTGCGCGTCTGTTATTTGTGTTCCAAGAAGCACACTACTGCTGCTTTCGAGTGTAATATTTTTAGGACAACCGGAGAGTTCAAAAATGAAGAAAGAAAAAAAAAAAAAAGACTGATTTTGAAACTGGACGCCTGCCCTTTTCAAAAGTAATGATTCATTTCACAAAAACTGCTCTCCTGTAAAATTTAGCATCTGAGAGTTAGGATTTCTTTTCCTGAAATCACAAGTTGATTTGCGGAAAAAGTCAGGAACTAGTCAAGAATTTTTCTAGCGTTTGTTCAATTATTCTAATGAAAATTCGTTTTATATGCACTGTTTCAGCTTCGCAACACAATGGAAAATCTGACCTGCGCCACAGTGAAAGGCTCGGCAGTTGATATGTACTTCCGACGACAGGTTGAGCTCTCAAACATGTATCGTACAATGGAGGCCAATAATTATGACACAGCTGAGGAGGCAATTCACGATGTGAAAATTGGGTAATTTGAATACTTTTCAACATTTTTTCAATATCACTCTCCCCATTTTGCAGGATTTAATTTTAAGCTATTTTTTCCTGGGTACAGATATATTTTTCTGTCAAATAAAATGTAAAAAGGTAAAATTTGCATGATTGTGACTTTATGACAAACCAATTTAACTGTAGGAACTGATAAACGAAAAAAACACTGAGAAATGTGACCCAAACAAGTGGTAAAATAGTACTGGGTCCACACGATTTTGCGGAGAAAACAAGGCCAAAAATTCTGGTGCTCATTAGAGCTAAAAAGTTTTGACTCCAATTGAAATTTTGTTAACTTTTTGACCTTTTTCCCCTGCAAAATAGCGTGGACCCAACACTATTTTACCACCGTTTAACTGATAAATAGTAATCCTTATGTAACACAGAAGAGGCGCAGATCAAGTTTGACTTTGAAAAAACGTTTTTAATCCGAATTTCAAAAGCAGAGCATCATTTTATTTTTATTAAGAAGCAAATATCCTTAATAGGATATTTTTTTATTTACTCAACTAGCAGGGACTCCGTAAAATATCACTAGTTTTTTAGGAGAAGCTCTTTAATTATTATAGAGGTTGGAAATTTTTTCTAAAAAAAAAAATTCTTGGCTTTATGTCTTTTTTTAATTTTTTTTTTTTTACGTTTCATTTCAGAAAGTTGATGGCTTTTATATGGGATAGTTCTCGACTTGATTTTGAAGCTGCTCAAGATTGTGAACTTGTCACAGCCGGTGAATTATTTGGACGATCAGGATATGGTATCGGTTTGCAGAAAGGATCACCTTGGTCTGATTTTGTAACACTGGCTATATTGGATTTCCATGAAAGTAATTATTTTTCACTCTTTTTTTTCATGTTTTCTGTGCATCAACTCGTAGCTCTAGTGGTCAGAATTGGACTGCATTTCTGACTAAACATAGGAGAAGAAGGCCAAAAGTGAAAAATACAATATTTAAGATATGTATACCTACTACTGCTTAGAGGAGTCAAGTCCGTAACATTTCCTGGAAAAAATACCCGAAAATTCCAAAAATTGTCAGCGTTTTGATTTTCAGTAAGAATTTCTCTCCTGGAGAATTGGACCTTTCACTGCAAATCTCCTCCTCCTGTGCCCAGCCTCTTTTTTCGATTAAGATCTACCAGTATTGCAATACTACTGAGATTGTGCAACTTGTTATATCTCGCAAGAAAAATCAGAACATATCTAACAGTTTCTATCTCCCTACCAAAAACTAAATAATTAAAAAAGAAAATTGCCTTGTAAATACATTTATCATTCATTGATTGTTACTTTATTGTAGACATTCAAGTTGTCTAATCTAATCAACATCACAATGCTCGTAATTTCTCATTGCAAAATGCAATCAAGTCTCATCCAAACATTAAGTTGAACTGCAGAGTGCAATTGTCTCATCAGTAGTATCGTAAGTGCATGCCATCAACTCTACGAAGAACAGATCTTATTCTAAAGAATCTGCGAATGATTAATATGAGTTGAAAGAGCCTTTTATGAGAAAGCTGGCCATATCTGATGGCTTCATCTGGGAATTTGAAGAGGCTCACATATAGATTGGTTTGTGAATATCTTGGTGAGCAGATGAGAAAATAGAACAAAAATTCATATGTTTTTATTTTCAGGTGGTTTCATGGAAAGTTTAGACAACAAGTGGATCCTGCAAGGCAACCAGCCGCAGTGCGAGCAGTATGAGAAAACACCTAACACTCTAGGCTTGAAGAATATGGCTGGTGTGTTTATTCTGGTAGCAGCTGGCATAGCCGGCGGTGTAGGCTTGATAGTCATAGAGATGGTTTACAAAAAACACCAAATTCGCAAACAAAAAAGGATGGAACTCGCACGGCATGTGGCAGATAAATGGCGTGGAGCTATTGAAGTGAGTTCTTCTATCTTGCAAGAAAGTCCATCATTTTTAAGTTTCCACCAAAAATGTTTTTAAAAAAATTGTAATAATACTTACTGTAATATGCGTGTTTCATGAAGGAAATTGTTTTTTTGCTGGATGTTGTATCATCAATATTCAAAAAATTTATTTGAAAAAAAAAAAAAAAAATGATCATATTAAATAATGAGTTTAAATGTGTAAGTACAAATAATAGTAAGACATAATTGATGAAAGTTCAAAAATTTTTCTGTAATAATACTGCAAAATTAAGCAAAATTACAACTTTCCCACTGAAATATGTGTGCAATGGTATGTATTATCCCAACACTTTCATATTTGAGCACATGCAAAATTCAATTTAACAGTCAAAAGACATTAAGGCATTAAAGCATTTGTGTCGTATGTCCTTATCTCACCTCAGTGAAGGATTTTTAATGTCGTTTATTGGGTACAAAAAATAATCAGAAGACCAAGTCAATAACATCCAAAAACTTATGATTAATGCCTGTTGTTATTGCAAATTTTGCTTATCAGTACCATGTAAATGCTAAAAAGTCATAAAGTCTCATTAAAACGATTGAAAACTAATCTAATTCATTTACTTGTTTTTACGCGCTTTGTTCATAATACATCTCAATTTAATCAATTTTGTAATATGTTTTTGTATCTCCACAGAAACGAAAGACATTACGAGCAACGATTGCAGCCCAAAGGCGACTGAAATCCAATGGAGTCAATGACACGGGTGAAGTGGTGCCACGTGGAGTACTGCAAATAGTGAGCCCGATAAGATCTGTTGAGTCCTTACCAAGACATGTCATCGATGCACCAAGCCCTATTCGTGTCTGGCCTGGTAGCAACATCAGGCAGCGAAGGACGGATGAAATTCACTCGCCTCCAGCATACGATGCCCAGCCCAGTGACTTGATCGTCTGAAATTAATACCTGTAAGCTTTTTTTCGCCATAGAATTAAAAATATCTTCTGATCCAAGCAGCTTGGTTTTTCGGAGCTTCCAGATGTAAATTTGAATTTGTTCAACATTTTCTTATACTAGTAGCCGACCAAGTCGGATTTTTTTCTTCCGGTAAAAACTTGAAAGGAAACCTGTCAAATTTCGGATCAAAAAGCATTGTTGTGTTTCTTGACAAAAGTATTCAGTAAAATTCACTCGTTTTTTCTTTAAAAATATTGACCCTATTCAATGTTTTGAGATGCGTATGAAAGTCAAATATTATGCCGTAAACACTCCGCAAACTGCAGTGAAAAATCAAACACACAGAAGAACAATTTTGTAGTTACTTGAGAGTCAAAGAAACATTTCCTTACGTTGCAAGGAACAATATTGGAAAAGTAAATTTATTAGTCCTCTTGACGTACTGAGTAAGGGATCTGGCAACACTGTTTTTTCTCCATTTAATCCATTAAAAATATCGTTTTAAGTGAGACAAGCTGTCTCGCCAAGAGTCAATCGTTTTACATGCACTTAAATTGAGGAAAAACAATGTTGCCAACTTTCGAGAATTGCCACTGCTAATGTCTTCTCGTGTTTTTGTGCAACAGAAAACTAATCAATATTTTGGGAGTGTATCTTTTTAAACTGAGTGGAAAATAGGCAGCGTGAACTACATCTACGTTCATTTTGGTCAAATCCATCCAAATACAACTACCAGGATATTTTATTAGCCATTAATTTTGTAAAAGATGTTTCTTTGAGTATTCGACGGGGGTCTTTTCGAATCTGCATTTTGCTTCAATTGCCTGATAATAAAGCCAGCAACTTGACTCTTTTCCCCATGGAAAAAAGCCTCCCCTGAATCAGCTAGGATTGCAGATAAGATAAAGTTAGCTTAAGAAGTCGTTATAGTAAGGAGAAAGACTTGAGGTCTCTGGAAAGGGAGCTTAATAAAGAAAGCATTGCCCATCATAGTGCTTTAAAAGGTTTACATTACTTTTGAACTTGCTTTGTCGATGATTCATCTCGCTAATGACATCTGAGTGATGTTGTTGAACATGAAATGGGTTTGCATCGCAAATCCTGCATCTATAAAGTTACCCACTGAATGGTGCCATTGTTAAATGTAGCTCATTAAGTATTTGTTCCATTTTTCTGCGAGCAGTAGCTCATATTGTTATGTCATGATTTTTACTGTTTTAGACACCCCTATTGTAAGGACTCTATTTTATTTTTTCAGAGAGAAAATTAATTTGGTGCAAATCTGGCGTTTTTTTAAACGCAATTAAATAGATTTTACGTCCTTAGATCAAAATTTTAGGGCTGGTATTTGAAGAAATTGTTCCTAAATAAGTGCTCAAGGATTATTTTAAGGTACGATTATTGATTTTTAGACTCCTCTAGACGCTGTATTAGTCACAAACAATAACTTAACCTTATTTCTTGAAATGAGCCTTACAGACAAATGAAATCAATTCATGTCTGATGTTCATTAGATATTTTCAGCAATTCAGTTGCTTGTCTTGCCATACCTAAAACATTGATTAACAAAGTCAATAGATTTGGTGAGCTCTTAATTATATTTGTCGCGCTTCACAAGAAATTATTCTACATACATCTTCATGTTTTAGATGAATGTTAGTTTGTAAGTTACAACGAAATCATTCCACTCCTCTGAAATACTGTACCTATCGAAAATTGGACGTTGTTAAATTAAATTATTCAAATATTAACTAACTGGAGTCAGGCTAAATGTGAGCAAGTCTGACCTTGGTTGAACTCTATTGTCAATAGCATGTAACAAACTTCGAAAAATTCAAACTGTCGCATTGCAGTGTTAGGAGTTAAAAATGTGTTATTGTTCAGATTCAGCTTAAATAGGGATTTAATGCCCCTTGACATGCCTTGACAGCGTTCAGAGATTTGTCTCCAATGTGACAGCTTGATAATTGGACTACATTTAGCAATTCAAAACTAAAACTTCTGGCTTAGTTCAGAAACAATGTATGGACCATCAGTTTCCCTATGCACATAAGTGTTTTTACGGATAAGTCAGAGATTATTCCTAATTGCAAAATGAAGTCCATTTACGGTTGCTAATTGTTATCACTTTTTAATCTTTTAACGCCAAGAACCAACTTTCACCCTGACAAAGTATTGCTGTTATCACTAATTCACACTTACTTCCATTTTTTTTTTTTTTTTTTTTTTTTTTTTTTTTTTTTTTCCACTTTGTATACCTAAATTTTGACAGTGATAGTGATTGTTGTAAAATCGTAAAGAGCGTTCAATTTATAGTTCTTACGTTTAATAAATTGTTTTTACACATTTCAAAGTCTCAGTCTATTTTTTAAAATCATTCTGATGTCACAATCAGTGAGAATTCTCTCTTGCTTTCTCTACCGATACACCTCAAGTAATGCAAAGCCAACATTATATTGGTGAAAATATTTCTAATTTCATTTGGAAACAATGGCAAGACTACTCACTCAATCATTAAATTGCAGATTAATAGTTTGAACTATTGAGATTGCAGCTTGCCATTTAAAAATGCTCTGGTAAGGTTCGAGTTTAGAGGAACAAAAAATTTCTCTCAAAAACTATTTTTTGTGTGCATCACATAACCTTTATCACGAGTATCATTGGGACTTGTGGAGGAGGGAGAAATTGGTGTTAACGAAGACAAGTTTAAAAATAAACGTTTATTTTTTTAAGAAAAAGAAATAGCACTGGTTTTAACAATTTTTGGATACAGAAGAAAATACATGCTAATTTGTGCTCAAACTTAAAAAATTAAAATAAATGTTGAAATGAAAGAAAGTTTGTCAAACAGCTTTACATATTACAATTAGGTAAAAATTTGTTGAAAATACAGAGTTAGATGGATATTCAGGACGAAAAAAGAGGAGGGAAGGACATTTAAAGTATGCATATCAAAAAAGAGAGTTTTGAGTACATTTTCTGAGAAGAGCACAAAAATGGAGTAGATGAATGTGAAGAATGAAAGCAATGTAATGTTTCAGTGCAACTGTGATCCACTTTCATTGTTGAATAGTTCCACTTTATAAGGATACTTTGTGCTCTTGAAGTAAAATAAAAAATACGGTGCTACTTATGTTACCCATTGAAATCCTTCTTTCTACAACAATTTTCAAATATGTATTCATATCGAGAGGAAAGAGACGCTTAAAGAACGAAAAGATTTATTCGAAGTTGGAGAAGAATTTTGCTTATTATGATTACTTAGCAATATAGATAAGAGATGCTGAATAATGTCAATCCAAATTTTGGGGAAGTTTTCCCAAGAAGAAACTCTTGGACATTACGCACAATTTTTAGGTATTTATACTTCATTCTAAGTAGGATCTTGTATGTATGGGAACCATAGAGAAAATCAATAGATACGAGATTTGAGGGGTGTTAAGTATGAAATTGCACAGATTTGATATTAAATATAAGAAAAATCTATGGATAAATTTTAACCCCCCCCCCCCCCAAAAAAAAAGAGAAGAAAAGAATGTATAAATTTACATACCTACTGGAAAAACATTTCTAACTTATCCAAAAAATCTCTGAGCGGTGCTTTCTGTTTCGTTTGGAACAAAAATATTTTTTACCTCATGATTTTAGGAGACTAAGGAGAAGTTGTGATCTGAAGAAGCTTCGGATGTTTCAATTTTCAAACAGGTACTTAAGAAATAGCGGTACAACTAAAATCTTATAAATAACGAGATCATTCTATTTTAGGTGGAAATATTACTAAGGAAATTTTTTCTCTCTTTCTAATAGCTGCTTACGATGATATTTTGGTAGATATATTTACCCTGTAATTGTGAATGAAATCCTGAGCAAGCAAATAAATTTGTAATTTTTTGAAAACCTATTTGCTTGCGCTTAAGTGCGATGAAAGCTGTGTCACTTAAGTATGATTCCTGAAACATTATTCATTGGCAAATAAAAAATATCTTCACCCTAGAACTGGGAATATACTTAAAGACGCAGCCAAAAGAAAATACATTTTTTAATGGTTTCATTTTCTCTTCAGCTACAAAAAATAGAAAATAATAAAACATCCATAAGTAATGGGTTCTTGCTGAGTTGTCATCTTGAAAGTAGATCAAGACAAATGCAGATACTTTTCTCACGTACCCACCATGGGATTGAGGGTGGGGAAATATAATTATAATTCTACAAATTCTTCAGTTTGAAAATAAGTGTTGAATATTTCACATTGGGCTTGAAAAATTATTAAAATCTTGCTGAAGTATCTTTTACATTTCTGCAAAACTAGGAAAAGAGCAAGAACTGCTGTAAGTAAAGTCCTGTCATTTTGCGTCTAATTAAAACCTCAACTTGCAACTGACTTTTTACAACATAGTTGGATGGCAACAAGAAAAATGAACCTTTCATAAAAATAGCTTCTACTTACAAAGTATGCAAATTGGGAGAAGAAGCTGTATGTGATAATGGTAAACAGGCCCACGTAACAAATAACCTTGACTATAAATTGCTTCAATAGAAAAGTTATAAATACATAAAATTACAAATACTATACAGATAAGTAGGACAATATAAAAGATCGAAAAGAGCATAAAATACTTGATCAAAAAAATTGAGCTTAGAAAAAGGAGGAAAGAATCATTGATTTTAAATTAATTTGAGAGTTTCCCAAGAGGGTCATACTAGCTTGTCGATTCTTTCCGCTTTTTTGATTGCACTTCAGGGTCTTCAAATTCCATTCCCGAGGCATCCGATACTTCTTTTTTTTGTGGTTTACGCTTGCAACGCCTTTTTCGTTTCACAGGAGCATTCTCCGATTTCTTGTTCTCCTTCATGATGAGTCCTAGCAAGGCCCTGCAGCGCTTCTGCAAATCAGCTGAGGTTCGACTCCTAAGGAACAGATTGAATTGGAACTGAGGTGCAAACCTGATAGCTGATTGCATTTTGTCATACACATTTTCAGAGTCAAATCCTAACTTTTGAAGCATACAAATAAGGAATCGATCTTCTTCCTCTGACCAATTCTGATCACGCACTGTGGAATGAGGGATTTTCAGCTGGTGGAACGGCTGTTGATACTTCTTCACCTTAAAATCAAGAGCTTTCTTGATTGCGGCTAGTCTATCAATTTTATTTTCACCTCGTTCGATCTGAGCAAGGATACGGTCGATGTCTTGCAACTCATCGCAGCGCTCCCAAAAAACTCTACTATACTCAATTACATCTTCAGAGGTTCTGTCTTCAAACTCTTTGCAGATACTGCGGATGTCCATGCGCCCGTACTTCTCATTTGCCCGGACAAAAGCATTCAGGTCTTTTTTTGTCCAGTTTGAGAAACCTTGGGACAGTAAATCTTCCTTCTCTTTAAGTTCTTCTTCTGACAGAGGTATCGCCTCATCAATCTTCCTCTGCTCTTCCTCCCTTAGTTTCAGGGCTTCTTCATCCATATCCGGAAATTGCGGTATCTTATAATCAACAGATTTTCGGTAATAGTAGACTTCTTTATTCAACAGCTCATACAACCTCTGAGGGTAAAATTGAAAATCGAAAATAACTGGTAGGTCTGGAGGTTTAGGAGCTTTAAGGTTTTTCACATCATACCTCCGCTCATAATCTCCAATAATATCGCTGTGGAGACTTTTTCTCTCTCTCCTTGGCAGCTCAATCCATTGATTACTCCTACCTGTGATTCCACGGTAGTCAGTTCCCTCAAACTTATAAATAGAATCGGACGGTGTGTCGAGTGAAAAATTTGCCAAAGCAGATTCTCCAAGTTGTTCGAACTTCTGCTTGAAGTCTTCAGTCTTGGCTTCTCCTTTTTCAAGAATCGTGTCAATATCCTGATCAATTATATCAGAATCTTTGGACGAAATTACATAATTCGCACCATGTCTGATCATGTTTAAAATATCTTCTTTATTCAGCGCAGTTTTGCTATCAACTAAGCGACCTTGCTGGATTACTATCTTGTCTAGCCGTAGTTTCACCTCAGCTTTTTCGATTATTTTTTCTTCCACAGTATTTTCTGAAATAAATCTGAAGACCCGGACTTGTTTTTTTTGACCGATTCGGTGAGCTCGATCCATTGCTTGTAAGTCCATCTGGGGGTTCCAGTCAGAATCATACAGAATGACAACATCAGCTGAGGCTAAATTGAGGCCAAGTCCTCCGGCTCTGGTTGACAACAAAAATAAAAATTTGTCACTGTCAGGTCGATTAAAGTCCTTAATCCTTTCATGTCGATCTTCATGTAGTGTTTGACCATCTAGGCGGCAGTATTTGTAGCCTCTGAAATAGCAGTAGTCCTCCAAGATATCAACCATTCTTGTCATTTGACTGAAAATCAGGACACGCGAACCTTGATCCTTCAGCTTTGCAAGTAATTTATCAAGAATGATCATCTTGCCGCAATTGAAAATCAAATGCTCATCTGTTGTGTAAGGAGGACCTGGCTCGGCTCCGTCAAATAAGTAAGGATGATTACAGCACTTCCTCAGCTGCATGAGAATGTTTTGAAGTCGCATTTTTTCAACCTTACCAGCACCATTGACAATATCAATATCTCGCATTAAAATTTTTAAATACCATTCTCTTTGCATTTTACTTAAATCTATATAAACTTTAATTTCTTTTTTTGGTTTGAGTTCTGTTTCAACTTCAGACTTCAAACGTCTGAGGAGGAACGGCCGTAAAACGGTGTGGAGACGTTCTATGAGAGCATTGTCACCAAGGCAGCTATTTGTGTTAAACCAAGCATCAAAGTCATCGGCTGAGTCAAAAACTTTTGGTAGCAAAAAATTCAATAAAGCCCAAATTTCATGCAAATTATTTTGGAGTGGTGTGCCTGTTAGAAGTAAACGGTGATTTGACTTGAATTCTCTGATTGTTTCGGACAATTTGGATTTTTCATTCTTTATTCGATGAGCTTCGTCAATGATAAAATAGGACCAACTGATTTTTTTAAGAGCTGTTTTTTCTCTGATGAGGATCTCGTAACTTGTTATGCAAACATTCCAAGTTCCGGGCTTTAAAATATCGCGGATAAAATCAGCTCGCATGGCTTGGTCACCAGCTAAAGTGACAGCTTTCAAAGACGGACACCATTTCTCAATTTCATTACTCCAATTGGACAACATAGACTTAGGAACAACAATTAAGTGAGGCCCTTCAATTTTTCGAAAGTGTTTAAGATATCCAAGTAAAGAGATAGTTTGAAGGGTTTTACCGAGTCCCATTTCATCTGCTAAGATTCCATTAATTTTGCTATCGTGCAGAGAGATCAACCAGTTGAGACCTCGAATTTGATAATCTCGTAGTTCGCCGTTTTTTATATAAAATGGAGTTGAGTCTAGCACTCGGATTGCCTTCAAATTTTTCTGACTAGCAGCTAGTAATTCAGCATCTTCCTCTTTTTCAGTTTTTCGGTGGCGATGCTCCACTGACGCATCAGTATTATTTTCAGTGCTGGGTGAACTAAATATTTTGGGTTTTTCTAGAGATGAATAAGTTTCAGCAGACTCTGTAACAAAATTTGCAAACAGTTCAGTCTGTTTTAATAAGAAATCAAAGCGCTCACCTCTGTCAGTTGGCTTGCCATTTAGGACCAATTCATCATCTATTCCATCGACAATAGCAGCGGTGAGATCTGAGGTATCATTGCTGGTACTGCCACCGGAGTTAGAGTCACAAACTGCATCTTTGAGTTCCTCATTTTGTTGGCTGGACACCAATGGAGGAGAATTCTGGGCATTATCCTCCGTGGGTGACTGGATATTAGCTTTCTCCTTGGTGGCTGATTCGTTCTGGTGTAATGCTGCTGGTGGATCGTCACTGGACTCTTTCACCATTCTAAGGGCTTCTTTGATGCTTATTACTGGTGCGGAGGAATCTTTACGCTGCACTGGCCGAGGTGTAATCTTTATTGAACTTTTTGAAGATAACCTTTCAAAAGCCTGCTTGTCTTCTTGAGGCACAGGACAAGGAGTTATCTGAATAGCACTTTTTGATGACAGCGCCTTCAGTGCATGATTGACACCTTGTGGCGCTGGGCGTGGTGTGATCTTTATGGAGCTTTTGGACGATAACCTTTCGAGAGCATCCTCTGGCGGAGTTGGCCGAGGGGTAATATTTATTGAACTTTTTGCAGATAACCGCTCAAAAGCCTGCTTATGTTCTGGAGGCACTGGACAAGGTGTGATTTGTATTGAGAATTTCGAAGACAACGCTTTCAAGGCTTGATTGTCATCTTGCGGTGCTGAGCGCGGAGTGCGATCTATTGAGTTTGATTTTTCTTGCTGAATATCTGGCTTGATGCGAGAATCTCCTTCAAAATCAGGAGGGTCCTCTTCCGAAGTGTCCATACCTTCAGAGGAAAAACTTTCACGACTCATAACGATCTCTTTGACAGCAGTGGTGCGAAATTCACTTGAGTCATTGGACAATTAAACTGAAAAGTTATGCATCAATCACAAGGAATTAAAAGACGGCGAACAAAAACCGAAAAACGAAGTAATATCACCTGATCATCAATAATTATCACCGGTATATGTACTTGCTATTGATGATTTGATGATTCAATAAATGTTTTCACTTTTCACTGTTATCACTCGTCCGGCTTCGAAGGTTTTTGCGTTTGGCCCAGATATTCCAGACCAAATTTTCATCAAAAACCAAAGTCTGTCATCGGTGTCAAACTCGCTCCTAATGTAAACAAACGAACGGCGACATAGTCCGGACATAAACAAAGCGGACCCAGAGCGGACTTCCTCGAGATGTTCCAGACTGTCCAGACTCAATTTCTCAGCGTTAGCGTTTCTTCACCTCGACAAAAGAACTTTCGTCCGCGTCTAACATTTATCCGTTTCGTAAAATCAAATATCAGTTACCCCGTTGATCTGTTCATGGTGATTTCAAGTGAAATTGCGGCGAGATACTCCAGACTCGTAATGTAAACAAAGCGGCCTGTACCTGGTCGAGATGTTCCGGACTCATTTCTTCATTTACGTTTCTTCATCTCGACCAAAGAAGTTTCTCGCGCATTCAAAGTAACATTTTCCGGTTCCATTGTTAGAGAAGAAACAAGTCATTTTGTTGTAAGTTAGGATAATATTTGTGTTAAGTGGCTTGAGCATTGGACTACCTGGCTGCGCCCTGCATAGCTGCCTCTATATCAAGATGATTGGGAGAAAAGCTTACTGGTTGATGTGCGAATCTGAATCCCAAATCCCTAGGAACGGTAGTTGTGAAAACCAGACGGATGTACAATGCTAGGTACCTTGCTCCTCACTCACTTTCTCATGGATGTTCACTGGTCTCTCCAAGGTTCTGGTTTTGCGATGCGTTGAAGCCAATGCTTTAAGTTTAGCTATAACAACCAGGCTTCGGAGATACTAATTAACAATCCTAGCAGTCACCAAATTCTCCAGCAAACCCGCATAGTTGTCTATTAACAGCTGAAGAAGCAATGGAAACCGTATTTACCTATGACAACAAGATTTTTTCCGTTGGAACTCTGATAGTAAGTATGAGGGGGACCTATCCCCATTAAGGCACGTTTCTCCATGAATTTTCTTGTTTTTTGGCATCAAACTAAGTAGAACTCAAGGAAAATGAGGCAAGACTTTACAAGTTACCATGTAAGGTTCATCTGCTGAAAAAATAGAATAAAGTCTAAAATTCCTAATGATCATCTTCATCACCAAGATGGTTCTGCCACCAGCAGTTCATTTTTTAAGGCACGGATCAAATACTGTGGTTATCTATTATTCTCACGGTGCCCATCAAATTATAGGTAAGAAATATCAAATATACCTAAATAAGATTGATAATCTTTAATTAAAAAATATATAAAAATGCAGAAATTTAAATTTAGATTTTAAATAAAATTATTTTAGTATTTAATTAAAACTAAATGAAATCAAATAAAATAAAATGAATCAATAAATTAAATCATTATTATTACAGGACTAGTCCTGTAATAATGATGCCTGTAATAATAATGGCATGGAATGACAGACTCTAATTGGTGACTTGACCATCCCCAATAAGTTATCGAAAGAATTTACTTCTTAAAAGATCCTTTGCGAATAAAGCCAAGTAAATATGCGGATAAAAGTCCCGTGTGATAAGTGAAGTGTACTTATTCAAAGTAATTTCAAAGGGAAGGGATTACATGTTCAAAAGGTAACGTCCAAATTTGCAAAGTTGTAGAGGCGCTAGGCACAAATTGGACAAGGTGCCGCTAAGTAATGATTAAATGAATTTTTTATTGTTATTAATTACGGAAAAGAGGAAAAGAGAATCAGGCCGAATGCCAAAATCCAAAATTCGAAAAGTGTAGGGTGGTGTAGGAGCCGAACCTTCTTCGAGATTACGGGCGGCGAGCGGCAACCTGATTGGCTACGAAGATTGCCGAGCATGGCCGAAGGCCTACTCGCCGCTTGGTAGGTGTTGACGGCGGTTTGACAAACAGCAGTTTTTGGTGAAATGTGGTCCGGAATATCTGGGCCAATCTGTTCACTCGCAACAAGAACAGAACAGGTAAACATAAACATAACCTCTCTGTCTTGCCGGATACAGGAAACGGAAATCAAATCAAGACTTATAAATAACGGAAATGCATGGTGTTTTTTGAAGCGCAATTTTTAAAAATAGTAATTTGAGTGTTTCCGCTTCTTCGTAAAGGGACTCTTTTCCTACTATACATTGAGAAGCTCAAAGCTGTGCGGAAGGCAGTAATTCCATACCATCCCTCTATAAAAGAATCTAGCTGCTCATTCATTCTTTAATATAGATTACATTCTGAGGCGAGGAACAAAAGCCAGAAGTTAATGAGAGCAATATGTCTCGGAATCATGTCTCTACATTTTCCGCTTTTGCACCTATATTGTAAAAATGATGAACTTTGATTTTATCCCTCTAAATAATCAAATGAAGAAAGGAGTACAAAATTGTATAGGTACCTATATGAAAAAATAAACAAGCAGTTTCAACCCAAGCAAGTTGAAGACCGCCCTAAAGTCTACATTAGTTAGGTAGCTAAGACAAATTTTTGAACTGAACCGATAAAAGAATAGACATCTCGATTGCATGGTTGGATGATTTTGCAGGCGCCTCTGTTGCATTTAAGATCACTACTGTCATCTTGGATTTTTGAAAATTTGACTGAAAATTCGACTCATAATGATGTCAAATAATCCCCCCCCCCCCCCGCCCCAAATTAATAATCGATCAAACATGAGCTGGAGTAGTATTTTAGACCACATCCATATTGTCTTGGATTTTTCGAATTTCGAGTTGAAATTCAAGTTCCCCGTCAAAAAATGTCACCTAAGTTTCATTAAAATCTATCGGATAGGAGACGCATATCGTAGGATCAATAGAAGTCTGCAGGCGCCTTCGCATTTTTGTCTGATACTGTGCAATACCTCTATGGCTGAGTAGTTGCTCGGAGCGCTACCCGCTGAAATTACACATTTCCTCATCACCGATGTTGAGTTAAAAGAACATTCATTACCTCAATTTGCGACGTTGCAAATTTTTCACTAGTTGTTATATGCGAGTAAGATAATATATAGACACTAGAATCAGCCAATATTTATCTGAGGTAGGATGAAAAGTATTATTTTAATGTTTCACTCAAGTTTGTTGGAATAAAATTCAACATACATTGGTCAAAAATGCTAAACTTTCAAAATTTTGAAAAAGTTCGCTGTAAGTACAATTATCATTTTAAATACCTGTTCTTATATTCTTCAAAAATGGTAAACATTTATACAATGGATGGCCACATGCAAAAAATGTGTATGCATCCTTAATGGCAACGTTTAAAACTCTCTGGTTGTATTCTTTTCTTCACGGATGCTTCCTTGCAATTTTGTGTTCTCATTAAAATGGTTGACAAAAATTCACAGAAAATTTCATTAGAAACTGCTGGTTGGTTTCTTTTTAAAAAAGTGAAGCATGCGTGGGGACTCACAACATTGCAATCTGGTGTACCGATTTTTTCTCTTCAGTCATTGAATCAAATTTTTAAACTTATTTTTTTTTAAAAAAACTATCTATCCTGCTAAACCTTCTTTTTACCAGGGATTTGTACTTGAAGGAAATTGGATTATGGGAATTGCTTATTAAGTTAAGTGAGAGATTCTCCTGGAAAAAAATGAAGGGGGTATAAATTTTTTTTAATTGTGATATTAATAAAAATGGATTATCTTTACAAAAGTAAAAATAAGTAAAACGAATAGAGCCCCATATAATAGCAGTGAAAAATGAAATTAATGGGGATTTTACGCAAAGGAGCAGAGAGAACAAAAAGAGGTGTTTATTAAAAAAACTTTATTTAGCTTCCCAAAATTACAGTTTTTGAATAATTTGAATTTCTCTACAAAACTACTTAATATTCAGGCTTGAAACAAAACCTAAACTTGTTTTTAAATAAGTTTGCAGTTCAAAAACTAGCAACCTTCTTCCCCCTTTAAAATTACCAAGTAAAAAAGAAAACAATGAAAATGCTATTTTAAGGAAACTTAAACAAGAGACGAATCAGTATAATTATTAGAGGTAATTCAAGTCCTAAAAAGTAGAGATTTGCTTAATACAGCTATTTACATACAAACAAGTTCTTATAGCTATGCTGTACAATATTACCAGCTCTGTAATCTTATACAGCATAATTGAAAAATAATTTACACTTCAACAGACAAGCAAGTCAGATGGTTACGATGAAAACCCTGAATAGTAGTCTGCCTCACTCATTTTTTGGCACCAATTCAGTGTAAATGAGTTGGTGCACAAAATGTTCCACTTCCGGTTGAATCTGGTACTTTAGCCAGATTGTATTTACAGGCGAGGCAGATAATAATTTTAGAATTAAAATTTGTGAGGATTGGCAAGCAAACATTGTTACCATTACAAGTCCAACGAAAGAAAGAGATGACTACGCTGAAAAGTTCTGAGCCAAGAGCCAATATGTACTTAAAAAGTTTTAAGGTTATCAAAACAAGAGAGGACGCAGAAAGAAGGACTTTCCAGAGAATGCATTCAACATAAGAAAACAGATCAAGATTTGCAGCAAACATTTAAATACTTTTATGGACCCCTGCTAGTTAATATGTATCTTCTACAGTTGTTAGCTGATAAATGATTTGTGATATTACAGATTTACTAGTGGACTACTTCGCTGTAAAGAGGATCTCGATATATGTGAAGCTTCAGTTCAAAAAATGGTTAATCGTTATTTTTTGATGAATTCCTGGGTAACTTTGACCTGACTTGCAGCCGACCAGAACTAACGAGAGTTAAGCCCGAAAAAATGTATGGTTTAAGATAATATGCTTAGATCATGCAAGATGTGTGACTCAAAAAACTCAGAAAAAAGTTCATGTAGGATCAGAATGTGGCTCATTGTTCAAAATCTCACGTTCACTAGGAGGTAGTGATTCCCTATAGGGTGATCCAGAAGTTCCATACCACTGGCCCCAGGCATCACCTTGCATAACTTTTGATCAAATAAAGAATGAGACTTGAAACTCCCAGATCAAAGGAAACTATTTTTGGTACCACCCCCCCCCCTAAATTCTTAGGGAATCACCCTGAAAAGGGGCAGGGGGTTAAAGGGATACGGGACTTTTAGATCAGCCTTTATATTCATAAAGAGGAAAATGAATACAACTAAGCATTCGAAGATAAAAAAGGGTAAAAACGAAACACTGGCTAAATCTTGGACCCAATTTTTTTAAAAAATAGCATTTGATTTAATAAAAAAATTTAAATGCATGATGGTCAAAAGCACGATAAAACAGGCCGCTGCACAAGTATCAGCAGCTAAAATACTAACTTTGATAGTTCTGACAAGAATTTCAAAAAAATTACAAGTACAGAAAGGGCTGAAAAATTAATCTGAGTTGATTTTACTCTTGAGTTGCATATGGATAGGATAATTTTGTGATGTATTCAGTCAAGAGTTACTTCAATCATTACTAACTCTGATCGGTGAGCCTTTCAAAACTTTCGAAATTGGTGACAAAAATGACATTGAGGTCCTGCCAGGTTTTTCTCCTGCTGAAACCGTTAATTCTCACTCTTTCGCTTTGCCTTCAAATCAGGTTATTCAATTCTACTGTGGCAGACATGCTTCCTATTTTATTTCCTCCTTTGATTTAATCCTTTAACACACTTTGTATTTTGTTTTGCCCATGCTAGAAAAATAATGCAGTACTGAGAAAAGAGCAGCCTTTAGATCAATCTATTGACAGAAAGTATCAAAGAAAAAGAAGATAACACTGCAACATTTAGAAAGTTTGAACATTCTGATTAATCTAACCAGAGCAGGAAGTATTAATCATTGATAAACGGACAATTACCTTCAAGGGATGGTAAGAGAGGGTTTTTCAAAATAAATTGTAACATTTGCGTCTGAGTGTATAAGAAAAACAGCTCTCATTCATAAGCTCAGTTAAGACGAGGAAAACAGAAACAAGAAATAGAGAGCACAATATAATCCTCCCTTTGAAAACAATCAGCAGGATGATGTACAGGAGGAATATTCTAAATAATTCGTAAACTATTCTATACCATCTCTTGGTATGATTCACATTACAAACATATTTGCATTTCACTAAAGAGCCTTGAAAGCCATCGTTAAATTTTCCAACCTCCTCAGAGTGGCAAACACTTATTAAAGTACATCTAACATTCCTCCCTGAAAGTTTATTTTAACTGATTCAATGTGAGGCAAAATTAAAGTAAATTGAAGATGACGATGATGAGACATAGTAAGGCTTATTCTAATTAAACCAATCGTTTTAGCGCAGTGTTTAGTTCTCGCTCTCAAGGCCGAATCAATTCTTTGGGGTACATCCCTAAAAATTGGTAAAACATTCATAAAGGTTACCTATTGACACAGGTAAATTACAGATACGTTTCGAGATGAGAATAGGCATGTACTCTTAGTTTGAATACCTGACATCATGCAAACCACTGAGTGCAATGAAGCTCTTCCTGTTACTCTCCTTTTTTAAAAGTTATAAACTTCAAAAGTTTTCGATTTGTTGCAAAAGTTTAGTCAAAGAAAACTTGCAGATGAATGTTACTTCGGAATATGAATGCATGATGTGAGGTCAAGTAAAGACATGCAATGTCTTTCAGGGTGATAAAGAAATTTTTGTTGCATTGATACTATTTAAACGCTTCATGTGAAAGAATAATTACATATTCCTAAGATCAGAAGTTCATTGGTCTTCTAAGAAAAACAATTCATGGACGCAATATGTATAAACACTCATGCCCCAGGATAGTGGCTCTCTGATGTGGCAGGATTGAAGTCATGAAAAAAAAAAAACTGTATGATTTAATTTGTTTTAAATCAGACATTTGAGATATACGATTCACCGATAAGGATCAATAAGGATCTCAGATTTTTTACAGGATAACTTACGGGTATCAAAACTCACTATCATGTTGCTGTTTCTAGGACATGCAAGCCTTAACGGCTGTGTAGGATTTACTTCCTTGTTAAGCCACTGAAAATACGAAGGCAGGGCTATTAAGTGGGCAAAACAAAATTCAGTATTAAACTTAAATTAATATTACCTAAGCTCGGTACGAGGTTCTTGAGAAAAAAAAGAAAGGATAGAAATAAAAATTAAAAAGAGCTGTGGATAGGGGTCAAAATTCAACTAGCCTTCCTTCTTGATTGTTTGAGGTGCCTCAGCTAGACCTTTGACTTTCAGGCGGTCGGCAGTTTTTAGGAATGCCGGAAGCTGCTCTTGGCTCACATTCACCTCACCAGCATACATGAACTCCAGAATAGCTTGTAAATGGCTGAATGGGACGTCCTTCAAAATGATTATCGGATGTTTTGACGGGTTTTCCTGCAGACAAAAATTCATAAAAACAATTAAAGCAATCTTCAGGGCACCTTGGTCGCAACCATGTGGTTGAGAGGAATTTAGACAACTCGTGGAGATGAGTGACTTCCTTCTTTTCTGACTTCCTCTTCAATTTATGCCAAAGGTATTTTTTCTAGGGAAAGGAAAGTAATTGGAAAAAAAATAATCCAAAGACAAATTACATATCTAAAGTGCATTTCAAGATAACTTAAAATTTCATTTTAAAAAAAAAAATCATAAACATTTAAGGAGATTAGGCACTACAGCAACGTTTCTTTCTTGAGATTCATTCTACGAAATTTGATGTTATGAATGAGACCTAAATGCAGCGCAGCTTATATGAATACATGCAGCATGGGATGCTGAATAGTGTTCTTCATCTTCCCATTCTTTAAATTGGCCTTCATAAGTTGAGGACCTTTTTTTCATTAAAACTTCAAAGTGATGCCTTTTTTTAAATGCTGATTGAGTAAGTACATACAAATTGCTGCAATCCTGATGGCAATAGGTGCATAATTTTCACTGCGACTTTGCAAAAAACACGAGATTTTCACCTTGGTTTTGCAGTAGTGACCGATTTTTAACAGTAATTCATACCAGCCTTCACATGATTAAAATTTGTGTTTGGGACCTTCTCATGTTTACATGCAGCCCATTGCTGTTCACGGGCAGTGTTCGAAACTCACCTTTGAGTTTCAAGAGCCATGTGGCACATCAAACTTGATTTTTAGGGGCCATTGGAGGTTTATAGGGGTCAAATTCACTTTTGGTCTGTATAACACAGCCCATTTAGTGACAAGTTAAACAAAAGATCTTTGAGTCACAGAACTAGTAGCTGTAATTTGAGGGCAATTTCGAAAAATTACCTAACAGAAAAATTGGAATTTTTTTTTTTTGGAGGGGGGGGGAGGGTTAATTTTTTAGGGGCCTTGTTGGCCCAGATCCTTCAATTTTTAGATACCATGACCGATTTCTTGGGCGTATTTGGCGCAAGTTTCGAACACTGTTCACTGGTGTTTTGTACTTAGCCCTGCATTGCAAAACATGACGTTTGATTGCTAGAACTGGGGAAAAAAAGAAGAGACAAATGTCACATCTAAAAATTGCACCATTCAACAGATATTTACATGCCAATCAATAGGCCGATTGATGATTGACACATCCAGACTGATGTGACTTTTGTCTCTTCTTTTCTTTCCCCAGTTCTAGGGAATATTCAGTTCATGAGCATAATGGAGAGGTTTTCCTTCATAAGTTTCTTTGATTGCAAATACCTACCTCTTTTTTTCTGAGATCTGTAATATTATTTTGATAGCTTCGTACCTATTAGGTGATGAAAAAAATCCAACACGATGATACTACTCACCTCGAGGAGGGATTTAAAGTATGGTGAGCAGGCCGATAAAACCATTTTGTGGGCCTTGCAAGTCTGTCCTTCACAAGCTAGTGTTACATCGGTAAAACTCCTTTCATTCCGCAGGTGTCGGAAGGAGGTCACCATGTTTGTTTGAAAATCGTTCCATTTCAGGTAAAATTGTTGCTGTTCAGCTGCCATGTTGCTCTGCAAGAAAAATTAGAAAAATGGGGTTAATGCTCTGTGATTACAGATAATCAGAGTAAACGTAAGGTCTTACAGAAAATCTTCGCGAACGCTATAAACACTTGTATTTCAGCAATGCAACTCTAAATTCTAGGTAGCATGCAGCACTTTATACCATTGCCTCGGGCTAAGATTAGATTATTCACCATGAATAGCTGTACATTTCAGCGACTATTTTAAGTACGTTGGATCACTTAAGGTTTACAAATTCCAACATACATGAAAATGTCTATAGAAGAGCAATGAATTGAGGAGCTGCTGCTCAGCAAAGAGAAAATAAGTACAGGCGAAGTAGTGCAGCAACCGCCTTTAGATTCAGTCACTTTGCAGAAACGCACATCTGTAGATGAGGCTCATGTACCGATTCGTTTCAAACATGACGAAACTTTGCCGTTACCCTCATTACACCTGCAGTTGTTTACTGTGATGTATTTATTTGTTTTATTAATTTTTACAAAATAAAAAATACGAAAGGATAAACTAAAATAGTCTAACCGGGCAAGGGGAAACACTGACCGCTGGAAACATGTAGGAATGTTCATGTCTTGGCTAGTCACTACCCTGTGCATTTTCTCCGTTGCTTCTCATGACAATATCAAAGTGATGGTGGGTCCACAAGTTTGGACAGGAATGACACATAGTGTCAAGATTTAAAATTTAATTCAGGCTTGGAACTTGTTTGGCTTTTTAAGGGCTTGAGTCGCATTTGAAATATTCGAAGAGATGATTATTGATATACTTATACCTAAACAAAACCTTCAGGAATAAAAGATAAGGAAACTTGTCACCCAGAAGAGGTAATGATGGCAATTATGCAGATAAACTTGTATCATACAATAAAGAGGAGGAAAACAGTGCGATAAGGGCCAAAGGCGGTTCATCAGATAGATGGAAAAATGTCAATCAACAATTGTGCGGAGACGTTTATCTGATAATCAGATTCTTGTCAAAGGCGGCCTGGTTTACTTAAAAAGTGAGTAGGAAGAGGGGTACATGGCAACAATAAATTGATAAAAGAGATGTTAGGACCGATGATGATTTTCAATAATACTAGAGAACATCTCCTGGATAATAAATATGCCCAATTAAAAATCATTAGGAAAACAGCTAAGTTGCAGCTGTCAGTGAGCTATTTCTCTAGAGGCAGTCATTAACCCTGCAATACTACAGATCACAAAAGAAAATTCGGGGTGAAATTTGGTCATTAATTACTTTCCTCGCGAACGATGCAAAAAAAATCTGTGGAGAGAAATGCGCAAATTAGATATCAGGCTATCAACGCCGCATCAGTTGGTCTGCAACGGATTAAGTAGCACACTGAAGAAATAGCAGAGAAAACGTCGGGCATTGAAACTTACGTTTGATCAAGAAGCTATGAAGTGGAAATAAGTCGTGTGCACGACGGCAAAATAATCTACGGAAAAACTATTTCGAAATAATATCGGAATAAAGGCGAAATCCCGAACATTTGTGAAGTATACGCTTGTTTTGCTTTCATTCATGAATGGCGGATGCAAGTTAGCCACCTATAAAAATGCAAAACTTCTCCCTACTATATTTGCATTTTTGTTTATTATCTTAAACGCCTTTTTAAATGTATTTGAAGTTTCATTCTTCCAAATCATTTTTTTAAAATAAATTTTCTCCGTCAAATCTAAGATACTTCCTCGGCAACGGTAACACAATTAGCATGTCAACAAATTAAAAATTGATCAGAGGGAAATATGACTTTGAGTGTTGCAATCTTGAATTGACAACACTTGTCAATCTCTCAATTGTTCAGATCTCCCATTTAGCAGGGTTTTGTAAGCAATTTTAGCAAATTTTAGCCAAGCATCCTCTTATTTTGTCTCTAAAATGAGCTCCAAAAGTGATAAAGATCGTGCTAAACAAATACAAGATAAATGTCAAGTCTTGTTGACGCAGATGCTGAAAGATGAAGATAACAAGTACTGCGTCGATTGTGATGCCAAAGGTAAGTCGCTCTGATCAACACGATTCACTTTCCTCCAAGCATTCTTTTTCAAAGGCAATGTATGCCTTCATAATTAAGCAATTTTCACTTTCTTACAGTTACATTCAAGGCATGCGTAATACTTCACTTCCTGAAGCACATAGTGGGCAGGCTAGGCTTATCACCGCAAACAGCTTAAAGGTTCTCTTGCACATCACAGTTATAGCTGATAGTTTAAAAATCTCATGGCCTATGCAAATGCTTGATCGAATGCCTGAAAATGAATCTGTCGAAACTTATGTGACCCACCTTGAGAGCTAGAGAAGGACGCTTACCTTCATTAGTGCATTAATTTTCCTAGTTCCTGCCATGACCTGAAGGTATCCTGACAGTGAGCTTACAAGTTTTTCTTCTGTAACATATGATGAGAATAGTTTTAAAATTCTGCTGAGCTTGAGGAACTTGAAGGCTTCTTAGTTTATGATCAGGTGAATAGTAGCAATCTCTCGTAAATTTTAATTTTAATTCTGGTTTTTTGTGATGAGCTAAACTCTCTCAGAGCTCCGTAAGGAATTATCCATGTAATAATGCATTTAATTTTAAGGATCAAGCACTCTACCATTTGTTAAATGTAACTACATATTTTCTCTGTTAGCATGTCTAGGAAAAAAATTGTCGGTCATCCTTATGACAATCATCAAATATTTAATTTTATCCTTCTTTTCAGGACCTCGATGGGCCTCTTGGAATATTGGAATCTTTCTCTGCATTCGTTGTGCTGGTATCCATCGAAACTTGGGTGTCCACATCAGTAAAGTCAAGTCAGTCAATTTAGATTCTTGGACACCGGAGCAAGTAGTGGTAAGAGGCTTTCATATTCGATTTTACTCATGACTTTTTATACATATGAAATGATTACCTGTTGATAAAATAGAGTAAAGCTCCTCCAACTTATCAAAAAATACATCACAAGTATTTTTCTATGCCCATTAGTTGCCTAACTTGGAGTTTATGTACCTGAATTTTACATTAATATCCTTCTTTATGATGCTGATATGACTTCAAGCAGCCTTCCTGAGTCCTCTTGACCACACTACTCACAAGTGGTGAGATGAAATTTGCAAGCTGCAAAAAACAGTTTTAAAGTTTGCTCAAAGGTAACATTACACATTATTTACAAACTGTCAGATAATCTTCAGTTAAGTAAAGAGCCCAAAAGATAGTAAAAGAGAAAAAGGATGATTACTTCATATGTGTATGAAAGAAGGAACCTCTAGAAAAAAAAGACCAATTACCATAGTAGAAGCTCCAAGTAAGACTTTTTGCTCTCTTCATTTAAACTCCAACCTCAACTACTGACATTTACTAATCAGTCCAAATGTACCATGTTAGAAAATTTAGTGGACATGATAAAAGAGTCGGTTTTAATTTTCCTCTGTAAATTATATTCCTTAACATGCTGCATGCCAATAGCAGCAGATTTTAATTATACTTATGCTTGAACAAGGACAAAAAAAACATAGAGCATAGAGCAATTTTGGAGAAAACTGAAAGATCTCCAAAAGTAGGGACGGACAAAGTTATTAGCCCTAAGTTAACTTCCCCTTCAGTTTTCTGATATCTGTCAGTCTGAGGGTGTCGCCGTCACTCATGAGCCTGACTTGAATGACAAGAGCACTCCTCTCAGGACAGCATGAGTACAATGAAGCATCTAACAAGTGGAATCTTTCTCTTTCCTCTAACTCTCATTATCTTCCAACAGAGCCTTCAGCAAATGGGCAACAGCCGGGCCAGAGCTGTGTATGAAGCTAATCTGCCAGATGATTTCCGGCGACCTCAGTTGGACTCAGCACTAGAGCAGTTCATCCGAGCCAAGTATGAGGCCAAGAAGTACATAGCAAGAGAGTGGGTTCCACCACCACTTCCAAAGGTAACAGGCTTGCTTGACTTGATTTCTAAATCCTCATCCTTAATCTTGAATTTACAAGCAGTATTACAATCACTCTCCAATTGGTGTAAGAGAACAAAATATTTTTTTAAAAAAGGCTCATCATTTTCAACTTGACGAGGAAAAGTCAGTTTTTAAAATGAGTAGGCCAAAAATTTTCAGCATCTCTGGTTTCACCCTTATTCTCTGCTGTGTTATTATTACATCTTTTGATTGCTCAGTTTGCTCCCTTATGAGTGTGAAAAAATACAAGGAAGAACTTCTTTTAGTGTTGTACAAATTGAGATAATTTTTGACATTTTTCGGTAAGTAGTCTCATCACAACAAAGTTCGAAATGATTCTTTTTTCAACCCAACTCCTTTTTTCAAGTCCAAGCATTGTTCTATTAAGTACTTAACTCCATAGTTTGTTATTCAACGAATAAACTTGATTTGGTGTGATTGTCTAGGTTAATTGGGACAAAGAACTAGACGAGGAAGCAGAGAAGCAGAAACGGAAGAAACGGGACTCAAAGCCACTAGCAAACCCCGTATCCAACATTCGCCCACTTCCATCAGTCATTCCACAGCCTTTGCCAAAACCAGTCTCAACGAGCCCTAAACCTAACCGTACCAAAACCAACGCCAGTCCAACTGCAGACCTCCTTGGTCTAGGTAAGTTGTCTCTTGAAAATCGAGCCTGTAGGAAGTTCAAAAATTCTAATTGTTCCTCGTAGTGCTGCAGTTGTTCCTCACAGCCTCTTGATTTTAGATGACATAACTGCGCTATTGAAGAGTCCTGAAATGCAAGTTATTTTTTCTTAAAGTCTTGATATTTCCTCTACGTTTCTTCCCTCCCCTTAGTTTTGAAATCCTCCTCAAGTTTGCTGTGATCTGGGATAAAGAGCTGAATCACTTTCTCTACCCTTGCAATCATGTTAGCTATTGTATAGTTCCTTTCCTTGTTTTGAAACCTTTGAATGTTCCGATAGAACTTTTCGAGAAAGAAAAATCAAGAATCTCATGAGCGGTTGAGAGGAAACTCATCCTCTTGAATTGGAATAAAGTTGTAGGAAATTTTTGGCTATAACATTTATACTTCAAAAGTGTTTAGCTTGGAGGTCTCTCCTCGTAGTTAAGTTTTAAGATGGTAAAGTGGATAGTTTTTATCAAAATTAGTATAGATTCATCATGCATTACTAAATTTTCTCTCACGCTTTATTTTTTTAACAACAAACTTGGCAACATCTTGCCTTGAAATTTTTCAAGTGTATTTTTAATCTCACAGAGGAAATTCAAAGGAAGTTTCAAAGCAACTTGTTGATTACTTTTTGTTTATAAAAGTAAATTATGAGATTAAGTTAAGGAAAGGGAGGTAAAATATAGTCAGGCTGATTTCATTCAGAGCAGTCAAATGTAGTTTTTAACGCTATTGTATACAGCTCCTTAATATGCCTCTGTGCTTATTGTACCGCTCAATAATTTTGTCAAATTTCACCTCTTTGTTTTAATCTTGCATCAGATGCACCGTTCAATAACGGAACATCTTCCGATCCAGTGAAACAAGAAACGGATTTGTTTTCAAATTTCATGAGTGCACCGTCGAATCCTCGCTCCTCAACTGGCAGCAATGTGTCTGCTGACTCTCAGAGTCCACAAAGCGGCAACATGAGTGCGTCAAGAAGAACAGCCGAGGAAGACAGTTTCTTCAATCAACCGGCATCCAACTCACCGGCCAAAACGAAGCAACAGATGTCCACTGACTCCATCCTAGCACTCTATGGCAAGTCACAGATGAGTGCTGCACCTGGACCGTTCTCAGCCCCACCCACCGGTATGCCGAGTAAGTATTGTACTTAAAATGTTATAAGAAATATTCTCAGAGTGGGACAATCAGCAGTACCCATACCTACAGGAATCTTTAACAAACCTGCTTATTTTCTGTCAAAAGTTTTGTTTTCATTTGAACTCATTGTAAATCAATCTCCTGAAAAATATATCTGTTCACCAAGATCTCGTTTTTTTGGATAATCAGTAATTTAAAATAATAAGAAAATGATGTAAATACCTAAAATTTACAACCTAAACTGAAATTTCGTGACTATCAAAATTTTCTGTCTTAAATACAAAGATTTTAGAAACAGCAATCAAAATTTTAATTAGTTGTGCTAAAGGTTCAATGGCACAGATGCGCCTGAGACATTGGTCATGGCGCCTAAAAAATGAAGACTCAGTGCCAACGTGGCCCCTGAAAAGGCCCCTCCCCCCTCCAAAAAAAAAAAAAACAAATCCTAATTTTTCTGTTTGGTGATTTTTCGAAATTTCCCCTAAGTTAGGTAAGAAAGGTAAGTAACTAGTTCTGTAACTAAAACATTTTGTGTCTAACTGTTCACTAAATTCGCCGTGATATATATTGGCAAAAAGTCAATCTAGCCCCTAAAAATTAAGCTTGATGTGCCACATGGCTCCTGAAATTCTAAGGTGAGTTTCGAACACTGGTTACACTATCTCTTGCTATCTTGTCTATCTGCTATGCCTTGTGGCAAAGCAAAAAGGCCACCAAGCAAAACCACCTGCAGGAAACGGTCAGCTTTTTGGAATTTTTTCGCACCCATGGTTTTGAGTTTTCCATTACTTCATTTTTGACCATGTTAACTCCTTGCCCAAAGATCATTTCTCAAACACGTCAGTATTTTATAACGATAGTCCAGATACCTATATAGTTTTACTGAAATACCGAATTTCTCGATATGTCTTCTCGAACATTTGTGGTTTCTCATTTTTTATTAGCACAATATGTTTTATACCATTATCTCTCAAGTTTTCGGTTAGCTTTATTTTTTATTTTACCATTTTATTTGTGCAGGTAATATCTTTGGAAATGTTCAGCCTGCAGCCTCCATGTTTCCGCCAACCGATTTTATGATTCCAAATGGCATGGCTCATCCCAATCCACCAGTTCAGGTACGTAAGAAATTTCCGATGTAAGATTTGGGCGTGTAAGGCCTGACTTGACTCGAAAAAAAAGTTTTTTGGCTTTTTCACTTCTAGCCATTATCCATCAACATTCTATTGATACCATAGTTAAGTGTAGGGTACTGAGAATCTGAAAAACTAATGGAAGCGATATGGGCCTATACAGACCCTCATTTATGCAGCGTTCTCAATTTCAACTTCAGCAAGTCGATTTTACATTTGAGACTACTATGTTTTTAAATATCTAATGAATTCTTGTTTTATTATTATTATAGTCTGTTTCACGAAAACTGAGACTTTTTATTCGGCATTAAAATCCATACTTAAATGGCAACGCATCAGTCTTGGACTCGGGTGATTGTACCGCTCGCCGGACACCCATCCATTGTAAGGGTAGGAACAAAAGACATCCTTCACCCCTCCTTAATGGGCCCTAGTACCCGGACCAAAATTTTTTTCTCGCTGAAAAATTCAGCTTTTGGCGTGAAAATTTAGTTCCAGCATGAAATTATGAGAAAAACGCACTAAAATTCAGTCCAATTATCTTAATTTTGAGCTGATATACCGCGCAAATGATTTATATCAGCTCAAAATTAAGATAATTGGACTGAATTTTAGTGCGTTTTTCTCATAATTTCACGCTGGAACTAAATTTTCACGCCAAAAGCTGAATTTTTCAGCGAGAAAAAAATTTTGATCCGGGCACTAGGGCCCATTAAGGAGGGGTGAAGGATATCTATTGTTCCTACCCTTACAATGGATGGGTGTCTGGCGAGCGGTACGGTCACCCGAGTCCAAGACTGATGTGTTGCCATTTACGGATTTTAATGCCGAATAAAAAGTCTCAGTTTTCGTGAAACAGACTCTAGTCCTGAAAATTACTGCATATATCGCAATCCCAGAATCATTTTTGCCATGATACAATGTATTATTATGCCTGAATGAAAAAATGAACTCGAGATTTTCGGAATTAAATGCGGTATCCCATTTACGGATCAATGTCAAAGTGTAATTTTATTAGATCATTTTTTCATTCTTTCTTTGCAGAATGACATGTTTGCATCGATGCCAAGCTCGACAGGTGTTGCCCCAGGAATGGCAGCCGGAGCCCCCGGCTCAATGAATATTGTGTCAAACCCGTTTTACAGCATGTCAGCAAGTAACCCAGCCAATAGTCAACTTTTTGGAATTTCTAGAGTGAGTAGTGGTGTTCAATTATTGTTCCTAGTCTTCACTCATAGTAAAACTTCCAATGGACCACTAGACAAGGTACGAATTTCAGCATTTTGATACATGTTTCTCAACCAAAATTTCACGTAGAACTCGATACGCTTGACGAAAATTACCAAAATCAACTCCTGACGAAGATATTTAATGATTCTTGATGCGTGAATTCAAACCACCCGCTCATGAAAACTCAATGCTCTACGTGATTCACATCGCGCGCTAAATGTTTATCATGACAGTCTCTGCGATGTAAAAATCTTCAACTTCAATCTTGACACTTTGGCTCAGCTATAGCAAATTACCAATAGTTTGAACAACACATGGTGGAAAATGAACATTGCTCGATTGAGAAGCTTGGTGAAACCGTCATAGTGCGCGATTTGACTCACATAGAGCTTTGAGTTTCTTGTGAGCGGGCAGTTCAAATTCCTCGTAATCAGTGCGAAATAAAAACGTTAATATCTTCGTTAGAAGTTGATTTCGGTAATTTTCGTAGCGTGAATCGTGTTCTACGTGAAATTCTGGTTAAGAAACATGTATCAGATTGCTTAAATTCGTACCTTGTCTAGTGGTCCATTGAGAAATCTCTTTTTCCAGTGCTCAAAAATAGCATGACAAGGATACGAACATGCACCCGTAAATGCACTTGTTATAATGCCTGAAAACAAACTTCTTATTTGACTCTTCTCGGTCTGTATTTACTAAATCCTACGACAAAGAAGAAGAAAAACTTACTTTGGGAAAGGCTATGACAAACAGGAAATTTACAAATTGGGATGTTTCAAATTAGAGTTCGCGTGAAATAAGTTTATGCACTTTTAGACTGGGTTGGGAGATCCATCATCTTGATTCTTGCGCTTACTCTCCATGTTAAAATTATATGAGACAATCTTTGTTCCCAGTCGAAAAGTGCGTAAACTTATTTGGCGTGGACTCTATTAAACGTTATTGTCAACACCCAAAACAAGAGAATTAAACAGAAGGAAAAAGTGAGTGGAACAAAATGTCCTGTTTCGTAATTTTTCCTTTTTTTACAGCCTCTCTTAAAGTAAGTTGTTATAATTTCAAGGTGGGATTGTGATTAAAGCTCATAACTTGACCTGTGCTGCAAAGAATGTTGGGCAGGATCACGAGAATGTGCAGCTGGGTCTTGTGAGTGTTTTTTGTGCATGTGTCAACAGGGCTGTGCGTATTGCTATTTATATTTAGAAAGAGATGCCATTGCTTCAACTGAAATCTATGAGTATTTTACACTCCTGCAGGACTCAAAGAAGGATTGTTGGTTATTTGCTGTGCGACAAATTTTTGATTTTGATTAAATTTTGGACTGGTTTTTGAAGATTCGTCAAATGGAAGTTTTACTATAGGTGATTTTAGTTTTGTTGACAGCAACCGGTAGGTTAGTTCAGAAGCATGCTTACCATTAACCCAGTAATTAATCAGAGACTTTTTTTAAGGAAGGGTTTCGATAAGGGCCGTTTTTGGGTCCATCCAACATTTCTTATTCTCTACAATTTTTTGCTCATTGAAGGTCTGTATTTTCCAGAATGCATCATGATTTGGTCTGTTAGTATCTTTTTGGGTCTTATACTGCCCTAAATATAAGTCTGAAGGCCGATTTTGGCGAAAAATGTGAGATTAGCAAGTTTGCAATTAAATGCCGAAAAATTCTCATTTTTCCCAAAAATCGGTCCTTAGACCAGTGTTATGGCCAATATTAGACCTAAAACGACCAAACCATGATGCATGCTGTAAAATAAAGATCTTCAATGAGCAAAAAAATGTAGATCTGAGGAAGTTCAGCTGGAGTGGGCTTGGAAAGGATCCTTATTGATACGATTCTTTAGGATGTCATATTTTCCTCTACTTAGTATGTTTGATTTGCATCATTTTCAAAAACTCCTATGATAAGTACTTTGAGGAGTGAGTTGTGCCCGTAGCTCAGGGTGTCTACTGGTCTGAAAAGTCTGGAAATAGTGCTGCTTTTGTAGGCAGTCCGAAAGTACTGAAAAAATACGAAAATTCTGCCAGAATGTCTGGAATTGTTTGTGTCATGCCAAACAAGTGAAGCCTGAAAAGTATGGCAATCCCTTGTGCATTAATTCTTGGTACAGTATAAGCCTGCTAGATCACGATCGTACAGCTAGTTGATTTTCAGATCACCGGTAAGCTAAATTCAAATTTGTGGCGTGGTCATATTTTCAAGATTCTTGCGTGAATTTTGGAATTTGAATTTTGTTACTTTAAGGTATTCAAAAAGTACTGAATTTTTCTGTTGTGGAGGTACTGAATTTTCAGGAAAGAACTAAAGAAAGTATTGTAAAAGTACTAATTTTTTTCCAGTCAGTTTCAGAAGACACCCTGGTAATTCGTAGAGATTCTTTTTTTGTTAGGTTGTCCTGAGAGATGATCACTTGGTTTGGCTGTTAACAGCGGAACAAGAGTTGTACATTGCACTGATCATCCTGAGTGTTAAGTCAAACTATTGAAAGTTAGCCCTGTTTCCTAACATAGATCCCTAATTTCTGATCTGTCTACAGACAGAATCCTTGTGTTTACCTTTTTATTTTCAGAGTTGTGTCCTAATTCTTTTGTTTTTATTTGCTTTGTATGGTTTTGCCACTAGTTGTTAATGCATGGTATGTTTGTAATCTAGGAAAATGCAGTTACAGCTAATGGAACGCCAATGCCTTCTGGATTAAATCAAGTAAGTATATCAAACACTTTTATTGCACCCTTTCAAACTTTTTACATCTTCCTTGTACCAGTTGATGTTTGCCAGAGTGAAAGTTGTGAGTGCCTTATGAGTGCCTAAACTTGAAGTAATATTGCAGAATTCCTATCATACTTTATTTTCATTCTGAAAACTACTTAGTCATCATGATATTATTTTCCACAATTTAGTACTCCTCCGCAAAGGAGTTTTTTATTTTTTTAATATTTTTGAATGGCCGTACCATTGATTATGGAATTGCCTTTTTTAAGCTAATTGGCGTTTGCTGACGTCACGACTGGAAGAGCCATCGCCAGTGGATTTGGTAAATCTGATCATTTTAATTAGTGACGGGTCGCAAAATTTCCATGAGCACCTATTTATTTTCTAGAAGAGAAAGTAGTCTAAATTGTGCCCTCAAATCTTCACAAAATGATCATTGAATTTTAAAGAAAAATGAAAGAAAATTTCAGGTCATGATTTTGATTTATTTTACCTCTGAAAAATTTAGTATGCAGGAAAGTTTTGAAACATTGCAGTTGGATTAAGTGATGTAGGAATTTAGCCTACGAACTGGAAAATTTCAGTGCACAAAATCTTAAACATTTCAAATTTTAGCTGTTTCGGAACATCAATTAACCGATTTTTATTTGATTTCAGCTACCTCAACAACTGGCAAACATGACAATGGGTGGACCGCCGGCACAATCTCCCTTCAACTTGCAGCCTCAGCCGGCGTTGAACCCTCTTGGGCAGACCCTGGCCAGCAATCTCTGGCAGTGAGAAGTCGCCAACCGATCGATAAAAATCTCAATCTCAGCATATGATCCTCGCTCAAAACCTGCATTTGGTGATAGTATTTTAATCGAAAGAGCCACGACCTGTTTTGAAAAGCTAACCTTTATCAGCTGTATTTTGTCATGAACGTTCTTGATACTTAATGATTTGGAAAATCTTTGGAGCCACAAAGAAAAGAAAATAAGGAGAATAATCGAAGCAATCCTGAAAATTTAGATGCATTTCTGTAAAACAGATCTTTTCAATAGAAGAATTTATGCTCTTTTCAAAATTTATGTTTCCGCCCTGAAGAGTCATCCTTGTATTTTGTAAATTTTGCAATCAAATTTAAGAAATATGTCTCTCCAAGTACAGTACAAATATCACATTCACAATGAAAACCTGCCAAGTGAAGATGCTATAAGAGAAGTTGGATGTTGTTAAATTTATTTTAAAACATATCTAGGTATCTCAAGATCATCTGAGAATATTTTCTGTGAAACCTTTATTGATGGTACATCAAATTTCAAATTATTAAAATTATTTTCCAAAAATTCAAAAGAAACAAAAAAATATTTGCCTGCTTCTCTTGAATTCCTTCTTTTTTGAAGGTAATTCCACAACTTTAGAGTCTCTGTAAGATATTTTCCTGTTGTATAGCATCTTATTTGGAAGTTTTTCCATCATGAAGTTTTCATTCCACAGGAATTTGGGGGCTTTTCTAGTTTAATATCTAACACAAAGTCAACAACTTAGAATGGGACTAAGGTCTCAAAATGAAACAAAACAAAGCAAAAAACCGGAACGTTTCACAGCTATTACAACTGCATCCTCAAGGGGAAATATTGAAGAAAAATTAAAAAGAAACTCAAGCCTTACTGCTGTTATTGTGAGGTATTTTCTTTTGCAATTATATACTTAGGACACGAAAATAAGGAAAAATGGTTCTTCTAAGTTTGTTGAAGGAGCGGATGGAAGGTAGTTGTTATAGCTGCGAAACGTCCCAGTTTTTCATTTGTTTATATTTTATTTAATCTCATTTTAAGTTGTTGATTTTGTATTATTGTACAAGCTGATTAAGTTGTTTTCTCATAAAATCCAACTAACACTAAAAGAATGCTATATCCTCCACTATTTATGGAGTTCAAGCAAGGATGATTTATTATTTTATAGCCTCTAAGCTTTCTTGTCAATTAATGCAGAGAAATCAAGAATATTAAGGATGCTCGCGAGCAAGTGTGCAAAAAAGGAATAAAAAAGTTGGTCATGGAACGAATCATGGATTCACACGCCTGGAAGAAAAATACATATACACTTTTGGCAGATCTTAGAAAGATCATTTCAGCTTTCAATTAATTTTTATGCAGATGAATAATTTTGAATAGTACCAGTCAAATAGTTATTTTTGGTAGAATCCTCTAAATTTGAGCGCATATTTTTGCTGAATAGAGTTTTTTCCAACTCTGTCAGAAGATAGGCAGATAGGTTCCATGCGGATCTCCTCATCTTTCCACAGTAGTGCTAGTCACGTAATTGTGTATTGATGGTTCAAGCCTATGGATTAGCAAAAAGGATAAGATCTGTTCAAAGGCCTAATTTTTTCGTCCAATATTAACAAAGGTATTGAATAATATGATATATGACGACATCCACCATGATAGCACATACCATACATCCACTTTTGATTGATCAATTAAGGATATGTACTTACATTTGCGCTTGATGCTTAATGTAAACATGGTGGAAGAAACCACACAACCGCAGTGAATGACGTCATATGCCATATTTTTCGAAGCGCAATATTTTTGTTAATATTGGAAGTGAAAATGTGTTGTTTAAACAGATCTTAATATCTTTCGTTGATCCACATAGTGAAACAGTCAAATCATGATTCCGTAATTAGCGCTACCTGTCCTTTACTGGAGCTTTATTTTAGCCAAGCTTACAAAATCCTACTCCTTGCATTGCAATGAAAAGTTTCAGCTAGCGATATAAACTCCAGATAGTTCATCTGTATGCTCCATGGTACCATATTTTTTTCTCATTTTTGTATTTTTTTATAAATGTCTAGAGTCGTTTTTAAGAAAATGATAACGGAAGTAAAAATTGTAATAGAATCTCAACATTTTACTGCCCACAACTGTCTCACTCTCTTGCAGTCTTTTTTCAATAGAAGAGGTTTTGTTGATGAGCCCTTACATTAAATTTTGCATACATAACTGTTTTTTTCTAATAGATCGTAACTCAGTCAAACTCAAAACAGTCTTGGTCTTCATTGCCGAAGCTTTATGGTGTCCTAGTGCTCCAGAATTAAGTATTATTTTAGTTTAACTTTTGAGATGCCGTTTCACATCATGAACTTTCTTTAACCATACATATTGGCCAATAAGCCAGCTTCTAAGTGTCTTTATTTTGTCTTTATATTCTATGCTCATTGCTTGCGCCCCTCTTCTTTCTGGCTCTGCTATGTTCAGGAAGGTACTGATGAGTATTGTTAGCCAGGATCTTTTGAATTTAACCATCTGGTTCCTTTGAAATTTGTGATGAAATATGTGCAATTTGTGTTTTGTTTAAGTCCCTCTCCGTATTTTCCTCCCAATTTTTGGCCATCATTTGAGTACTTACATTTTGTACATTCATCAATCATTACAACTGTGTACGTGCTGCGTACTTCTATACTCTGTGATGTTCTGTATGAATCTCCTAGTATAACGGAAACGATGTTAACCATACTAAAGGATGGATCAGCTAATTTCTTTAAGAACAGTCAAATGCATTTATATAAAAGATGGTCTTTATTTTTAGAGGTTTTCAATAGAGATATGCCTGCCAAAATATGTTTAAATCCATCACTAAAATAGAAATTTCTAGCCAGATTTATTTTGCTTACATGTATCCAAACGTAGAACATTTTATGGAATTATTTGTTTTCCTTTTTCTATCTCTCTTTTGTTCAAAGTACTAAATGTCAAACCTAGGTCTGAATAATAGGGATTGTCTAGAAAAATTTTCTTTTGGATTTAAAATTAAAGTTGTAGTAAGTTGAGGTAGCAGTGAATGTCTCATTATTGTCTTTACTTGCATTCAGCTTGCAAATTTTTACCTCCTTAGTTTCAAGCAAGAATGACCTGTATTGAATTTCTCAGAACTTTTTCTTCACAAAAATGTATATCAGTTGTACCGAGATTCAAGTATGTGTGCAATATTTTTGGCCACTTCAGCGGCAGAAAATACTTAGGGAAGCAATGATCACAGTGCAGATATTGCGTTAAATTATTTATTTATTTTCTTTTGTTTTACTTCTTTTTTATTGTTCAACACTTTAAATCAGACAACTGTGATTTTTTTGTTTACACTCTAAGGTTTTGTTTTGATTTCAGTTTATAAACTATAGGTATTGAAAATTAAATGAGATCCAGCCCAAAATATATGTATTTTGTAAGATTAGAGGTAAAATTAGGTTAACAACTGGGTAAAAAACTCAAGTTAACTCTCTGCTGAAGTTAAGTGATACTCCTAGAAATTTCCTTATTTCGTTAGTTCACTTTGCCAGTCTCGCAGTTACAGTTCCGTTTGTTCCTATCGTAGCTCTTCAAATTCCAGTACATAAACATCCAGTCGCGATTCTTGCAAATCGGCAATGCTGTTTTTTCTTCATTTAAATGTATGTCAAACAATTGATTAAATGGAGTATCAACAATGTTGCCAACTTGCTGGAATACTTATTGATTGACAATAAAAAGAGATGTAAAACGGGAAGGCTCAAGAAAAATCAGATAACCTGTTCAGTAAGGTTGAGAACTTGAGAATTAACCTAGAATGGGCTGACTGCAGTCTGTCAAGTTAGGGTTAACGCTTTTTGTTGAAAAATGCTCTGAAATAATTAGAAATTTGAAATTACTTTTTCATCTCAACCACTCCAGTAGGTCTTAAAGGCTCGAGTAAATCATAATCTTGACTGACATTTTATTTATTTTTATCCATGCTAAAATTTCAGAAACGAAAATGTGTTTTTATCACTTACCATATCTTGCAGCCACTATATCTTGTATCATTGTAATTTTCTTTATTCTGTCTTTGAGAGAGATTTGTCGTTTTCTCAAGAAAATCGCAAGTTTTAACCTGAGCTACTACTAAGATTTGTTGAATTTTGTTTTGCTTTCTATCCAATAGATCAAACGGCAGTGGAAATTCTGCATCATTATAAATTGTAATCGGTGTCTCCCTCTATCTCTTGTCGCTGTATCTTTCCTATCAAATTTTGTTTTCCTACAACGCAATGACTCTCCGAGTCGCAAGAAAAACTTCAGCTTTTACTTCTGAGTTCCCATCTGTGTCTTTGATGATTCCCTTCTTCTCTGTTGAAAACGTAAAATAGCCTTTTGAACTTAGTATCTCAAATCGGCTAAATGTAAATATGTATCTACTTCAGAGTCTTATTATAGATCTTTAATTATTCTTTGAGCTTCATGATGGTGTCAGCCCAAGTTTTATTTTGTATGTTGAATTTTCTGAATTTTATTGGTTTTCAATCACTCATACTGGTATTTAGAATGTTGATTAGGCCTACTGCTTTATGTATAAAGTTTTCATACGACACAAAAACTCTAACCATCTGTAGGTCAATTTTAAGATTGAGCTGTGATTCCTCTTTTCACCATGGTTATTTTAAGGGGCCGCTCAAGTGTTTCGTAAGTTACTTAAGTGAAGGATGGGGTCCAAGTTTGTATTGCGGGGTCATACAAGGAAGGGAGGAGGGTCAAGCCAATTATTGTGTAAGCCTCCCATTTAAAAACAAAATAATATTTTCCGTTTAAAATAATTTTTTCTTGTATTTTTCAAACTTTCTTTGTTATTTTCTGACAAATTTGGAGAAGGGCAGGCCAGCTTTACATAAAAAGGGGGAGTTGAGAGTTTGTCTCATGGGTGTCTCACAAGGAGATTACTAAGTTAGGAAAAATGTGTTACTTAATACTTGAACGGCCCCCAAGGGAATTAAAAACAACCTCATTACAACTAACATACAATCTTTCAAGTTTTGCAGATATTCAGCTCTAAGTGATTCTGGTGGACTGCTAGTGTAATATTCTAAGCATCGAGTCAAATAATTAACTTATCATTACTGTCAAAATACAGACTGGTTTACATGTATCTGTGATTTTTGTATATCTTTGTAGGCGTCGTATAAAATGATTCATTCATTTGGAGCATCTCTGTAAATTTTAAGTGTAATGAAAATTTTGGCAGTGCTGCAAAATTATTTGTTGGCCTTAAAATCAGAACTTTATTGCAGATTTTCTGCCTGTAGGTATTTATCAATATTTTAAGTTTTTTTTTCAGGAGGATCAAACAGCTGGATCCAAATTCAGGTTTATTAAGAAATCTCCTCTCGCATTTCGTGGAAGGAAAACAATTTGTTTTTTGAAAAAATTTGGCGAGGGAACGTATCCCACAGAAACTGCTGATTTGATTCCAGCATAATTTAAACCCAAAACTCAATGGATTTTATACAGAAAAATTTTAATGGTATTTTATCCATTTTTAAAATTATGATGAATTCAAAATCTTATGTATCTAAGCTTAATACATTTATCATTTATCATTCTAAACTCCAACCAAAAAAACTTTTTGTAAATTTTGCGCTCTGTTTTTAAATGGTGCCTGTTGATCATGTAAAGAGTTAAGTCTGTCAACATTCCCAACTTTATTTTGCTGTTGCCAAACTAGCATTAGTAGGGCCCCTTTACAGAAAGCATAATGTCTTGCCCCAAAATTTCTCAGGAACTCTGATTGAAAGACAAGTACTTAATGCCAACTGATGATAAAGCAGACCTAATGAGAGACTTGTGTATGAATAAATCATGAAAGAAAAAAAAATTATAGTGTGATTTTATCCTCTTTGTTTATGCTGTGCTGTTTGTTTATATACTTCTTGTTTATGTATTGAGATGTATATATCTTAAATAAATATTTATTATATTACCTAAAGAGCTGTGTTCACGTGCTTTCTTTTTTTGAGCTCAGTATCTATTCATTTTCAAATTGGGCTTGATATTGCTGGTGTGGTTTTAAAATAATATGGCGGCAGAGTGATGAAAAAAATTGAAGAATCTGAGCTCAATCTCAAGGAAGAGCTGAAATATATTCTGAAGTGTAAAATGTAACTACACCACCTTCTATCATTCTACTTTTTTTTACCACTAAATAGAATTGAAACTGACACTATAAAAGAAGAAGAAAAACTCATAATTAAGTGGATTTTCCTAAGTAATTAAGTCAATTATCTTTAATAGAGGACCTACACATGACAGGAAGACATGTACACTTTCAGGCTTTCTACTTAATTCTTTTTAAAATACAACTCAAACTACTTTTTCTGCTTTTGTAAAGACAATCTGCCAGGGCAGGTAATTTTTGAATGCAGAATATCACAAATGAAAATATCGACGGTGAAACTACCAAACCACGTATCTCGGTTTGCGACGTCGCAGACTTCCTGTCATTCTTTATTTTTTAAATGAAAAACTACTTAACGTCCAGTCTTGAAAATTTCTGTGATTTTTCCTCTTCGTGCGGAGAAAATTCTGTGAAAATTTCAAGGAATGATATTGATTTGGTCTACCTCAAAAAAATAAAATGCGAGCGTAGATTTTTAAACACCGCAAACGAGATACGTGGTTTGGTAGTTTCACCGTCGATATATAAAACAGAAAGAGAACTTTGAAACGTTGTAATGCAATGAAGCCCAGTAAGATAATTTCCCCTTTAAAAAAAGGAAGTAGGGAACAAAAATTTTGCACGCCAAATGCATCCAAGAATTTTCTCAACCTCAGAATAATTTTCCATTTTATACAAGTAACATTTCCTCAGGAGGAGGCACAGACAGCAACCATTCAAGTATCCCTTAGCTGAATGCAAGGAAATAGAAACAACACAGGCTTCTCAACATTGTAATGCTCTTGGTTAATTTCTTCTTCGCAAGATGCAGCCCCAATAGCTGCTGCGATCACTCGTACTTATCACCACGTCGTGGGTGAAAGGACAGCCAAAGCGCCTTCATTATTCGTGTATGCAACTCGGTCATCTTCGGAGTATCAATTGTTGTATCCACGCATTGAAGGCGACAACGTCACGGTCGCTCGCCGAAATAAAGCACAACTAAACAGACAGCGGGTATCCTTTCGGAGGAGGGACCGGGCCCAAAACTTTCTCAATCGCAAGTCCGATAGCGAACATCCTCTCATCACTGCCAACAGGCCCGTCGATCTCAATACCGACCGGCAAACCGGATGCCGTCATACCCGCAGGGATACTCAACCCCGGCAACCCGGCAGACGCGCCAGGGTCCGTATTCCTCTCGAAGGCAGCATCCGTGTCCACCGGCGGTCCGCCGTTGATGGAAACGTTCCCGGAGCCGTTGACGTAATCAATCCGCACCGCGGGCAGGATCGTCGTCGGAAACAAGATGGCGTCAACGCCGGTCCTCGAGAAGTAATCGGCGTACAGCTGCTGGAGGAAAGGGCGCAAGACGGTCACGATGTACGGGTACTGCGGCCCGTACACGTCGTTCAAAATCATCTCGAAGGCGGTTCTGACGTCCGGACTGGCGATCCCAGCTACGATGGACCGCAGATCCACACCCGCCACCCCGTTCGCCCGCAGGTACGCCGGGAACGCCGTCAAAGGGTCGTGGTAGGTTATCAACTGGACGAACCTGCCGATCGTCGTTAAATTAGGGATATCATCCCTCACGAGAACAACGCCGTGGTCGCTCAGTTTCCGAGCCGCGCCCAGAACAACCCTCTCGAGTTCCACGTCGAGGTTCGACCACAAAACAGGCGGCACCCCGAGTCTCAGCCCGCGAAGCTTCGCCGGTCGAGTAACACGCGGCCGCCCGGTGATTATCGAATCCAGGAGTGCGATGCCCTCGACGTCCAGACACACGAGTCCCACTGTATCCAGCATGGGGCTGAGGGGTACGATAGCGTCTTCGTCGTGGTACCGGCGCTCCGGGCCACCGTTCCCGACCGAGGGGTGATAACCGACGGTGCCGGTCAGCGCTGCCGGGATTCTGGAGGAGCCGCCTGTGTCGGTGCCCAAGCCGCAGGTGACAACGCGCGTCGCTACGGCAACGGCCGTGCCCCCGGACGAACCACCGGGGATCTTCTGGAAGGCGTAGGGGTTGTGGACCGGGCCGGCGAAGGGTTGGAGGTTCGTGCTGGTGATGCCCCAGGCCAGTTCGTGCATGTTGGTCTGGCCGATGACGATGGCGCCGGCGGCGATGAGGCGCTGGAGGGTGGGTGCCGTGGAGGGCGGGCGGTTGTGGAGCAGAGCGGCGGTGCCGGCCGTGGTCGGGTACCCGGCGAGGTTGATGCTGTCCTTCACGACGATGGCGAGGCCGGCTAGGGGTGGTGAGTGGCCTCGGGCGATGGTGGAATCGATGGCGTCGGCGGCTCGAAGAGCCTCGTCCGGTAGGAGGGTGATGAAGGCGTTCAGAGGTGATATCCTCTGCGCGTGGTCCAGGACGCTGGTGATGTAGTGGCGGACGGTGATGCTGCCCCTGCGGATGGCTGTGATCGTGTCGTCAGCCGACCAGGTTGACAGGTCGATGGCATGGCTCGGGATCGTGTGGTTGGGGTGATAGGAAGCAGGTATGTCATATCCAAATGCCTGTAACAAAATAGGATGATTAGGTACCTAGGTAGCATTTACAGCGGAAAAATCGGGGTTTGTTCCAATTTTATCGGCGATTAAATCGCGAGGATCATCAAGATCTGAGCGATTATCCTCGATCTTGACGAGATAAAATCGCGATTTTATCGCCCGTCAATTTATCGCGATGTTTTCGAAATAAAAATCGCGATAAATAGCGATTTAATCTCGATTTTATCGACGAAAATTGATCGCGATTTTATTGAACCAAAAATTATGCGATGTGTAGCGATTTAATCGCCGAATATCGCAATTTTTAATGCGAAAATATCTTGATATATTGCCACCGATATAATCGCGATAACCAACCGATAAAATTCGATTGTTCCCGTTGGCCCGAGTAGAATTTGTCAACGGAAAAATTGCGATATTTGGAATGAAGTGGCGATTTTTTTTAGGATTTTTCGGCGATAAAATAGCTAGGAGCATCAACGTCCAAGCTATCCTCGATCTTGTTGCGATTTTATCTCTTTGAAATCGCGTATGATCAAATCGAAATTTTATCACGATTTTTGTTCGATAATATTCCGGCAGCTACATCGCCGTCGATAGAATCGCGATTCTATTGCGAATTTTGGTTTGCGATGAAATCTCGATTTATCGCGATTGTCTAGCCGGTAATATTGCAATAAATCGTCGTTGATAAAATCGCGGTACATTCTCTGATCAAATCGCAACTTAACGCGATCACTGCCTCTCGGGAAGGTTAATTCATGTAAGGCGCCATGAGATAACTATTGTGACTCAAGCACCGCTGTTTTTGCATATTCATCCAATTGAAGGCGAACTGCGGTGGTCACGCGCCACCTCGCGTTGGAGCGACATGGTAAAGGGTGTGAAAAGGAAACTGCCGACCCGTCCCGGATTCTGGCAACGTTGAAATGGCGTGCATCGCATTGTCGACACTTGCCTTAATTTTCTTAGCCCTAATATTAAATTTATTTTTTTATACTGCGTGTAATTATATCCTCTCTTTAGTCAGGTTTAATCCAATTCCAGTTCAAAAACCCATTAATGGGGCTTGGAGGCGCATAAGTAAGTGCAGTTAATTTTTGACAAAATTGAGATATTAATTATTTTGAGAAAACTAGCCTTCATGCATATTTTATGAAAAATTCGCTCCCAAATTCAAATTTTTAAGCATCAAAAAGTCAGGTTGAACTTTCTTTCCGCCCCAAGGATTCACAGGTATGTAATTTCTAAACTTCAAAATTTCAAACACCTCTTTTTCGAAATGGCAAGAATGGCACTTATGCACCTTGTCCTCCAATCCCTTCAAATAAGAAGTCAAGCCGGTGTAATGAAGTAGGTAACACCCGCAGCTTCCTTTACCATGTCACCTCGAAGCGACGCGACTTGTGGTCACCGCAGTTCGCCTTCAATTGGATGAATATGCAAAAACAGCGGGGCTTGTGTCACAATAGTTATCTCATTGCGCCTTACGCGAACTTACCTCAAAGTGAGTAGTCTAATGCTATGTGCACCTGATAGACCTTCCTACAGTGCAACAGTCGTTTCCAAGTGCGGCTGTGTAAAATGAAGTGCATTTTCCGAATTTTCATCATTCGGTAAGCATGATATAATGCCGAAATAATAATGAACAGCAATGAAAATCAACAGATACCGGAGAGTGGCCGATTTTCAGCTCGGAAGTTTTATCTGTGCCCGAGTAAGGACAGTGTTACAAAAATACATTAAATTAAAGTTCGTTGCAATTTCATGCAATAAGTAACATTACAATTGTTTACCATTCAATTCCAATATTTTTGCACCATTCAATCAATACTCAAGTGCCGATTCTGAAATCAACGAAATGAGTATTCGCATAGATGTGAGTACCTAGGTCATTTCTAATGCAAACAAGAAAAATTTCAACTTATTTCAATTATATTGCAAGAAAAATTCCCCCTCCAATAAGAAGATAAGCAACATGCACAACGTTCCGATGCAAAAGCTATAAGTATATTTTACCATGGAGTTGATGGAGATAATCGCAATTTTTTGCAACCTGTGCTACTTGGGTTGTAGAAAAAAAATCTACAATCCCTCTTTTTCCTATAGTACCCACAAAATCATGCACAGGTCTCATGTCTTATTGTTTTTGAAAATGTTCTCTCAAATGTTATTTTTAAATGATCACTGCCAGACTGTCACAGGTATTGAAATACCAGTAACTTGTTCTTTTATTAAACTTATAATTTTTCATGCATAATTCAGTTCAATCATTAGGGATGGCTGGATTTCGTACACTTTCCTCTTTTTCAGTCCTATCTCCCAGCCATCACCTTAATTTACCCATTACTTTTATTACTGAACTTGCAACTGATAGCTCCACTGATTATAGCCAGCCAATAGCGTGTAGACTTGTTGTCTCACCACCTGTGACGTCAGCAAGTCTATAAAAGCTTGAGCTGCCCATTTCTCTTGGTCTTTTACCATCCCTACGACCCACGAACTGTGTAACTCTCTCTTTGGTCCTTTACCATCTCTACGACCCACGACCTGTGTAAACTCTCTCTTTGGTCTTTTACCATCCCTATGACCCACGAAACGTGTAACTCTCTCTCTGGTCTTTAACATCCCTACGACCCACGACCCGTGTCTCTCTCTCAAATCGGTTTTATTCCATCAGTAGTGCAACTCGTCACTCCAACTTTAAAGCTGTGTAACTTAATAACATTTAATTTGTGAAATCTGTGATATGTGCCTTCATCACGTCAATACAAGCTATTTCGTCTGAGACTCTTGTTTTATCCTTTATCGAACATTCCTTAGTCAGTTTGTCAATCCTGACTCAAAAAGATTGACTGGTGCCGAAATCATTATTTCTCATCACTAACTTTATAACATGGTTACCGAAACCCTGTTAATCATAACATGGAGCCGAAACCCATCGTACTTTATAACACAGACATTTTCCTGCGGAATTTTGGAAGAATATTGTTGATAGGACGAAGAAAATTCAAAAGAAATTTGGTGCAAAAACAATGATTAAAGCCCTCCTCATAAATAAATAAAATGTGTAAGGTTCTAAACCGAGATATGTACGTGGTTTGGTGTTTCATTGTCCATGTCTTCACAGCGATAGAATCAAGTATAAAGTTTACTTACGCTTTCCAGAAGGCATGTAAAGTATAACCAAAATATCACTTGTCCAATAGTGCTCATATTAATGTTAAAAAAATACTAAAACTATTTTTACTAATAATTGAAACCAAAACTCTCGAACAATTTAAAATTTTTGGGCACGACATTCGTGACTGCCAGCACGCGTCTTTCGATATTCGGCACTACCGAATGCTGACTGATCTATCGTGACTATCAGCGCGAACTAACAATAAGACATCGCCTTCGTCCTTCACACTAATTTTGCCTAACAAGAATTTCTCCACCGAATGTTCCTTACCGCCAAAAATCGGCAGACCTGCTGAAATATATGCCTCTATTTTTGTCGTGTCCTTTTAACCCGCGTGTTCCTGTTCTTTCCTTAATTTCATCGAACGCAACCAAAGCCACAAAATAAAATGTCACTGATTTTTTCTTTTTGCTTTTTTTTGGAAAGAGAGAGGAAAGTTTCAGAATTTTAAGGATTACCTAAATACGCAGCCGCGGACGACCGACTGAGCTCTCAACAAGGAACTCTGAAATTTCACTAAGTTCCTTCTGCATCCCCCCCCTTCCTCTTCATTTCAAAATTAAGTTTAAGGCACATCGCGCGGCCGCGCGCTGCCTTCCAATTTTTTTTTCCAAACCAATTTTGAATTTATTATTATTATTTCTTTTATAAGACCTTCCAAATTTATACTTAAAATTATTTTTTAAAAAAGGAACTTTTTACCGTCCATTTTTCCCATTACTCACCTGCGTGGAAAAATTTCCCGGCGGGTTCACCGATAAAAATTAAGAAAATTAGAAAAAAAGAACCATTCCAACGGGCGGAGAGACACTTTTAAAACGTGCAAATAAAGTAGGTGTATCAGTTTTAATGCCTAAATAAATTGGAGCGCAAACAAATCTCTGTCCCGAGTGATGGATTTTCCTCAATTAAAACAAAGAAAAGAAAATAGTGCATCATCACATTATTGCAACTTGAATTAAAGTAGTTCGCTCAAGAGAAGAAATGGTAATCAAGCGCAGAAAAACCATCACGATTTTTAGTTTGGTTCCATATTGCCTATCCTTTAAATTCAAGGCGCTAAAATCATCGCAACTTTAACCCATGCACATAGGTAGTTGTGATTTCTGGAGGGATTGCGTGTTGCCTATCCTCCTTATTTTGGGCGCAAAAGCGCCCACTTATACCTACGTAACGATCATATACCTGGTATACAGGGTGTCTCACGAAAAACGAGCCACCTTGAATATCTGCCGAACGAGTCGGAATTTCGACAAACGGTAAAAGACGTGTTCATTAATATCGAGGGGGACACCTTTTGGCGTATTTGACATTTTCCCAAACCGCGGGAGGGGCGCGGGGCGGGGGGTGCCCCAGCCGTAAGTCGAACTTTTCAAATAGCACCCCTACTTTTTTATTTCAGAAATCAATTCTACGCAAAAAAACAAGCCACACTGTCCAAACCGAATGTAATTCGGACAATTTTTCAGTGATCGACAGAGGTTGAGACATTTCTTTCATGCTCTTTTCAAAAATTTCCCACGCCCAATGGAATTGCTGTATCAAACCAAACTCTCCGCCAAAAAAATTCTTAAACATTGCACTTTCGATAAAAAA
>NW_017547098.1:1598985-1662337 GCF_001854935.1 Bemisia tabaci
AAAAAAAAAGCTAATCCATTTGTTTTTCTACTTTACTGCTCCTTCATGGCCACGGTATCTTATGCTGCAGAAAAAATAATAATAATTCTTGTCTAAGACATACTCCTCCCTCCCGATGAGCGCCCCTCGGAAATGTTCGGTAAAACGAATTTTAAAGTCACAAAGAAGGGCTCCGCGTGCTCCAGATTTCGAGTGCAGCAGATTTTTTTTATTTTTTTATCGAAAGTGCAATGTTTAAGAATTTTTTTGGCGGAGAGTTTGGTTTGATACAGCAATTCCATTGGGCGTGGGAAATTTTTGAAAAGAGCATGAAAGAAATGTTTCAACCTCTGTCGATCACTGAAAAATTGTCCGAATTACATTCGGTTTGGACAGGGTGGCTTGTTTTTTTGCGTAGAATTGATTTCTGAAATAAAAAAGTAGGGGTGCTATTTGAAAAGTTAGACTTACGGGTGGGGCAGCCCCCGCCCCGCGCCCCTCCCGCGGTTTGGGAAAATGTCAAATACGCCAAAAGGTGTCCCCCTCGATATAAATGAACACGTCTTTTACCGTTTGTCGAAATTCCGACGCGTTCGGCAGATATTCAAGGTGGCTCGTTTTTCGTGAGACACCCTGTAGATATTCTGACGAATGCTGATGGAGCATTTGAATTTTACTATCGTATCATCATATAATTCTTTCAATGGGTAATTAAAACCTTGCATCTTTTTCTTCGAAAATTACTGCTCATAATGGAAGGGGATGAGTTGTACTGCATTTTGCAATACCTAAAGAACTGCAGTTTCTGACTCATTTTAGAAACAACATATGTATCATTAGTTTCCCTATGCGCATAAGTGTTTAATTTACGGATGAGCCAGAAATTATAATAGTTCCTAATTGCAAAATGAAGTCCAGTTAGGAGTCCAGTTTTGAGCAGAACTAGACGCACACTTTTTCCTATGAAAAATTCAAAGCCTAGAAATCATAGGTAACAACGATGGAAGTCGGCAATCACATAACTCAGTTTATGACGTCGCAGACTTCCCGTCATACACCTATTTTATTTTTCAAACGGAAAACTACTCAACAGCAATTCTTTAAAACTGCCGTGATTTTTCTTCTCTGTGCGAAGAAAATTCTGCAAAAACTTCAAAGGAATGATGTCAATTTGTTCTCCTTTAAAAAAATAACATAGAGGCGGAGATTTTCAGACACCGCAAACGAGAAAGGTACCTAGGTATGTGATTGCGGACTTACGCCGTCTATAAGTATTTCAGATGTGAAAATAGGTGTCAAACTTTCTCTTCAAAACCGAGTGTTACGGATTGAAATAAAATCCAACCCAGGTTTCCTCAGTTTTAACTTTGCGTGGCGGCTTCCATCCGCCTGAACTCTGTTTTGACATTGAATACTCGGAAAGTTTAACGTCCGATGAGGTGAGCGTCCTTTCTTGCGGAATGCTCTGAATGTCAACAATCCAGTTTTTCGGCCACGATCTTCCGAATAGCACAATGCCTTGCGAGACAGCGGTCGATGTCCACTCGCGCTCGTACTTTGAGCCTGATCGACTCCGAGTAGCTGAACGGACCTCGGCCGATGCGCATTGTCTGAAACACTGGGACCTTAGAGGTTCCAAAACCAAGCACAGCGATACATCTCCCAAATAGTCCAGGCAAATAAGCCATGAAAAGGGCTATAGCCTGCAAAAATCCCGGGTAGCAATGTTTTCATCGATTCCTATGTAATTTTTGACGCTGAATCCGAATTTCAATTTTGCGCCATTAAATTCGGACCGGAAAGTTGCCAAATTTGGCAAAAATGGCCTAAAATCGGACTTTTTCCCGGATTATGGCCTGTAACTTGCCAAAAATTGATCTGACGATAAAATTAGTTATTTTCAGAAATAAAGCTCGTTAAATTTCCTATAAAAAAGTTCCTATAAACTTTTTTGCTCAAGGCAAAATCAAGCGCGCTGGCGGGCTCCAAACTTTGAAAAATGAGCGAAAATTGCGCATACTGTAATGTATTGGGTTATCCTTATTATTACGTTTTCTAAACGAAACTGTTAAAAATGTGAGCTGAATAGTTCGAGACCAGTCCATTTTGTTTAGGATTATTTGGACTGCATTTTGCAATTTGGAACTATAAATTCTTGCTCTTCTGGAAAAACACTTATGTACATAGAGAAACTAATGGCACATACGTCGTTTTTAAACCGGGCTAGAATTTATAGTTCCAAATTGCAAAATGTAGTCCATTTAATGTCCTTAATTAGGGTAATAACGGCCTTAAAGTAAGAAGAAGAAAAAATAATAATAATACCATCTTTAGGTACTTAATGCCTTCACGGAAAAAATTAAATTGCTGATTTAACAAGTTTTGTAGTTGAAAAAAGTGGCTGTAATATTTCAGTGTAGATTTTACAACCAAAAAATGCTTATTTAACAACAACAAAATGCTAGGTACTTTGGTACTTTAACAAAAAAAATGCTTCTTTAACAAACTTTGTGGTTAATTTAGCTTTCCACTATTGTAAAATGTACATTTGAAACATAGCAGTCACTTTTTTTAACAATTGAATTAATAAATCAGCAATCCATTCTTTCCATGATCATTCTTCATGCGATAAATCTTTCAGAGCCTAGAATAACATTTCTGTAGGAGAGAGGTCATTAGAATAATTGAGCCATAATAGAAGGCCAGGAAATAATTTTAGAGGCAAAAATCCAGGGCATTTTTTCAACTATAAGGTTGCAACAGCATATTGCCGAGGAAACTTCCGAACCACTCATCTCGTTTGCAGTGTTTTAAAATCTCCACTTTCATTTTATTTTTTGGAAGGAGAACAAACACACATAATTCCTTGAAGTTTTCAGAGAATTTTCTTCCTACAGAGAAAAGAAATCGCAGAAGGTTTGAAGAATTGACATGGAGCGGTTTCCCATAAAGGAGATAAAGTATGACAGAAAATCTGCAACGTTGTAAACTAAGTTCCATGGTTTGAGAGTTTCACTTTCAATAAGTTTTTCTTGTGGATGTTTGAATCATTGAAACGTAACAACACTGTAGAGTGCAACAGACATAAAGTGCCTAGAAAACTTGTCATTTACTAAAGGCAAAGCTACCTGCTTGATATTTAGCCTGAGATGTAAAGTGATGCTCCTGTGACTTTATAATTCTACTATGAAAATGAGATGAAGCAAAAGTTGAGATAACAGTAGTAAGAAGCATTTATTTAAATCATAAAGATCATGCTGATCAATAGTACATAGGACATCTTAACTCTAAAATTTACAAAGTGCGAGTAAAACTTTTACAAAAAATGGTATAAAAATGTACCAAATCTTAAGAACAATAAAACAGAAATCAAAAACAATAGACTCATGATTCACTAGGTGAACAGACACATTTCACACAGATAAAATAGTGTCCGTTGGATTGCACGAGCTAAAATCACAGATGAAATGTTACTAGGTTGAAATATTTTAACTGAGTGAACCTAAATGAGGATACAGTAAATATAGAATATTTGATCTTTTAACGGACCGATTTTCCGTCAGGAAACAGTGTTGTAAACTATTATCCTTCAGACTACAAGTCTAATGACCATCCTGGGGAACTCAGTGCATGGAGGCAATGATAGGAAGAATAAGAATGAGGGAAGAAAAACAATGACGTAGAAGGATACTAAAACACTCGTTAAATTTGGAGACCTGTAAACAAACCATTAAAAAATGCATGGTGTCCTCCAAGAGTTTCTACATGCTTGACTCTTGACAACCTAATACTTGAGCTTTAACATCATGGTAACTTCCATAAAGGTGGCTAAGATGTTAATGTCACTGTTATTCAAAACATGTAACAAAAAAGTTAAAACTAAGTAAAATACAATTTACAATAAAATCCACTATCCAATAAGTAAAGAGGTAATGACACNGGGGGGGGGGGGGGATATACATATCAAACCTTTCCTTAAATCAATGGGAACCGTTGTTCTATGAAAATGGTGATAAATAAGTTGAGGGCCAGCATTCTGCCGTCAATACCAAGAGTGCTTCAACCTAATTCTAGAATTATTTAATTTGCTTTATTCAGCACTAAAATAAAAAAATCTGATAACCTTCACGCTTGGTATTTTAAATGACAGTGAAAAATCTGATCTTTGAACTTTTCTGCACCTCAGAAATTATTCTCTTTTTTTTATGAGAAAAATGCCAAGGTATGACACTCTTGCTGTTAAAGGCAATATTTTGGCTAATACTGATGGATTGTGGGATTTGATTCAGCCTTTGGGACTTTGGAGCGGCACCTCTGACTGTGGGGGATTCATTAAAGTCCTTGCTAGCATCCAGAAAAAAATACTCTTAAATAGTGGTTTTTCGGGAGAAAATATATCATTTTGATATAAAGAGAGGTATTCACCAAAATTTCCTGTAAAAATACTGCATACGCTCTGAGCAGAACTCTCGATATGTAAGCCATGCACTTTATTCCGCCGCAACTGAGGCTTAACAATTAGCGGTGACCAGGATGGGCGGTGCAAGCGAGGAAACAGATTTAAGCCTCAATTTGAACGCAGGAGTATAAGGCGCAATGTTGAGAGTTCCACTGAGCGATCACAGCATCTTATTTACTGTTACTTTATCATGAGACAATCAGCCTTTTTTGCCTATGGAATCATTAGGAAACCCAAGGTGAAATGTTTGGAGAAACCCTTCTCTAATTGGCTTTTAGAATAACATTCACTCTCCTTAGTTTATTGGCCTCTTGTTGTAGATAGCATTGTATGGAAGTTCAGGCCAAAAGACTACAATGGTTATGTTTCGAAAAAAATAAAAGAAAAATGAAAAATTTATGTACCTCTACAGTGAAATTTACTTTACACGAAATTTGAGCGGCTGTGGGTGATATGAAGCTGAAATAGGATTGTCTCAGGTTGTTTGTACACCATTTAAATGTGATCTAATTCCTCCCATGGTTGTTCCAGAGGAGGAATGCTGAAAAGTCGTCCGATTGAGAGAAGATGTGAGAATTGCGAGGGAGGAAGCAAAAGCTTGTGTGTAAATTTTATGTTACTAATTACTAAACAATAATAGTGATGGGTCAACGCTAGTCATGAAATCCTATTGTGATCTGAACTTATTGATCGGCAAATAAAAATGAGATTAGTCCAAACAAATAGACAGAGGAAAGAAACAATGGTATGTGCTATTGGTGTGGATAAGTATTGGTCTGAGGAACGATGATATTTCCATTATTATCGGACACCCAACAGATGAACCTCAACATATATTATCGATCCGTGAGGTTTAAAAACCGAAACAAAATTCCATGACATTTCTCAAAAATTTAGCTCTTATCAAATTAAAAAAAAAAAAAATTGCAATAGTGTTTACAGATTACTTAAAAGGCATACAAAAATCATAAGTCACAACAAATGCAATGATTAAACCCATCATCACAAAAACAAATTATGATGGAAAATTGGATTATTAGGGATAAACAATTAGATGCCAACCAATTCTTTCTGGATCATTTTTTTCATATTTTCTTTATTTTAGTTCTACTGTTACCATTGATATGGACCGATTCTTGACAAAACTTTGAAAAAACTCCTGAGTATTCCAGCATGAACTGAAATAAGGAAACAGGAGCATCCAGTGGATGGAGATGAGTATGTGATTTGATTTTCACTTCAGCGGGCAAAATTGATATACTGTAGAGTTAATTTAAAATAAATGCCTGTCTGAATTTTCTTTCATCAATGCATCTTCAAAATAAGAAGATGGATAAAATAAAAGATGAAACGATTTTCCTGTCAAGAGAACCTTGAAACCAGGGAGGCCTCCACATTAAAACCATTAGATAACTATTTTGAACTAGAAATTTACATACAATTAAGGCTAAAATAGTCACCTGTATTGTTAAAGGCTTAAAATGAACTTAGAAGGAATTCTAACTGTACAACCGACAGAAATGATAAACCTACAGGAAGTACGTAGTCAACACAGAAGCGATCCAGCTGCTAGGAAGGAGGGGACAAATCTATAGTTCACATAAAAAAAATATCGTTTTTTTGTGCATTTTCCTGTTTTCTCCTCCTCCTCATTCGCTCCATTTTTCAAAAAAAAAAGGAGAGAGTAGAGTCCCATTTGCCCTTCATGTTAGTGAGTCTTCAAAACAGTGATGTGTATACCTTAATATTAAAATTAACTAAATCAACAAAAGAAATTAATCTGTTGCATGCTGGTAACTAGAAATCATGTGCTTGAAACATGTGATTTCAACTTTTTGAACCACATGATTGACTCTTTTGTAGAAGTCAGAAAACAAAAATACAAGCTTGTCTTTTGGAATTGAAAATAGAAACTACGTTTAAATTAACTACAAAGAGTAAATAATGATAATGGACACCTTCAGCAAATTAGGGGACGTCAATAAGTGACATCAGGCACTTTAGCCAATTTTTCACCCCTCCTTCCCCTCTATTTCAACGATCCTCTCCTACTCCCTCTGTTTTCAGAGAGAATGATTAAGCTGTTTTCCCCCTACATACCTATGCCTGACACCATATACGGACACCCCTCAATTGGACCGCAATATTTGATATAATTTTTTCTTGAGAGTGGATTGACAGTTGTTTGGAATTCACTATATAGTTATGGAGATAAAATTAAAAATTTTGTGACAATGGAGGTTGAAAAAAAGTCATTTCTGTTTGTGGCAAAAAAATACAAAAAAAAAACAAAGACACCTTCATGGTATGTAGTTAAACTTAATAAATTGTGACCTTAAACATAGGATGGTTAACTCGGAGGACCACAAATAATACATACTGATTTTGGCTGAAGTAACAAACAAACAGATGTAAGTTTGAGTACCTAAAATTGTTATGTTTTTTAGTTTTTTTTCTTTTTAGTAGTTCAAAGTACTTTTAAAAAGTACTTTAAATTTTTTCTCTAAAGTTCCTATTAAGGTAAAGTTTTCAACTTTCCACAGATGGCGCGGTCACATGACACATACACCTTGAGTCTCTTAATACTGAGATTTCAGTCAAATAGAGTCGTACTGTCACTGGTTCACAGAGAGATTGAATGAGGGAGTAAATTCAGTCCGGAACTAAAAATTGATGTCAATGTTTCTACCAAATTACCGTTATGTCAATTTTTGAAAAATGTCGCTTACCTCCCTAGTTAACAGAAGGCTGTGATTCGTACATTTTCAGGGATGAAAGACAGAGGTCGCATACAAAAATTTCGTTCCTCTTAGACTTCTAGGCCACATACCCATTTGGGTAACGACCGATTTTGAACTAGGTTAACTACCCGGATTTTCCCGGGGATATTGACTAGAGTTTCAGAGCACTGGGAGTTGAGCCTACAGTGCTCCATTCACATTAATTATCTTAGAAACATGCCCCGGATGCTGGAAACAGGTAAAATGTGATAAAGAGGACTAGAATGCAAGGAAACGAATGGCAGCGAAAATTTTGTCTCGCCATAGACGAGTGCCGATCTTATGTATTGAACTCTGGCCAGTAGTTGATATAATACCGGTGAGTTGAGCCCTCAAAGTGGCGGTCTAGCCAATTGGGCAGTCCGTCTAGCAAGGTCTCCTCAAATATAACATCATTGTACTTGTTGCTGTCTTGCTGTTGAAAAAAAAAAATGAATACAAATAAATTATTGACACGGACTTCAAAGAGTTAAAAAATTTAAAAAAAAAAATTAAATTTAAATTTGTACAAAAAAATTAATTTAAAAAAAAAAAAAAATAAAAAATAAAAAATCAGTTCACCTTTCTAAAAATACAGATGTAAAAGCACCATCTTAGAGGCTTTGTCACATTATGGCTGTTTCCTCAATTGACAATTTAAAAAAAAAAGAACAATGAAAAGAAATGCTGATATGCTGATATCGCACCAGAAAAACACCACGGTAAAAAGTTCTATGTACTAAAACCTGATTATTTAATGATCTTATTTATCTGGTAATCTCAGCATCAGATTAGCTCTTTCTGCAACGAAAAATCAAGTGAAGCGTACGCAGCATCCTTGGATATTCGACTTTAACCATTTTTAACACCATGTGTCACTTACCTATGCCAATTTTATTCTTAAAAAAAATATTTTTTATTGGAGGAGAAACTGATTTTTCTTTGCTAAAAATGGGGTGTCTAAAACATGCCTGCGGGGCGATTATTGAAATGATATTGACTGTATGTCGCCGCTTTGTCGTGTCGCGCCATCGACTAAGAGCCACTTAGTCGATGGCGCAACACGACAAAGCGGCGACATACAGTCGATATCATTTCAATAATCGCCTCGCAGGACTTGTGATATGCAGGGAAAACCAAGCTCACAGCTGAGTAGATTCACCAAAAAAATTTGAGTATGTATTTACCGAATCAACTTTCCATCCTGCTTCAATGTCCGAGTTCCCACTGTCAGTATCAGATTCGAATCCTAAAAATGCTCCTGATTTGCCGTTGCCAAGCTCCTTGGTCATTCTATTCAATCGCTGAGAACAGAACAAGTTGTAAGAAAATCAGGTGCAACAACCAAATTAAATAACTGTTTGTTGGGCAGGAGATATAAAACGATGGTAAAACCACCAGACCATGTATCTTGGTTTGCTCCGTTGCGGACTTCCTGCCATACTTTATTTTTTTAGTGGAAAATTGCTCACTTTCAATTCTTGAAAACTTCTGTAATTTTTCTTCCCTGTCCTAAGAGAACTTTGTGAAAACTTCAAGGAATGATACTGACTCCTTCAAAAAAATAAAATGGGAGCAGAGATTTTTAAACACCGCAAACGAAATAAGTGGTTCACCATCAAAAAATACCATTTGATGAGTAAAAACTGCATACAATTGATGTATCTAGAATTGAAAATCCTTACAAAACAGATGATATTTCGGCAGATTCCTCCATGAAAATTTCCATTGCGAGAGTTATGAAAATACTCTTTTGAGAAAATGTAATTTTGGGTGAACCCTAAAATTTTATTGATTTCTACAGTTTTTGCACCTATTAAAATGAAAGAGTGTTCATGAGGCTAGACACATGAAATACTATCTGATGCTGCATATGATAAAAAAGTCGTGTCCACGCTGGATTTTTTCATAAATGAGAAAAATGTCACTTGACTCCTGGGTGAAAATTTCCGTCCACGTATTGGGAGAATGTAATTAAGGATCCTCCCAAAAATCGTACTACGTAATTTTAATTCTGTATTGCAACATATATGAAAGAAATAGAGGACTGGTAACCATGAAATATTGCGACTAAAAAATAAGACTTCAAGACCATTCTTCTAAAATTCAGACAACGTTAAAAACAAATACCTATGTCGCAAGTCCTGTTGAAAATTAGAGAAATGTTGAGCACAAGGATGTAGAAAGTTCTTAGCTTTCCCATTTAAAAACCCCTTTTTCCTTGAAAATATCGGACTAATAACCTGATGTGTGAATATCCATAATTTTGAAAAAACAGGCAGTTTTGGCAAAATTATGCAATTTTTACCTTGATTTTGCAGAGGAAAGCAATTATGATGATAATGTGTGGCCTTCTTAAATTTGTGACCCATTTTTGGGGCCTTTCCTTTCTTTCACACAACCTATGGCCACCTGCTGTTCGTTTCATCAAGAAGTTTTTGAATCTTTGATGGAGCAACTGGAGAAAATTTTAGTCTTCACCGTAAAATTTCTACCCATTTTCCAATAAAATGTTTCTCTATTTTTCAATGCCAACAAAATAGATTGCGGAAAGTAAATCTCTCTTAGTCTTTTATGAGACTGACTACTTGAGAATTAAACTATGTGCTTCAGTTTCAATTCCATTCCAGATTTTTTTTACCTATACGAGTAGAGATTGACCTGTTATGTAGAGATTTACCTGTTCTGATTTGCCTCTTGATTCAGGGTGTTTGGCGTGATATATGCAGAAGTACTTTCGCAATCCGTTGAGCGATAAGACAGTTCCGATACAATTGTGAGGGTTTATGCTTAATGGTCGTGGCTCAAGGAGGCTCATTGATAGAATCTGCGAGAACCACTCTCGGCACGATGCTCGGTCCAGGTTGATGTAACCAAACATTAATGTTTTATTTCTGCAAACGGACAAGAATTTCAGAATAATATTTACCTAATAGAAGAAGAGGAAGAAGGAGCAGGGGAAAATAAAAAAGAAAAGAGTAAGAGCAGAAAAGAATATAAAACAATAGTGTATTTTCTTCTGAAAAGACACTACATAATTAGAAGACTTTGGTGAGACTTAGAAGTTGAATTTTTCAGAGGAATACTTACAATTCTACAAAGTTAAACATAATCATATTCTTGTTTTTTCCCCAATTAGAATACAATACTGGTAATATCCTTTTTTAGGAAATTTTTTGAAAAAATAAATAGTTACAGAAAATATATTTAGGATTCTAAAATATCTCAAATGGTAATTTTACTCTGTGCTTCTGATACAGGAATCTTCTATGCTTGGAAAACTTTGAAAAAATATACATATATCAAAACAGACAAGAGGAATTGCATTTAAAAAACAAAAAACTCATTATTTATCAAGGCGCAGGCACAAACGGCAAAGGAAAAGATTGAGTTTTGATTTAAAAAAAGGATGATTCTATTCAATGCCCTCCTCTTTTTGGGTAAGGGTGACGGAAATGATTTTAAATTAATCCTGCCTTCAAGAATCAATAGAGCTTTGTCAGACTGTTCCTTGTCTAAAGGAATATCTCAGTAACAGAAGAAGAGCACAATACTCACTTGCGATAAGGCCACACGATGCGATGAAATTGCATGATGAGTTTCTTCCGGGACTCCGTATCAACAACAAGGATGATGGTGCGACAACCAGGCTTCAGAAGTCGTATCAGTCCGTTGTACGTTTCTGCCCGCAGCTCATGAAGCTTCAGCTCACGCGTTGTTGCAGGTGGCGGCGTCGGCTTTTTCTTGGGTTCGCTATTTTGCGTGGACTTCTTTATTTCTGATTCTTCAAGATTCCTGTAAAAGGAAGCACTCTGATTCAGTTCCGCTTCAAAGATTACTTTATAAACTTCATTTGACACATGTGATTGTCCCTAAGTCCCAGCAAAATTAGCTTGACTACATTTCGTCACCTTCTGGCCTACAAATCGCAAAAAATAAATTTCTCAAACTAGTCCAATCTTTTACAGAAAAACTACCGAACAGAACAACATAAACAAAATTTGACTTATATTTATTCTGTCATTGAGATTAAGCCCTGAAATTTTTGTTAAAGTAGTAGCAAAAGTTTTAAAGATAAAGTTAAAATAATATTGAGATGTCAAGCAACATAGCGTCTAAGACTAAATGGCACTTGTGATACTTTGGCCAGAAGGTGACAATTTTATGCTGCCTAATTTTCTCTTATGTTTTGTTTTTTTTGACAGAGAACTAATAGTGCTTTCAAAGTTCCAACGAATTTATTCTAGATTATGAAAAATATCCTCACAAAATTTCAAGTTTAAGTGTTGCTTAGTTTCCTGTGAGAAAAAATAAAACAGAGAAAATTAAGCAATGACTGATGTTGTTTGCCTCAATATTGTTGAACAAATCCCGATATTCTCAAACCTCTTCAGCCTCCCAAATTCTTTACAGCAATAATTTATTTTTAAAAAATATCCATTTTTGATCGAAAAATGAGAGCAATGCATTTCTGAACTCACATAAGATGGGCCAAAAAGTAGCTGACACAAATGAGAAGGCAGATGGTGACAATGACTGTCGCCACCGGGAAGATATCTTCCTTGCCAAGGTTACTCGTCACAGCATCGAAGAAGCTGAGAATGCGCGACATCACCCTTGAGGCGAGGTTCTGAGCATGCTCATCTGTAAGCTCAGTAATGACAGCTTCGTGGAGTAAAGCTGATGCACTGTCTGAATGCAATAAACGCTCCAAAACTGGCTCCAAGCGCTCCTGGAAACAATATCAACGTAATATATTGATATTATCAAAATAAATTGAGAAAAATACTGCAGGTATGAGACTTTCCATCGTAAGAGGGACTTTAAGCAAGAGAGTCATGCAGATGTGTCCAACTGAGAAGAGGAGTAAGGGTAGGTGAAATTATGTTGATTGCAACATAATGTGTACAATCTACTCCTACAAGGACAATTTGCAAGGTCAAAATCACACATTTTTTAGTTTTAAACGACTGTAGGCACTTAGAATTATTGGTTGGATTTTGGTGGGAAATGTCTAAAAGCAGCTTGCTTTAGCATCCCTTCACTTAAACTACCCTACATGTTTAGGATAAGTTTCAAGTTGCTGAATGGGTTATCAAGAATGAATTGAAAATAGAATGAACTACCGGATAAGGTACAACATTAAGCATTCTGATACATGTCTCTCAACTATAATTTCACGTATAACAGGATTCAAGGAACGAAAATTACTGAAACTATTTCCTAACCAAGATATTCCATGTTTCTTGACGCGTGAATTCAAACCTCCCGCTCATGAAAACTCAAGGGTCTGCGCGAGTCAAATCGCACACTAAACATTACCGTGGCAAGTCATTGCGATTCGAAAATATAGTAGCCTCGATCATGACGCTTCGGCTCAGCTATAGTAAATTGATTACACTTTGAACAATAAAGGATGGAAAAGGAGCAATGCTTGATTGAGAACCCTGCCGAAACTCTTGTAAGGCGCGATTCAACTCACGTAGGGTATTGAGTTTCTTGGGACCCGGCAATTCAAATTTCCCCTGGTCAACGTACAATAAAAACGTTAATATCTTAGTCAGGAATTCATTTCAGTAATTTTCGATGAGAGAATCATGTTCTATATGAAATTCAGAGACATGTAACAGAGTGCTTAAAGTCGTACCTTGTCTAGTGGTCCATTATACTTACTTTTGTAGTGTTGTAGTCAGTCGAGTATGAGTCTCCACCAAGTATCCACTCATATTTGATATGTTTGTTATCCCTCCTCCAGAGAACAGCTATGTGGAGTAAGGGCTCGTCTGGACTCCCTTCACCTGGAAAATTAAGGTAGGGAGGGAAAAAATACAATGATGTGTGGAAACAAACATAGGTTGGATTGGGCACTTAAAAATTGGTACAAAGGCAGGAAAAAGCAAGGGTGCAGAATCAGTTGAACCTTCCTAAAACGAGGATCAAATTAGTATACATAGAAAAAAGAATAACCTGGGTAGATGTCTGACTGTTTCAAGTTCTTGACTCTATTTCAAATTTTTGGGAATATTTCTTTCTTTTTTCATCATTTGTTTCAGAACTTTGGAAGCTCCTGCAGGCTGATTATTGAAATGAAATGAACTCTATGTTGTCGTGTCGCACAGTCGACTTAGAGGAAAGCGTAATTTTTGAAATCTATGCCTTGTCGGTTCATAGACAGGGAGGCGACATAGCGTCTACAAGCTAAACGCACCTCCAGAGCATCCGACATGGGCTTGGTTGATAAATAACCTCAAATTATTTTCACACAATTCAGTAAAAAATGAATTTATGAAGTGAAGAAGTGCAACTTTTTATTTGAGTTTCGTCCCAACAAATTCAGACGCGTTTGTATAGTCCACATTGCGCAGTGCCGAGTATCCGATCGTTCGATCCGATGACCAACCATATGTTAGCCAGGTCTGCGGTCAACAGGTTGTTTACAACCAAATCTACTTCATCAATTCATCAAAAAGCGGATGAGTAAAAATGGCGGACTGACGTCATTTACTTGGCCTTGCTACATTTTGATTGGTTGAGAGACATTTAAAAATTTGGTAACTACACAAACGACAACGGCAGCGACGCCGCTTTGTTGTGCCTTCTTGATTAGACTATATGTCTTGTCTACATTTCTCTGAATCCTTAATACAGATTTGGATTCATTCTTCCGCAGTCAACTTTCATTTTTATTGACTCCATAGATTGGACCAAAAAAAAAAAAACAGCCCTCAATGCATTTTTTGTAACTGCTGATATTGATTTTTTTTTTGACATTACATTCAAAAACACTTGAATTTTTTCCGGGTTCGATGATTTTATTATTTGACAGAACTCACCTGAAGTAAGTGCATTGATGAACTGAGATTGCCGCTCTTGAAATACATACATAAAGGACACTTTGTCGTGCGGATAGCGAGATTCCTGCGCAAAACGCCGCAGTGACTGCCGGTGCGGATCGTGGTACGGAGTGTTCCCACTCACTAACAGGACACACAGTTTCTTGATTCTAGTGGCACTCGTCCAATCTACAGGACAGAGTGTGTCCAACATTGCCTGAATTGAATAAAAAAAAAAAAAAAAAACCAGTGAGACAAAAGATATTGAGTAGATCTCAATATGACAAAAGATCACGCATTATGCCAGTTCAGAAGTGAAAAATTTAGATGTAATTTTAAATAAAAAATTGTATGACCACATGAAGGATTCTTTCTGTCTCCATAGAAATAGGATTATATTCTATACCCCACAAAAGTAACGATATAAGTGGTTTTCTGTTATAAACGTTTGTCATGATTTGTTGTTTCTACTATACTTCCAAAAATTACAACAACAAACTGGTTTACTAAAATGAAACCAACCAACTAATTTTACCAAAAATATTAAGACTGATGTTTATTTAACTGATTATATTCAACATTTTTCTCTAGTGGACAACTACATAAGGTATGAATGGAAGCACAACGTAACATATTTTCTCTTCAAAACTTAGCAAGGAAAGAGCAGGAAATCTAGAGATCAACTCCTAGAAAAGATATTAACAACAACAGCAACAGATTGGATTCAGCTGCATTTGCAATTAACATTGGTTCAAAGGCAGAAATAGAAGTGACATCATGTGAATGATCTAACTTCTATTTGATCTGTGTCAAGAATAATTGTTAATATCTTGTTTATGAGTTAATTTCCGAACTTCTTCTTGTGTGAATCATTTTACACGTTAGAATTTAATGCGGAACCATGCAACTTTTTATCTAGTTCAGACTTTATCTAGTAACTTATTAAGTGCAACAAGTGATAGAAGGCAAATAAACATCTTAGAAACTATTCAAATGTACAAGAACAGAGAGAAGTTGGTAAAGGATTTGGAATGTTTGCAAAACTGTCTGCCCATAGCGATAGATGGCAGCCCTGAAAGAAAGATAAGAATAACGGAGATGTGTGGAATAATGACAAAAAACAGCCAGTCGGAATTCAACCTTGAAGAAGGGGCTGGGGAGCCCCGCAAAGCGTCAGTAGTTTCATTTTATTTCTTGTGAGTTTGAGTTTTTCAATTCTAGTTTTCTTTATTTCTTTATGCCGTTAAGTGCATTGAAATCTATCTAGTTCAGGACACAGGCACCAAGTCAATCAACTAAAGTTAAGTTTGAATTTGATGTCGTTATTTCAATCTTGTATTTTCCCTTGTAAAAATATAATTCTCCTGCTGAGGAAGCTGTGCTTGATGGCAGGACTACATGTCACATAATTTCTCTTCTTCATGTATTGTATATTTTTTTAACAATAAATGAAAATACCTGAGAGGACAGCCTGGGCAACAGTAGGAGTTTGTTGGCATCTATGACATCACGCATAGTAGCTACGGGAATTTCGATCATGCTCAGACTTGCCATTGGTCGGTCAGTGTTCTCGTTAAACAAAAGCAGCGTGTCCTTGTCCGTCGCTACTTGGAATCTTTCTTGCACTTCTTTTGTGTTTTCATTTTGAATAGAAACGAATCTGCGCAAAATAAAGGATTCACACTTGACACGTGAAAAAATACAATATCTAAAAATTTAAAATGTAAAATTCTTAAAATCGTGAACACAAGAGTTTTTTGTCAGACGGACGCGTTTCACAGAGCCTTGCTTCGCATCTTACTGGAAAATAATTTATGGGTACTCAAGTGTTTTAAAAAATTTTATCATTGGAATCTTGCCCATTAAGTGTGCAGTGTTTTAAACTTCCTATTCAGTTCATCCTGTAAAGTGTTGACACACCACAGCATGAGAAAATTTTGCAACTTTTACAGGCTTTTCTTAACTATAAGACAAAAATTTTCTTCATTTACTAAATGAATTATTCACTACTATACTTTAAAACTCCAACCAATTATCGTAAAAAGCAAATGATTCAACCTGATCAAAGAATGAGGAAAATAATTTACCCAAAAGCAACCCTGTCTCGGTGATAGTAAGCTTGGAGCAGATAACGCAGGCGAATTGTTGCTTGGCGGTGGAAGAGAAGTGCTCGAACCCGATTGTCAGCAGCCCATTCACCCAGAAACTGGTTGACATTGTCGTCAGTTATCGTTTCACTCAGTTTGTAAGGCATCTTCATTCTGACAAATTCTACAAAAATAAAATTTATCTTCCTTAATTTATGGATCTATGAATTCAACACGTAGAGTAGGGTTTTTCTATGACCAAGAAGTTTTAATTTATGCATTAAAAATCGTTAATATCTTGGTAACGAAATATTTTTCATAATTTTTGTTGTACATGATGTGCTCTACATACACACAATTTTAATGAGAAAACATACATTAGGTATAATGATTTATTTGGACCGCAATAGAAAGGAATCACAAAAGTGTATAACGACCTGAAGATGAGCTGAAAGGCTCAAGATAGCTATTGTCTTCAAACAAACACCAACCTCTTCACGGATTGGGCCACAACAAAAAAGAAAAAATTAGTGAATCAATGTGAAACTCGAGGAAATGTAAAAACCATTCAACCTGATATCTAAGATTTTTATCAATCAGTAATTAAAGTATTCAGATAAAAGGTAAGAGACCAAAGAATTGTAGTGTCTCACCGATGACTTTCTGAACGCTGTACAATGATTCTCGGAACACACTAGTTCTTCCATCGATGAGTAGGACAAGACTAGGTAGTGAACGAATTCCAATTCTTCGAGCAAGCATTTGTTCGTTTTCCGCATGGACTGTTGCCACGCCAACACCTGAGATTAAGAAAAAATGTATTGCTATGTTAATTAGGAGACACACACCATTAAAATATATTAATTAGGAGAGCTTCGGATATGCTGCGCAAACTTGAATGTAATTGAGAATCATCCAAATTTTCATTTTTGCTGAGAAAAAAGTTGTCAAGTCAGCTATATGCTGAGGCATCACGTTTTTGTGGTTGACATAATTTTTAAGCCTTCCTAATATGATCGTATCTCATCTCATTCCGGAGACGGATAATGTTTTGTGCTACTTGTTACTTTTAGTTTTGGAGTTTTCAAAACGATGGAGCGGATAGACAGTGTTTCTCATTAATTGTCTGGTGAGCAACATGCTGTAAGTTGTGCGTGTTGCTTCACAGACCAGATAAATAATTAAATGGGAACAAAAAATTGTATTTCAAAACGTACCAAGAGGCTCGAGTTCTTCAATTACTTTCCGCCAAATAGGCTCAATCTGCAGACATGAAAAACACCAATCGGAGTAGAACAACATAAGATACGGTATGTGAGTACTCTTAGGAACCATCTTATTTTCGTAAATCCTGAAAAAAAAAAATCATATGAATACCCAGACCATGATAATAATGGCACCCCAATGACTAAAGTACCATTTTAATCCATCACAATATTGTTTACTCAAATAATTATTGGACATACAAACATACTAACACCACAGAGGTTAGTCAACAGTATGAGAGGGCATGCAATCGGAAATTATTTTATAATAAAAAGCGTGAGAAAATTAGTTATCCTTTAAATGTCACCTAAAAAATTAGATGGTATGCATGTAACATCAATTTCCTACACCATTCTGTCAGAAGGAGCAGAGTGGCAGGAGTCAAGATAGAACTGAGAAGAGTATCAATCAGTTATACCAGACAATCCTGTTGATTTATGAGATATTTGTCAAAGCAGATGATCTGCGTTTGAATGGGCCTGTTGCATGCAAGAGATACAGTCGTGCGAATGGACTTAATAGAGGTTAGATGACACAAAAATTACGATGGTCACATTAAAAAAGTCTGAAATACACTCCTCACTGCGCAATTTGCGTTGTTAGGAACACGCTATTTCAAATTTCTCGCATCTGGGGGCAGTTTTCTAATGGAAACAATTAACGGCAACTTGCGGCTATTTCCAGTCAACTAAAACTGACAACATAACCTAAAAATCGGAGCTCGTGATATTGTGAAATGAAATGTAGAAGGATTGCGTTGGATATTTAAAAGTTGATTGATTTGGTTACCGCATAAAGCATATATGAACCACTATAAGAGATCACCTTGGGCTTGTAAACAAACTGAAGGAAAAAATGACAACAACGACTCGGCATCTTTCGGAAATCACCGAGCCCGCCGTTTGCTCCTTTCCGGTGATTAGAAAACTGCCCCAGACGCGAGAAATTTGAAAAAGCGCCTTCCTGACAACGCAAATTGCGCAGTAAGGAGTGTATTTCAGACTTTTTTAATGTGACCATCGTAATTTTCGTGTCATTTAACCTCTAAAAAGTCTGTTCGCGTGGCTGTACCTCTTGCATGCAACAGGCCCATTTTAAAATTCATTGGATCACATCTTGCATTACCTCACACAGCTAAAGATAAAGCACAAAAAGATAGATCTTACTTAGAGCTGATGGTTAATTTGTGGAAAACAGTGATGTCTCTGTCCTGGAACTTGAAACTAAAACCTGAGCCAGCAAAGAAATCGGCATCAAATCTTTGCGTTCTGCCATCATCGCGCTGGGGCTGCTCCTCAGTCGTTCCGAATACGTCAAATTGCTGTCTGCGTTCTGGATCTGAGAGTAACTGGAAGTGAAAAATAAAGTAAGTAGCAAATGGGTTAATTCAATAAAAAAAAAGTAATAACTGAATAAATTACTTGTATCACACGCAGTCTTGTTCATTTTGCATTTTAATAATGAAACTAAGTAAGAGATTTTGTTTGAAAAGGCCTTAGGAAAGATAAATTCATGTCTTTTGGGAAAAACACTGCTCAATATGAAACATATGATGGGAGAGACTAAAAGATGTCTCAAAAAATTGTACTTCTTCATTCAACGTCCCAGGTATTTTTTGGGTTTTTTTTTTTTTTTTTTTTTTTTTTTTTTAAGCCTTGGTTGCCCATTTTCTTGTGTTTTGTTTCCTTGAATTATACAGGCTATATTTGTGTATTATTTTTATTTATAGTTAGCAGTCCATACACAATTTTTCAGAAGACCTTGGTCAGTATCATGCAAACACACCATTAGGACCGAGTTTACTAGAAACACAATAAGTCACATTTTAGAAAAAAATGAGTTGAAAGTAGTTTTGAGTTCAACTACCGGTAAACTCTCGCCTATTAAAAATTTGAAGTCCAGAAAAAATATTTTAGGGGAAGACGGGGTAATAAGAGAGTGGGACAATAAGGTAGATTGGATTTTGCCGCTCTTTGGTGAGTGATAACAGAACTACCGCCGTGGGGAACGAATCTTGGTCCATTGCCGCGTTTTGTATTTAATTCCGGGCCGAATCGGAAAAGTGGCTGGGACAGGACCAGCGTGTAAACATAACCTCTTTTTGAACTGGGTTTCGAAGTTCGGGTACCTCGGCGCTTTAATCAACATAAAGTCAAGTAAACATATTCATAAAAAATCGAACTATATATCATTTTGTAGCTTAGGATATGGGGCTTCTTCCTGATACTTGGTTTTTTAGATTAGTTTTTTTTTTACTGATTTATAATGCTCTACTCTTATTGGCCCCAAGCGGTGACCCCTGTGGCTAATAAGAGAGTGAGGTTATGTCAGGGAGGGGTACAATAGTAGAATGAACACTAAAACTGTTGGTGATTTTCTTTTTTTAGATTAAATGACTCGAAACCGAAAAAAGAAGGGCCTAGGGGTGCCTTACACTAAAGAGAATTGGCAGGCACACAGGGGCAGGGGGATTGGGGATTTTTTTTTGGGTATGGTTTTGATACAATTTCTAAAACTTGCATTTTGAATTCATTTCTTAAACTTAGCGATTTTCAAGTGTCAAAAGTTCATAACTCAAGAACTATTAGTCCGATCTCACTCAAATTTTGCAGGGCTATTAAGAGTAATGTAATGCTTGATCTTATATACTTTTCCGTGCTTACAATTAAAATTTCATACGAGATACAGACCTGCTCTACTATTACCCCAGGGGGTACAATAAGAGAAAATTTTTTTTAAAAATATTTACATTTTTTTTTTCGCTAAAATAAAGCACGAAAAACATTGAAACTTTGAGGAAGTGTTACTTACTGATAGGTGCATATGCCCTATTTTTTTCAAATTTGTAACTCAAATACAACTCTTCAAATAAGGGTGTCACTCTCTTATTACCCCATGGTCTCTCTTATTACCCCGTCTTCCCCTAGAGGAGAAAATAGTCCAAGAACTTTGTCCTTAATGTTGAATTTTAGAAAGACCTAAGACTTCGAACCTCTCTTCTTCCGTTCCAATTTAATGCGGCTGAGTGTATTTCTCTTAAACTTGGCCAATTATTCTGCCTTAAACAGGATTCAAAAAAATAATACAATGAAGTAGGTAAATAGATTCTGGTTTAAATAATGGTAAATAATGCATAAATCAATTGCTGCTCTTTCAAGAGGCTCTTTCCTAAAATGTTCATAGCATTTCAACTTTTGAAAAACTTTAGTTGTAATTTAAAAGATAAGGGAACTTACCTCGTACGCCTGTTTGATTTCAACAAATTTTTCTTCGGCTTCCGGATCTTTGTTTTTGTCTGGATGCCTAAAACAAGACAGTAATATAATTATCATTGTTATGGAATATGAAAGGGTGTAGATCGGGTTAAAAGGCACACGCATCATGAGTGAACTGCCAACACCAAAGGTAGAGTTTGTATCATAACCTGATTCGACTATAAGCCGAGACAACAAGCATGTGGCCGCCCCTGTTATGATTCCAATTCAAAACAATACATACTAACTAAGATTGGAACTACAGTGTTAAGCATGAGAACAGTCACTTTCCACTAGACTCCCTTGGTGCTTACTTTACGATTAGATGGTTGCAAATTGTGCCATTCTAGGAAAGAATGACAAAATGATAGCTTGCAAAGTAGGCCAGGTACTCTGGATGGAAACGTCAAAAATGTTATACATCAAGTGGCATAATCACTAACCCCGTCTCCTAGGACACTGACTAAGGAATTAAATAAGGAACTGCTGCGGTGTTTAAGTTTTGAGTTGGACATGTAGTTGAAGATCTTGGATTCGACGTCTGCAACTCACACCAACTTCAACTCTCCATTCATCGGGGCACAATGAGATCGTATAATGAAAACATAAATCTCAGGGGGTGCCAAAGGAACTCTGCCCATATAATGAACCAAAACTTTGGGAAGTCTGACGACTTCAGTGATAAAGTTACGGCACGGTGTAAGTTTATACACTTGCATGTACTTACTTACTGATGATAAGAAATGGAAAACAAGAGATGCACGAAGAATAATTGTGAGAGCTTACCATTCTTTGGCCAGTTGTTTGTAGGCTCTTTTGATTTCCTGAGGTGTTGATGTCCTCGGCACGTTCAAAATTTGATACGGATCACCCAAACTTTTAACACACGTGAAAACTAAGGCAAACACAGACAAACTTCGCCATAGCATTTCTACGGATGAGACTTCTTAGTTCCAGTCACAGAAAGTACAACAATAACAGAACCGAAAAACTTTACGTTCTCAATTGATCAATGAGCTGCATCAGAGACTAGTTTTCGATGAAATTTAATCAATTTTTCAGAAAAATACGAGAGGAGATAAAATTTTTGTAAATAATCAGGTTATGCAACTGTAAACACAAAATGTCGATACATGAGGTTAAATTGGATAATTTATTGGATTATCTGGCATACTTATTTCCCAATATAATGATCCTTTAAAGAGAGCTTAAGAAGTAATCAGGAATTTTAATTAAAATTATCAGATATACGAATTTCAAAAAATCTTAGTACTATCTTTTTTTTTGAAGTTCCCTCCATTTGACTTCCGAATAATTTTTGTCTTATTTGTCTGACAAACTGCTTTATACTGCATAAGCTGTGTTGTCACGTTGTTCTGAATAATTCAAATAATGCGGAATGCGGATACCATGTAAGACCATATCAGGAGAGAAGAGGGGTGTACTGCCCCCCCCCCCTCCTTCAAACAATTGCTATAACAATATCTTCGCACATTTGAAAGGAAGAGAAATACCCTTTCGACAAAAACGAAAAAATATGTTTAAAAAAATGAAAAACACTCTCCTATAACATTAAATTTACTTACATAGTTCGGATTCTAAATTTTCCGGTATGAAAGTGTGTAGGATCCTTTTTCTGTCTTTCTAGCCCCCGGATTATCGTTTTGCATAGTTCATATTCTCTTGATATATCCCGTACCACTTGTTTATTTTTATAATCTTCGTATAAAAACCACCCATTTGCTAAATACAATTCTAGCTGGAGCGCACTTCAGCTATGCATTCTCCACTGCAAAAATGTCAAAGGAAATCGACAAGCCCAGCGTGCATGGAGGCTTTTTTCCATTTTAATCTTCCGTCACATTCTTACGGCGCAATGATACAACTATTTGGACGCTCCGGAATGCGTGAGGTATCACGCCACAATTGAAGGCGTTTTCAAATCAGCCAAGTTCCGATACCCGGATTATCGTTTTGCATAGTTCATATTCTCTTGATATATTCCGTACCACTTGTTTATTTTTAATCCTGGTATAAAAACCACCCATTTGCTAAATACAATTCTAGCTGGAGCGCACTTCAGCTATGCATTCACGACTGCTAAAACGTCAAAGGAAATCGACAAGCCCAGCGTGCATGGAGGCTTTTTTCCATTTTAATCTTCCGTCACATTCTTACGGCACAATGATACAACTATTTGAACTCTCCGGAATGCGTGAGGTATCACGCCGCAATTGAAGGCGTTTTGACGGTTGACTGGTTTAAGAGTCAAGGCGAAAGCTTCTATACGCGGAGGGCATGAAGGAGCTGCTGTAATGATAAGTACCAGAAATGTCAAAAAAGATGTGGAGACTACGTCAAAAAGTAAGGTAAGGCCTACTCAATGAAAACTTTAAAATTCCTTGTTGACGTGACGTATAGAGGCGATAACCCGAGTCTTCAATAATCGACTCTCCGTGCATCCTGACCCCGGAGGTGGGCACGCGGCGACAGGCTAGGTTGTCTCTGTAAAATTAAGTTTACTTGCGAATCCTTCGACCGATTTTCAAAAACTTGAGCTTGTTTTAAAGCTTAGAGTATGCCTGATATGTGCTTTTTTACTGATTTGATATATCTCGTTTTGCTCGGAAGATACAAGGTAGGGAACCTTACTTTTAGGATGACCCTCGAACAATTCTAGCTGGAGCGCAGTTCAGCTATACATTCACGACTGCTAAAATGTCAAAGGAAATCGACAAGCCCAGCGTATGCATGGAGGCTTTTTTCCATTTTAATCTTCCGTCACATTCTTACGGCGCAATGATACAACTATTTGAACTCTCCGGAATGCGTGAGGTATCACGCCGCAATTGAAGGCGTTTCCAAATCAGCCAAGTTCCGATACCGGGATTAATTCTAGGGATGTAAAGGACGGGAGTCATTCGAACTTAAAGTCGCAACTGGATACTGAATAAAAAGGAAATGGTAATTATTTCTCTCATCCTCTAATGCACATTTGCAATGCAAAATATACAAATGGATGTTAGGAATTGGTGCCCCCCCCCCCCCATACTTTAGAGTATCAATATTGGAAAAATTGTCCATGTTATTACTGAGGTACGAAGTAAATCAAATTATGAAATTTGACAGTTTTTGTGAGACGTCAATACGTGGCTGAAGTAGTCGAAGGGTAGGGATTCGATCGCCATGAATCGATCGAAAAATGAAAACGTGAATCGATCGACACCGCTTCGATCGACAAATCCGTGAGTCGATCGACAAGCCTGTGGATCGATTTAATTTTGTCGACGGAGTCGGTGTCGATTGATTCACGTCGATCGACTCACGTTTTTATTTTTCGATCCATGTCGATCGATTCGACACTGTGTTTTTAATAATATGTCGACCGAATCGGTGTCGAATCGAACGATTCTTGTCGATTCGAACTAGGTATACCCTCCAAAAAAGTCTGAGAACCGTAATTTACACATGCAGGAATCATCTAAAAAGTACTATTTTCATAACGTTGAATTTGGCAACGTGGTAACCTGGTGGCAACTCTTGTCGTCAGATCACCGCGCTCTCTATTACCAATTTATAGAACTAATGGGCAGTGAGCGAGAAAGATTGGAAAGGCTATTGACATCTAATTGACATCACAAACTTGTTGAAACCTGTCGTTGTTCTCCAATTCCATTGTGCTGTGCAGTGTGCTCCCTTTGTGTCTGTGCTTAATTTTTTACTTATCAATTCCTTATCAAAACCTATGGTGAGTTTCTGCTCAAATTTAAGCAATTCCAGTTTACGAAGTGCCATTGGTTAACTCCAATCCATGTCCTGAACTCTGTTCTGCTTCCTTCAGGGACCTCTGCTCTTGGGTCTAGCTCTTTTTAGTTCAACCCTAAGTAAGTTGTCTATGAAATAATTCCTCTTCCCATTTCCTCACAACCACTCATGGTTATTGAATCTATATATCCAGCTCAACCGTCCATAACAGTAGAATCCTTGATGTGCCTAGGCTTGTCCAGGAAGAGGCAGAGCTCCAAATGACCCTTGAGCCCTTCTCTCGGAAGTCTTTGACGGTGAATCAAATTAAATCCATAGGTCCTCCCGCCAAGCACTCACTATGAAGCTGTCACTAAATATGGTCCACTTCACCATCACCTAATAAGCTTGAAGCCCTTATCGGTAGTCTATAATGTTGATGATGTAGCTACGAATGACCTCACTTCATGGAAGCGCAACTGCTATTCTAAAGTCAAGTAGTTTATGAAGGAGACTAGCATTCAGTTGGAGTATTTTTTTTTTCAGTTTACTTGGAAGAAAAACTCATTTTTTATTGTTGACGCCAACTGGTACTGTAGCACCTAGCCTAATGCTCAAGTAATGCCATGTACTTAGGTAGTATCGCTTCAGTACGAGGAAGAAATGAGCGAAGCTATTGCTCCAAGCTGTTGTGACATAAGGACTGCTTATTAGTAGCATTGTCTGTGGTCTTAATCATACCATAGTTTAGTGACGGTTCTGTTTAACCCCAATAGACTTAGCCTTGGAACTCTCCTTTCTTCAGTCCATACCCTTGTTTGGATGGATTTGCCAAACCCTGTAAGTCAACAATTTTTAGAGCTGGTTATCTGATTTCTGCCTCCTGATCACTGATTTCACCCCAAGTGAATAGGTCATCTCAAATGGGTCAGTTGTGCTAGTCACAGAATTGATTTTTGATGCTTGATTCTTGTCGATTGTCGAAAAATAGTACAATCTGTCCAAACCGCAACTTTCTACGTTCAATATGAATCAAGATATCGCCCTTTGCGTAGTCAGGTTTTTGACGTCATCCTTTTTGGCAGTGATACCCTTGGTTTCTTTCTCTTTTGTTCGATCAATGATGCTGAGGGTGCCTCGACATTAAATGTAAACAAACTCAAGAAATAGACGGATTCGCACTCTGAAGACCCCCTTATCAGGAGATAACAACGCATACGCCGGGAAGAGATTAGGCGGTCTGTCAGTTCACCTCAGTTTGTTAATGGTTAACCTCGCTGAAGTTTCGTGTTGCACCCTCAGAATCACTGATCGAACAAAAGAGGAAGAAAGTAAGGGTGTCACTGCAGCAGTGGATGACGTCAAAAAACCTGACTTTTCAAAGGGCAATAACTTGGTTAATATTGAATGTAAAAAGTTGTCGTTTGGACAGATCGTGTTATTTTTCCCTAATCTGCAAGAATCAAGCATCAAAACACAACTCTGTGACCAGCGCAGCTGACTCATTAGACTCAATTGAAGAGAACTCATCCTCTCATGATCAAATATTGCAGCCTTCCTCAAGGTTTTGTCCGGTATAAAATGCCCTGTTGACTGATACTTGCAGTCAGTAAGTATCCTAAATTTAGACATATAGTATAATCTTGATGGTGCATTTGATTCTTTCAATGATTCAATAGGTAAGCAACCTAAATTGCATGTAGCGCCAGAAAATTCGAGGAATCAGCAGCGTCCATCGCAGAGTGGGTGCAAGGCATACTTAGAAAATTTTGGGTGGCACCTTGTACTACATGCAACCATGACCTTAACTTCGTACTATTCTCTATTCCATCAAGGCCCAGTAGTTGTCTGATAGCCAATGCAAGGTTGTATCAACAACTGTGATCTTTCTGTTTAATTTGGGTCTAAATTGGAATGCCTGCTACTATGTTTGACTGCTGATTGATCAAATGAAATGTTCTGATTGCTTTCATTTAAGAATTTTCAAGAAGTATTGGTCAATAAGAATCCTACTGTATGGTTTGAAATCAGAAAAGAGTTGATCGACAGATGCAGCGGCTGTTTAAGTAATTTGCATATCGACGGTGTAGGTCTGCAATCACATAACTCGGTTTGCGACGTCGCAGACTTCCTGTCATACTTTATTTTTCAAACGGAAAACTACTCAACAGCAATTCTTTAAAACTGCCGTGATTTTTCTTCTCTGTGCGAAGAAAATTCTGCGTAAAATTCAAAGAATGATGTCAGTTTGTGCTCCCTTAAAAAAATAACATAGAGGCGGAGATTTTCAGACACCGCGAACGAGTTATGTGATTGTTGACTTACACCTTCGATATGAAACATACATCATGGAATCTCAATTCAGTAATCTGAAGTGGGTATACTATGTGTAAGGGAACTGAAGTTACATTGTTACCTTCTTATCATTACTTCCTGTTTTTTTCTGTCTTTAGATATTTCACATCAATCAACATGGTAAACCAGTCGATCGAGAAAAACATTCTAGAATTGAAAATGGGAACCCACCATCTGGAGGATCTCATCCAACGACTTCATGCAAATAATGTCTTGGACACAGAGACTGTTAATTCACTTGTAAGTAGCATTCATTTGATGTGCTGAACAGGTTCTATTTTGTGTGGTGCCGATCCATTTTTTCTGCCGTCTGGATAGCACTGGATGTTCTTCCTTTATTAGCTTTTCTGTCATATTTCCAATTTTTTCTAAATTTAACCTGTTATTTTGACCACTCTAATTTTTAATGAATCTTTCCCCTGGTTACCATGAAAAATTAATTTGGGATTAACTAACAGTGAGTACAGTTCAGGTACAGGGGTGCAGAAAGTTCTGTTCGGCTGATTGCGGAAGGAAACAGTGTTTTTTTTTTTTTTTTTTTTTTTTTTTTTTTTACCAATTTCAAGTAGCCTATTGGCTAATCCCACGCTTATTACCCCAGCCCCAGGTGACCATTGCCTGAGACCATCGAACTCAGATCACCTGTCCGGGAATCAATGCCGGGACCTCTTGGTCATTGGGCCAGCGCTACAACCACTAAACCACAGGAGGCCGATTGTAATTGGCTCTCTTAGGCGGAAAAAAAGGAAGTAAGTCTAAGCCTGGAAGTCTTCTGTGGACAGCAATATGAAGGCAACCTCAATAAAAAGGAAAGCTGGCTCCAAAAATGTGAAAGCAAAGAACTTTCCGCACTCCTGTTTAGGTACAACGTTCGCATGATGTATTAAAAAAAACGTATTGAACTGATTCATTAGCTTAGCACCCAGTTTGACCCAAGGAGACACCTTAATTTTGGTAGATTTAACTATCGAAAATTTCTACATGAAATTGCTCACTGTAATCTACGTGAAATTTGGGTGCGGAATCATCCCTGTCGACTGATCAATTTTTTAAATTTATGCGATCTAGCAAATGAGACCAGCATAGGTTTTGGCACTGAAGTAAATAAGTAAACTGGATCATAATCGTAGAATGAACCTCTTGTTCCTAGACTGTGTCTTTTTCTCATTTACATTCAGATAGATTCCTTTTTTTAATTTCCATTTTCCCCTCACTTTCAATACTTGTCGCTATCATAGTTTTATCTTAACTTTTCAGGCTGCAGCAAGAGATGACGAGTGTAAGATCGATCAGCTTTACGAGCATTTGCTGCTCACACCAGATGATATGACTCCATTAATTTTCACAAGTTTTGCGGAAACCCGTAACAGTCATCTTCAGGCCATTGTCGAAGCACATGAAACAGTCGAATTAGTTGGTGACCTACCTGTTCATTACCATGAGACGGACAAAGATGCAAGGTATTATCTAGGAAAATCATAATGAATTTCTAAATCAATTATTTTTTTCGTATATTCACGATTACTCTGCCAATGGTGTACCATGAATTACTTGAGTTTTGTTGTAAATCATTGCAAAAACAGTACTTACCGGTGATGATAAAAATTCCTAATTTTTCCATTTTAAAACCCCTCTAACCCCAAAATTTTTGTCGGTCAAACCATCCAGCGAAGTTTCCATCCTATTTTCAAATCCTGCTTTTGCAACCTCCCCATTTTTGCAGTCAAGAAGTCTCTGCCTCCCTTTTGCTTATCACTGTCACTCACCAGAGGCATCAATTTTAACTGTTCAAAAGAATCTATAAGCGGCCCAATTGAAGAACTTTTTTGCAAGAAGTCATAAAACAGTTTTCCCCAGCTCAAGTTTGGGCATCCTTTGAATCACAATTTGAATTTTGTAGTGTGCAAAAAATGCTGATGAAATTCATCAAAACTTGCGAATTGCATTTTCGCATGCACTGAATGGCACAGCACATATGCTGAAACAATTCGAACAAGCTGCTCTGCAATCCAAGTTGGCTTCTATGCACTGTTTTGCAAAGGTGCGCAAGTTGATCTATTTGTGCACTCCTTCAAGGAGGCGTCTATACAGGTGCGCGATGCAATGGCTTGTTCGCCAAATTTCTTTAACGCAAGTGGAAACAACTGACAGCTGGCAGAAACAATCCGCACTGTGCCGAGGAGCTGTCTTCACTTGCGCACATTTAGAGCATGAGTGGTTTGGTGCAGGGGAATTCACAAATTTAAGTGTGACATTAGCTTGTGCTGTTTTGATTGTATACAGTATTTTAACTGCTAGGCAACCAGCTATGATCAAGTTTTTCTGTTTCAGGAAAGCGTTCCATCATAACAAGAAAAACAAGAAGAACATTGACACTGTAGACTCCTCTCCAATGCTGAAGGCCTCCAGCACCGTCCGGTTAGCCAGAGAGCGACTAGATTTAAATCCACCACGCCCTTGGCAGGTCAGTTTTTTCCCCCATGAGTTTGCTAAGAAATTTTAATTTTTGCATTTTTCAAAAGTAGAGAATGCACTTACTTAGCTCACAGGAATTTTCCTGGATTATTTCGAATGATACTTATTGGATCGTGCTTTAACGAATGGATCCTCTGGCCCCTTCAAGGAAGTTAATTCGAATTAGTGGATTCCGCTATTTGATGGATCAATTCGGCGTTGTGAAATCCGATAAATTGAGGTCTTATTGTAGTTGATGTGTTTTCTCCAAACTAAGTCACAGTATTAATTTGTGTAAAGTTTTCATCAGTTCTTAAGGTTGAATGATTTTTCAATGATCAATTGTTTGGAATAAGTAAGGACTATTTCTGCCTCATTTCAGAGCTTCAGATATGTCATTAGTTTCCCCATGCCAATGAATGATTATATGGACAAGTCAGACATAGTAGTTCCTTATCCCAAAATGCGGTTCAATTGAACTTTTTATGACTTTCAGGCGTACAAAATGGGATCAAAGCCCAAAGGTTATGCTCTCATAATAAATATCCAGAAGTTCCCCAATTTCCCGGACGAGAATCGAGCGGGATCTGAAGTTGACCTAAGGCGATTGCAGAAACTCTTCACAGAACTTGGATATGAAGTTGAAACTCATGTTGATCTGAAAGGCCATGTAAGTGTCATCAACATTCTTCTATCTTTCTCAAGGGCTGCTACAGTCAAGGAATAACTGGAAAACCTGGAAATGTCAGGAAAAATTGTCAAGTCACCTTTATTTCCCTTCTAGAATGAGTTTGACGTTTTGAATAGGGCTGTGCGAGTACTCGAATTTCGAGTCGAGTCGAGCCGAGTATCGAGTACTCGACTCGGCTCGAAAGTTAGGTTAGGTTCGAGCGAGTACTCGAACTCGGCTCGAGTGTCAACAACACGAGTTTTTTCGAGTATTTCGAGTTTTTTTGAGCCGGAAACGCTGAAAGAGTCCAACTTCCAAACATTTCAATCATACTTTAACTATTGTTAGTTTTGCCATCATTTTAAGATTGAATAACATCAGAGTCTCGTCGGCAAATTTCTACCATCCGCAGCGCCAACACGCTACCGCCCGGCGATTTCCTGCCGCGCGCGCGGTTTGTAACTACACGGAGTCATATGAGCGCATTTATGCGCGCGACAAATTTCAACCTGCGGCGGCGACCGCCGCTTGGAAAAATGAAAGTGAGCACGTGTTTTGGACCTTTTGCGCTCCAGAAAAACGGTGTCGCGGCGGCAGAAAAAAGGTGCTGCGGCTACAAAAATAGGAATCGCGCGATTCCAAAAAACGTCGCGGCGACAACTGCCGCCGGCGACACGAATTGCGTGCATAAATGGGCTCTAAAGCCTTTACTTGTGCTGCCCGAAGTTCCTTTGATGTACGCCGCGCCACGCCGCTTCTTGCCAAGTTTTGTCCTCTTTTCAAATTAAACCGCGGGAAGTTATTTTAACGCGTTACTGCCGAACATTCTGTAATTTTAGTGTAAATCCTTCCTAGTGTGTCATCGTCAATAATTATTAATATCATATTATGAGTCTTGTTTGAAATTATTTGTTGTAGAAAATAGATTATATCACGTTTTAAAACTCGAAATTACTCGAACTCGACTCGAGCTCGACTCGGCTCGAGGGTCATTTTCAAAGCTCGAAAAAGCTCGAACTCGGCTCGACTTAGTGAAAAAATACTCGAACTCGGCTCGAATCCAAAAAACCAGGCTCGCACAGCCCTAGTTTTGAACAACCAATTATGGCTGAAAATCATTTCAAATTGTGTCTTTTTAAGCATCTGGCTTATCCTTAACTGTCAGGGAATTTTACCAAAATGTGACAATGGAATCATGGAAATGTCAGGGAATTTCTTTTTCTAAATTCTGTGGCAACCCTGTCTCATCTGTGAGAATTCTAAAGATCACTGAGTCTAATGCCCCCTCACAACTTCCCTGTTGTTTTATTGAGCGGTCCCAAGTGTATTTTATTATCTGCACATGTGACCACCCATAGAAGGAGAAGTCTAAGCATTGGATGCAATTTTGGTCATGTTAAGTTGCAAAATCAGTCTTCAATGCGTCTGTTGCGCTAGTCACAGAATCGTGTTTTGATTTTTGATTCTTGTATATCATCTAAAAATAATAAAATCTGTCCAAAAAGCAACTTCCAACGTTTAATATTTACTGAGATACCGTGCTTTGAAAAGTCGGGTTTTTGACGTCATACACTGTGGTAGTGACACCCTTGGTTTCTTTCTCTTTGTTTCGATCAGTGATGCAGAGGGCGCAATGGGAAACTTCAACGACGTTAAACATAAACAAACTCAAGAAACACGCGGATTTGCACTTCAAAGATCTTGTCAGGAGATAACGCATGCGCCAGGAAGAGATTAGGTGGTCAGTCAGTTCACCTCAATTTGTTTACATTTAATGTAGTTGAAGTGTCGTGTTGCGCCCTCTGCATCACTGATCCAAAAAAAGAGGAAGGAACTAAGGGTGTCACTACCACGGTGGATGCCGTCAAAAACCTGACTTTTCAAAGCACAACATCTTTGTTAGAGTTGCTGTACGGACAGATCTCATTACTTTTAGTTAATCTTCAAGGCTCAAGCATCAAAACACGATTCTGTGACCAGCGCAACTGATCATTGTTTCTTGACCAGATTGTTGATGTCTTTCGATTAGTTTTCCTCGCATTTATGTCTCGACTAGCCCAATTGCCAGCAATCAGTACTCCTGAAGAAAGTGCTAACAGTTAAAATTGAAATTAGTTTAACGAACTTCAGAAACAGTGTGGCTCAACATGTGTTCAAGACATTTTTGATGAACTAAACAAGTTTTTGTGAGATTATGCTCGTATGAAGTATACTCAATTGTCCGTCTCTATTACTTGCAACGGATCCATTTCATCGAGAAAATTAGTTTGATGGTTTGAAATGTGAAACTTCTGTCTAACATGGCGTTTAAACATTTGGTGCGGAACTGTTTGCCAGACATACTGATATCATGGCAAGCAACCTGTAAATCTCTTTCCGCCCAGGAAAAAATCATTTTAAGTGCAGACCAAGAGGGAGGGGGTGTCCAAGAATGGGTTAAGCATTATGACCTTTCCAAGCATTTACCTGAAAAACTTTCCACCAATGCCAGATAATTTAATAATCGGTAGACTTTCGTAAGTAAAAAAATCATGTTCTGTTTTTTTGTTCCCTCTTGCCGCGTAGGATAAGAGCATTATATTATCTAATGGTGCTCAACTCAGGTGAGTTCCAGTAACATTTAAATCCAAAAATATCATTCAATGGATCATTTTAATTTAAATTGTTAAAAAATCACGGGTATATATATCCAGCCCGTTCTGCATCTGTAGCTCTCTAAAATTGATGAACTAAGAAGGTATAAGTCTGATTTGGAGCAAGCATTGGGAGACTAGTTTCAGACTCTGTATCGAAGAATTATGGAAACCAATCTATTAAACGTAAAACAATGAAGCGTTCACTCATTACAAATCGGACTTGAATCAGCAAGTCAACAATTTGCGGCCTCTTATTCAATAGTGTTATTCATTAGGAAAAAAATCGAGTGTGCCAAAGACCTATTGCCCTATTGTGTACCTATTCCCCTTCAATTTTTACCATTTGGTGGGAGATCATCTAAGAACTCGGATGCTAAATTCATGTTTGTTGCTGTTATCATTTGCACAATAGCTTGGTCAGCCTCTCTTGGATCTCAGGCTCAATTGGATTATATTTTGCAAAAGTGAACCAAGAGTGCTCAAATGTCGCTGAAATTGTGAAACTTTTTTTATTTTGCAAATATTAACATCATCCAAACAAGTTTTATTTTTACTCCCAATAAACTATAAATTCAAGACAAATATTGCCTCTGTAAATTTAATTTTTGCAAAATTTCAACAATTTTGTTGCAAAGAATGTATGTCGCACACTCCAAGCAATATTGGAATGCTTTCGGCTCCTTTTTGTAAAATGCAATCCAATTTTTGGACCGATATCCTTAGGAATGCCTCATGATAAGTTATTTTTCATGAAAGGCAATTTGAAAGGTGAATTAATCTTTGAAATTTTTATTCCAGGAAATACTACAAGTCGTAGAAAAGTTTGCAAAAGAAGAAAAACATGCTGTGGTGGACTCATGTTTGGTATTCATTATGTCTCATGGTGACACACGTGAAGAAGGAAAATACATGGAGATACAAGGCTCAGATAAAATTAGTGTCAGCTCGCTGAGACTCATAAACTGTTTTGTGTACCCTCAAAGTACAGTCTTTGGGACAGACAAACCAATTCTCTTCTTTTTCCAGGCCTGCAGGTAAGATTATTGAGGTTTGAAATATGTTTGGAATTGTGAGAAGTAGGTAGTTTGGTCCGCTGTTTAGAATAATAGGCGAGGTAAAATGGTTAAACGTCTTGACAATCAAAATAGCCTTCACCTTCCTATCTTACTCAATCCAAACAAGGAAGCAGGGAAGCTAAATGTAGAGTCTGATACAGTTACATTTAAAATCTTTCAGCTAAGTGTATCAGTGAAATTACAAGGATGGGTGTTACAATTATTGTTAATTTTACACATTTTTATCTTTTTGTATTTTGATCAATGTCTTTTTTAGAATGACTAAGGAAGCAAGCCGTTCTCTAGCAGATATGATTATATGTTGCTGTAAGCAGGAGCCGAACACTTATATATTTGTTAAAAGGTTAGTTTGAGGAACGAGCTCTCCAAGATCACATTTTCCCCGCCTCATGAGAATCTAATGTTGATCAAGAACCTTGAACACTAATTAGCGCTCGATTTACTCAGAAAAATGTATTCTATGCCCAGGAAAAGTCAAGCAACAGTCTATAATATTTCCTTCAAACCTCTATTTGTGTCCTGATCATGCATTCACCCCAATTACCAGCAAGAGTGTCTTTTTTGTTCAGGCAACAGCAGAAGTCAAAAAGAGGCACTAGCTCAAGTGATCTAGTAAAATAGGGATGAAGGATGTACATTTTATTGCAGCAACTATATCTAAGTACTGAGGGACAGAGATACTTCAGGGACGGAGTAGGAATTGGGCTATAATAAAATGGACTGGATTACCACTTGTGTGGCACTTGAATTACATAAGAAAAAAGAAGAAAAAGGGGGTTTAAAGTCATTCATGAGTCTGTGGAGGGAACAAAGCATCGGAAGTTTTGAATTTTATTCTTGATCTTCCCAGCTCACTGAAGTTGCAAAGAAAGCCGCTTTTGGCCTCCTACTACTTTTTTCCTCTCACTAAATGTCTAACTTAATGCCATTGGTGTTTTTATTTTCAGAGGCCAAAGTAAAGACTTCGGACAGCCAATTCAGTCGTCCGGAAATGTTCTTAGAAAAATGAAATTATCAACCACAGACTCAATGCATCAGCGTGGAGGATCAGAAGCCCCAAAAACTGTGCCGGAAAAAGGCAGGAAGTATGATCACATGCTGATTGTGAATGCTTGTGTACCCGGTACGCTATTTTCCAAACCATATCTTGAAGCATAAATCTCTTGGTAACAAATGTCAAAAGCAGAAGAAAAATGTCTCCTTCCGTTAAAAGCCTGCATGGAGCTCTGTTTAAGAAAGAGAATGTATTATTCATGATAGTACAAAATCAAATTTAAATAGGACTAAGGCAGTAAAAACATGAGATGAAAAACTCGGGACGTTTCAACCGCATTTGAAACTGCCAAAAAAAGAAAGAGAAGTAAAAAGAAACGAACAGAGTCTTGTCCCGCAAAACGTCCCAGGTTTTTTATTTAATGTTTTTGTCCCCTTTGTCCCATTTTAAGTTGATATCGTATTCACAACAACTGCGGTGAGGCCCTGTTTGTTTCTTCTTAATTTTTTTTTTTTTTTTTTAGCTGGTTGAAAATGCGGTTGTAACTCAGCAAAACGTCCCGGGTTTTTTATTTTATATTTTTGCGGCCTTAGTCCCATTTTCAGTTGATATTGTACCATCATTTCGGGCTGATTAAGTTGTTTTTTTAGTCATGATGCGTTACATTTAGTATTAAATTGAATATTTTTAGAAAATGTGGTCAAGTAGAGGAATTTTTTATCCTGTAACTAGTAAGTGGCCTGATGGAAGTGTAAGGTTTCCGCACTTAAATTATTTTTTCGATTACTTGAACTGTCCTACTCACTTTGATGGTTGCTCTTATGTATGTGATTTCAGGTTACGTATCAATTAGATATATTGAAAGTGGAGCATGGTTTGTCGATTGCTTGGTGAGAGTCTTCCAAGAACATGCATGGGAATTTGACATTGACACCATGCTTTCAATGGTAAGTAATATTGCTTTTCCCTAGACCTTCCCTCTTGTTTCAATCAAATGGATGTATCATCACAAAATCAAAGAAAGTTGACTGTGTGTAGTTCACAAATGTAATAAGTGCTCCGTCAGCACTTTTAATTATCTAGGATGAGATTTTGGTTACAAATTACATCATGTTTAAATTAATATTCCTGCATCCCCACCACGTAGTCAGCAACTAGGTTAGAACATGACGTTAATTTTAGAACACACTCCTACTCTGCGGTGCTAAGAAAGAACGCCGTATGAACATTCGAGAGTTGCTAAATTTCCTTTGATAAAATGTTCATTTCTGAGGAAAGTTATGAATATTTTTCCTTGAAAATTTCAGGAATCTGAGGTGAAATTGCGAGCAAAAGTATCTGAAAAATTGGAGAGAAAATAAGCATAAGTTTACCAGGAAATTCGTGTTTTATCGAAGGAAATTTGGCAATGCCTGGAGGTTGATGCAACGTTTTTCTTTAGCACGACAGCACTGAAGTTCTCCTTAATTTCGAAGCCTGAACATTCCGCTGAGTAAATTCGCCAGTGCAATTAAGGGTGCTGAATGAGTATGGACAGTAACATCACCGTGACAGATAAATGCATCGAAAGTATCGCAATGCACAATGAATCAGATTTTTGTCCAACTTTGATAGTTTGAATTATTTTTTCCAAGTAAGTCAGGTTTGTAAATTTAAGCATGGAAAAACCGTATAATGTTGCAGAATATCCTTTTCTTCTAATTTTGTAGAAGAAACTTGAGTCATCATTGTTGCTTGACATTACCTATAAATTTTTTTACCTCACATAAATAATGCGAAAACAATTTTAAACTGAAAAATGTTTCAATGGCATTCACCCATGTTCATTGCGGAAATAGAATGTAAAATAAACATAGAGTCGTAATGTAAATGGGAAAGCTGGCACCATGTTCTGCTCGACGAGTTCCGAACCTGGTGTGCGCCGAGCACGGATCACTTTTTCGATACATGTTCGATCCAAAATAGCGGTGTGCAATATGCGGTAATTCCTATCTTCTTTGTTTACATCAGATGACCAGGTACCCTTGTATCGCAAACAATCAATCATTTATTGAAAAAGTGACCCAGCCTCACACAACAGGAGCCTCAGAATTCGGGACCTGGAAAATGCCTAAAAGCGGCGCCAACTCTCCCACTTACATTACGACTCCATGTACTCTATGAAAATAAAAAATAAAAAATAAAAAAATGAAAATTTAAGATAGCAAAATATTTGGATTTTTTTTTTTTTGTGTCTTGCTGAAACTAAGTCTCAATTGACAAAATAATTCATGGATAGTTAAAACTTCCAAAAGAAAATCAGTACCAATCACAATGAACAGTATTACGAGGTTTGGACGTCGCCTTAATTCTCTACATTTTCCCTTTGCTCAGAGATAGCGAAGGAACTTTTATCATTTAATTTAATACAATTACCAATTTACCTTGCAGGTTGACTCAAAGATCCGTGGCATTGTCTCTGATCAGCATGGAATGCAAACTACCACAATCGAAAAGTGGGGTTTCACCAAGAAATTCTACTTCAACCCAGGTCTTTATGACGAGGAAGGGACCTTGAATGGCTTCACCGTGGAATTTGCCAGCCCAGTCGGTGATGTGGCTGAGGGCTCGAAAGGTGATGATGTTGGAGACGGTATGGACGAAGCAGCCGCTCGTTTGTCCGATATTGCTATTGCAATGCCTCCCAGTGAATCTCCAAATGAGCGGCAGTGGCATTCAACTCCTTTGTGACTAGCAGGGGCATTAAGCACTGTCTTCATCTTCTGTCTCATTTTCTTTCTGTTACTCTGAAACTGCAGCCAAGCCAGACAATTGTGAATTTTGAGAAATTGTGGCAACAGGTAGTGGTGAAACAAAGAAAAGATGTATCTTAATTTGCGACGCTGTGAATCTCAGCTGATCAATGATGGTTCTGTAATAGCTTTGTAAAATTATTTTTTGAAACTATTCTGGATTTCTCTCGTCTGTACAAAGAATGTATTTTGTGATTGAAGCAGTGAAGTTGTGTCTTACTCCTCTGTAACACGAGATAGCTGATATTCTTCAACGCTGCAGTTAAATTACTTCTTTTTCTAGTTTCACCATGTATTTTATCTCAAAAAGCAAATACAAGGGTCGCAAGAAACTTATTTTGCTCAAGAATCTTATGAATTGACTGCCCATTTGCATTTATTAGTTACATCTTGCAGGGATTATCCTCAAAATTAGTCTTTGAGTTTTTACCTGGAACTGCCGCTGAGATCTGTAAAGCCCTGTTTTTTAATTTTAATTTGAAAGTGAATCCATTTCAGCTTACAAGGAATGCAAAGGCATGTTAAGTATTGTTTTATCATGATGGAGAACCCTTTGTATTAACACCCAAAATCCCCCCCCCCCCCCCCCANAGAAAAAAACACTTTTTTTGTAATATTCATGTAATATCTTTTTTCCCTCTTCAAAGCATCCATGGCTCACTGGAATCATGATACATATTTTTCTTTCTACTCTATTTTACTCGGTGTATTCATTATTTCACACTTGGGCAGAATAATGAATAACTTGTTCAGTCAAAAAAACATTAACAACTTATGTAGGGAAAGGCTAAAAAAACTGAAGGCAACAAATGAAATAAAAAACTGGGAATTTTCAAAATATTGTGATTTGATTTTCAAGCTCCAAAATTATGTAGGAGAAAAATGTGGAAAATAAATAATTAATTTACTGTTATTACAAAACCGAGACTGATTTCTAAGTAAATAGACCCTATTCAGTGCAGCAAAAATCTAGCCACGTAGAGGCAAAAACTTTCTAATAATTGAAAAAAATTCTAATCACCAGCTCCAGAAAAAATTGATAAGATCCTGGTTTTTCATCTTATTTGCCGTATTTTGTTTTTTCCTGCCTCTCCTTGAATTAAGCTATCATTTACTCTGTGGTTTTTTTGCCGAGATTTAAGTGTTCAAAGTAAACTCCATTTATGAAATGTTAAATTAAACCCAAATTTCCACTCACATCTTATCCGCATGCTTTTTTCTTGTTAAAGTCAAAATGGATTCACCTCAGAAAAGTTAAATTCTCATCTTAGTCTCTCCTAAAATTCAAACCAAGAGTGAAAATTTCAAGAGCACAAGTGCATTTCACCTTTAAAAATTGCTCAATTAGGCAATTGCACCATTCTACACTTAAAGTTTGCATTTATACTGTTATTTGCCTTGTTTATCTCGAAATGCTCTTGGTTTCATCCCAATTTATTTTTAAGTAACAATATGTTAGCTCCTAAAGGCATGTGTTGATAGGGATGTCTCAAAATTTCTGATCATTCCATTATTTCAACAGTCTAGTATTGCTAAAATTTGCATGCGAAATTTCGGTAATTTTCCTTGTTAATGTACTGACTTGATGGTCACTTCATTCTTGCGATATTCGGCACATTGAGTTGCAATAATCAGGCTATTGATTTGCCAATGGTTGAAACCAATACAACGGAACATAGCCTCATATCCAAATTTTAGAGACCAGTATGTGAAGTTAATTGTGTTAATTTATCACAATTTAGTCATTGACAAATCATGATTCCATTAATAACTCATTAAACACAAGAAATTTTTATTGTAAGGAACAAATGGCTCAAATCAGATACAATGTTATGTGTCAGTTTACAGTAGAACCTTCAAACTGCAATATGAAACTATGGTGTAGCTACATATCAGTCTGCATCAAGAAAGCCTGCCGAAATTTCCTGCTGTTTTTTTTTTTTTTTTTTTAAGTAATATAATGGCAGTAGTTATTTTGAGATAAAACATTTTTGACTCATTTTTCGTGAATAAGACAATGATTTGATGATCTTTTGATTAGATCTCCTTAAGTTTGAAAATTTTAGCCGAATTTGTTGTAAACGTTATACCCTGAATAAAAAGGCTCTTAACTTCAAGATTGAAACTATTCTCGAAATCCACAATGCAATGTTTGCATCTGAAAATCAAGATTTTTAAAATCCTTTCTATCTTAATATTGATTTTATTTTCTAATTCTGCTTTTTGGGGGAATTGGATTTTCTGGTTTTGATCGGCTTTTGATCAATTTGGAAGGGAAATTTTTTTTTTAATTTTGTAGGTGTAAACTTTTTTTTTACTTTGTCCATAAATATTGATTGCCTTCTTGCAATATTTTATTTTACCGAATCTAACGTTTTCAAGTCTAAATTGTTTCTAAGAATTCCAAGTCTTATGACTTGCCTAGCAGCTGCGTCTGCGCTCATTCTGATGAAGTTAAGGCCCTTTTTGTTCTAATGAATCACAATAATGTGAATTTATGTATTATCTGTGATAACATAATTAATTTTTTATAGCCAAGAATTATCAAACTTTCCGGATTCATTTATTCAGTTCTGTGAATGAGAGCTTAATCTTGGTCCATTCAACTCAAATTTCACAATTTCCCCCCAGCTCATGTTAGTTTTTTCTCTTTCTTGTTTGAAAGGGCAGCGAAGCCGATTCTGAGCTCCCTTCAAAATGTCCACTCTACCCATCATAAACGGACTGTATATCCTTTGTTTTGTGTGAAACTTACATACCCGCATTTACTACCTTCATTGCATTTTTTGCAATTTTTACTGTATGATCTGCTCTCTTATCATTCTGTAGGAGAATCTGCTACCATATATACCATGCATTTTATGCATGTTTTTACTCATTTAGAAGTGCGTAGAACTAATTTGTAGAGGCAAAGGTCCATAATCTTTCTTTGCAGTAGCTATTGAGAGCCTTTTTTTCATAGCAGGAACCCCTCTTTTTTTTTTAAATGGTCAGTTCAGACAAAAATTGTCAACATTTTTAACCTTCGTTTAGTTTCTTCACGATGGTTGCTAAAATTACAATTTTTTCTTCTCTCATTTTTTGGAAGTATTTTCCCAGGTCATGGCAAAGGATGTGTAGAAGTAAATGCCTTCTCACAAAGTCTCCCCTAACCATAAATGCTCTCCCTGAAGAGAGTGACCATATTCTCTTTTACAGAACATATTTTTATGCTCTCTGCTTTGAATCGTAAGCTTTTCCACTATTTGTAGTCAAGCGCACGAAAGTTTTGTCTCCCAGAATCCTCCAACTTCATTCAGTCGAACTTTATCAAATTGCATGACATGTCCCTTGTACTAAAATTCAGAACCAACTTTTCAAATTCAATACATTCGTTGATATTATTTTTAGCTTCAGACATTTCAATTCAATTAAGGGAAGAATTCGTCATCTTTATCTCTTTTCTTTGCTGCAGAACATTCTAATCCCACTCTCTCACGTCAATCTACTCAGCCATCTTGCAAGTAAGGGCCGTTCATAAATTGCGTAATGCTTCAGGGTGGGGGGGGTCTAAAAGAGCGTTACGCCATTTTGTTTTCATGTGTGAAAGGATAGGGACCTACGTCTCAACAACGTTAAGAGGGGGAGGGCGGGTCTAAAATGCCGAAAAAGTGCTTTACATACTTTATGGACGGCCCATTAGAAGTTCATTGGAAAAAGTGTACATTGTAATTTATTTTATTTTATGTTAATGCATCATTGTATTTTGTTTTTATCAATTTCACGGACAGGGACGCCATTTGGAGGAAGACTGCTGTGTTAAGGAGAAACGCCGTAAGAGCCTTCAGATGTAGCCATATTTCCTTCCATGAAAAATAAATTTGCAGGAATAATTCTGAATACTTTTCTTCCAATTTCTCAGTCAGTTTTGTTCGCAATTTAATCTATAACATCTGAAAATTTTAATGGAAAGTGTACATAACTTTCTTCATAGGAGAACATTTTATCAGGGGTGATCTGGCAACGTCTGGAGGCTCATAAGGTGCCTCTTCTGGCACACTAAGGATCTTAGTGCGCCAGAAGAGGCAGGCAAAGCATTTGCTCGGTCTTGCATTTTGGACTCAGGCCGCAGAAAACTGATTGGCTTGGCTTGGCACCAAAAAAATTAAGGAATGTGGGAAAATCGTTGAGAAATTGAGAGCACATGCTTTTCTAAAGTTAGGGTAGATTATTTGATGATTTTGCTTGATTGGGGGAAAATCTTGTCACTTTTTGTCTGGCCCTGCAAAAATCTGAAATGGTGCCTCTGTTCATCTATTTTCTTTGTCCGTGGCCTAGCTTATGTATCAATTTTTAACCCCTGTGGATCAACTCATTTTTCCATTTCTACTTTTTTATCAATTCTTGGTTTCTTCAGAAAAAATTGAGTTAGAAATGAAAACTGATTCACGTTGTCGCAGTTGTGCGTTCAGCTTTAGATTCAAAGAAGCCCCCTTGGAAACGTTTAATAAGGATCAAAGCTTATTTGCTTTTTGCAAAATTGAGTTGGGTTTCACAGCCATTGTTTTTTCCTTCCTGTAAATTTTTTTTACTCAAGTCCTCGTTTTTAGAATAATTTTAAAAGTTTTTAAAGTTTTATGTATGTTATTTCCTGTATCCTAAGGAAGATCTATTATATTTTTCTCTCCAGTTTTTGCAATCGGCAAACGGCCTACAAATTTCACCCGCAATCATCGGTGCAATTTATCACAGATTTGTTTCTATGAAAACTGAATACCATCCAAATTTCAAATGCCTAGGCTGATAGTCAGATTTGAAAAGTATACAAAGTTTTGTATGTTTTTACTAAGAGTTCTCGAACTCTCAATATCTTGAAAGTAAAAATTCATCAAACTACGAATTACTATTGTATGTATTTTCCTTTTCAAAATGATCCTCTTTTACTTTTCAACTTCAAAATTGTAAAAACTCAGTATTTTAAAAAATGCTGTATATTTTGAAATGAGTGTTCATCTGTGGGCTAAAAATCATCACAGTAATCATAAGATGATAGTTTGAAAAATACTTATTGTCCATGAAGACAATAAATTATTTTTTCTAAAATTGGCAGCGAAGTCAGACTTTCAATCGGAGTGAGGACATTTGACACTGTGCCTAGACATTTGACAAAGTGCCTGATTCGATTTTTTGCCTGCGACATTTATAAACACATATTTTTAAATGTAACTTCAATTTTGGTGCCTGCATTTTTTTGAAGTTCTATATCAAAATTGATAGTGCTAGTTTTATTTCTTGTAGTAATTGTGCAAAAATGATGTTTGTTTAATTTTAGTTTGATCTCTTTCTCCTTAAATATTGTTCAAGAACATGTGTTTAGGAAATTATTTCATAGCTCTCAATCAGGATCGAGCATGTAAAATGATAATTCATACATTCCTTCCGGTGACTAAATAGCACCATATTTAGTCATCAGGTGCTCAAAATATGTAGTTGTAAATCATCGAGACTTATGCTAGGAGTTTTTATCACTTTTGCACTTAAGTGTACGAGGGTAGTGGCTGCGGCAATTTCTCCCCTTCAGCATGTAGAACAATGTAAAGAAGTGAAAAATTGTACCATGCACTTTTCAGATGGTAATCTCAAGTCAAACCATTCTGAGTGCCATCACCATTTATTTATTGTCTGACAAAACTGAACTGAAAACACTTCTTATTGTGTGCATGACGTGAATGTTGAGGCACAGAACTTTTTTAATCTCAGTTTTTCCTCGAACGTAATTTTGACCCAGATGTTAGTTAATTAGTGATATTTCCGTCTTTTGTGGCCACTTCAACGGTGCAATTTGTTTCCCTTACTTAAAACTGCTGGTTAATCAAGTTCAGTGCCCTGTTCTTCAATTGTTGTATTCATCCTCTCAATGAATGTATATTCTAATGAATTTTTACCGTCAATTTTTTTTTACAGTTTGAATAAAAAACATAAAAATTTCAATTCACGATGTCTTTTTTGTCGGTTTTCAATTTTTTTAATTCCTTAATTATTTCAGCAGGAACCTTTCCTTCGTGCTGAACTATTTTTTCCCCGTGAGAAGAAACTCAATTTTTTATCAGCTGACTTTTTATTATACTATGAGTATAATAATTATGATACATCATGAATAATATATAATTATAATTAATAGAGCTCACCTTTTTCTTTCATTAAGTAAAATTACATTCTTGGCTGAACAAGGTCAAACATCATGCGCAGTAAGGTGTACTTAAGTAAATATAATCCAAGAATTTGCACAATCATTTTTGGTTTCCAGTTGATTCAATGTCAAAACTCCAAATGCATGTTTTAAAATCTCGAAGTGAGTTTAAATATTCTCCGGACCCCCTCATACACATTTAATATCAGAAAAAACATATGTAGAATGGGAGCAGAGAAGGTTGGATGTGAATTAATAACAACAATCTGAAACATCACAGTTCAAGTAATTTATTAGGTAATCAAAAGAGAGTTTCACATTAAATACAATGCAGGGGATTAGAATCAACGAACCAAATACCTCTTTTAAGAAGTACAACAATAAAAAGTTTCATAAAAAATAATTAAGTACAATATCTGAGAATTTTCTGCAGCTTGAGCGTAGGTGTGAAGTACGTATTTTCCTCTGCTTAACTAGAACATACCTACCAGATTAAATTTTTAGAGCATTTTGGAATGGCAGCCTATCTCAAAGAAAGTCAAGGTGGGCACACATTAAAGAATTGGCGAGGCGTGAATGATCCACTATCAATGTGTCCCCATTTGAAGCTAGGATAAAAGATCGATTATTAAGGTGTTCGTTGCGAACACCCTGTTTATCGATCCTTTTTCATAGGTTTCAATGGCAGATCACTCGATGAATCGGAATGCATGCCACGCCACTGATAAAGACTAGTCATGGCTGGTTTTTTTTTCAAGGGTGTCCAGATGAAAAATTCGAATCTCCCAAATCTGGGAGCGGTACCTACCTAACCGTCCAGGAAAATAACGTAGGAAAACCTGTCAGGTGAAACGATAATAAATCCTGGAGGTTACGTTTGTTCTTTCAGTGAACAACATCGTTTTGCGCCGTATTTTGCTTCAAAATTTACACAGGTACGCGGTTTCGCGCGGTTATTTTCAGAGGTTTTGTGCGTTATTGCCGACATAGTCGTACGAGTAAGTGCGGCATGAATGGTGTCCATTTTCTTTATTGTATATTCATCATCAATATTTACCAATTTATCGTTTTCAATTTGATCCATCGTATCTTTAGGTAATGGAACGACATATGAATGCATCGAACGAGACATTTTGTTAGGTAAGTATCACAAGCGAAAGAATTTGAAGGCGCCCGGCTCTTTCAATGACCAAGTCTGGATGCAACTATTCGTGTTCTCGGGACGTCTGTGTTGCATACACAAAAGATTGCAGGCGCTCTGGCTTTCCTAAGCAGATCGCATGGCTGCGGTTGTTAGTTCTCAATGGTTCGCCCTACGTTGCATTTATAATCGTGTTTACCGAATGTTTACCATAAGATCGTCAGAGTCGGAATGAGCCGCATTCTGCCGTGCTAAGGAAAAACGCCGTATGAGCCTTCAGGCGTTGCCAAATTTCCTTCGACAAATCGCTAGTTTTCAGGAAAATTTTTGAATATATTTTCTCCGATTTTTCGGAGTATATTGTTTGTAATTTCATTTAAAAAGTTCGCAAATTTCGAGGGAAAATATGCATAAATGTTGTCAAAAATACATGCCCTGGTAAAAATTGGCAGTAGAATCTGTGTTCCAAAATACCGTAGACCTACAGCCGGCTGTGAGATTTTCAATAGCTTCTATAGCCGGCTACACAATTTCTTATACCCTTTTATAGCCGATGGCGACTAAGCAACAGCCAGGCGATAAAGTGTATGCTAAACGTTACTAATTACGGATGCTAGGACTTAGTGAGTGTTTGGACTACTGCTCTCTTTTTGGGCCGTAGTATCTTGATTTATTTTGCGAGGAAAGCTCCGTACTTTTGATGGATGCCTGCCATTCCTAATATATTAGAGCGCCTTCAGTTTCGTATGATACTGTGCAATACCTCTGGTGTGAAATAGTGCTTCAAGCGCCGTGGGTGGCACGCTGCGGCGCGGCAGGCGGGCAGCCAGCGCGAAACGCGCTTTAGCGCCTACAAACCTAACAGGGATACTTCACGCGCTGCTCAATGCGTGAAGTATCCCTGTTAGGTTTGTAGGCGCCAGTGCGTCGCCGCTCCGCTTTGTGTTAGGCTCTAATATTTAATCTCGCGGAGTCAGCGTTATTCAACTCATGATTTTGAATTGTTTGCACATCCTGTATGGATTGTTTTAATTTTGATTGATGAAAAAAACTATGTATTAAAGGAAAATATAATGTGTGTTTTGTAATTGTTAAGGTGGTTCCGTATCAAACTTAATGATTTCCAAAGCACACGAATTTCTACACAATTTTTAATAGCCTATTATAATCGATGACGAAAAAAGCAACAGCCAGGCGATATAGTGTAAAGCCCGGCGATAGGAACTATAGCCCGGCTGCATAATTTTGTATAGCTTCTTATAGCCCGGCCGTATGATTTTCTCCGCATTCTACAGCCAGCTATGATTTTCTGTAGCCTTCCTTAGCCGGCTATAAGAATTCCTATGGTGTTTTGAAACGCAGCGCTTATCGCCAATTTTTACCAGGGTATTTCATCAAGGGAAATTTGGCAACTCTCGAATGTTCATAGGCGTTCTTCCTTAGCACGGCAGCGTTGCCAAATAGTGCAAATATTACACTAAAAACATTTCTACAAAGGCATCCAGGATGTCCATCCCGCAAATCACTACCAGTAATTTTCATGCAGTTTAGGTACCGCTTTCAGACCTGGGGGCTTCGAATTTTTCATCTGGGGATCGTTAAGCCCACCCGTGTGGCGGGCCTCAATAAAACCATGGTCGTAGAGCATTTTATCATTTTAGTATTTTTTTATTTATTTATTTTTATACATCAAGAAGATAAGTATGTATACGAAATGAACCGAATTTAGCAAGTAGGGGCCAAGACACCAAATAGGTACACGTTGATGTAGCTTGCAAAGAGCCCTTAGGTAATAGTTAAAATTTTTACTTGATTTACAGTGAAGTAGGTATCAACTAAAAAAAAAACATAAAATTTCGAAAGTTGCATAATTGAAATGCTAACATTGTCTCCATGCCAAATTTTCCCACTGGACAACAGTCAGAATATAGCGTCGCGAAAACGTTGCCGCAACATTATACTTTTCGCCGTTAAAGTCATGACGTTTTCACGATCACTTTTGGGAGGTAGGTAATCATTTGCGCGGCGAGTGATCCCGTTGCTTTTCAGTACTGCCGTGCTAAGGAGGAACGCCGCATGAACATTCGAGAGTTGCCAAATTTCCTTAGATAAAATTTATATTTTTGAGGAAAATTATGAATATTTTTCCTTGAAATTTTCAGACACTATAGATCGAATAACAAAAAAAATTATCTGAAAAATTGGCAGAGGAATATCTGTTCAAAAATTGTCCTGAAAATTAGTGATTTGCCAGAGAGAATTTGGCAACGCCTGAGGGTTCACACGGCGTTCTTCCTTAGCACGGCAGAATACTGTATCGCATTCCTCTGGACAAAATAATATTTTACTTCCTGACAGATTATTTTTCTTTCCGCTTCATTTGCCTTTTGTCTTCTCTGTATATCGCCTTGTCTATCAATTTCAATAATCAACGCATAAATACCTTTTAATAATGCAATTTCGAGATTTTCTGGACAAAGATCCGTTACCTCATGGGCGATAACAGCTATGGGTAAAAATTCTTGACACAAGAGCGTATCTCGATTACCACGTGAGCCTTGTTGTCCATATAAATAATGCTCTCCGCGGCTCACGTGGGGATGGAGATACGCCCTTACGTCAGAGCCTCATAGAATAGCGACGCGACGCCAAGATATCATATAAGAACGTTAGGTACCTATTAGAGCTGTATTTGGCTCCAACGGCTTACCTACTTGCAAAAATGGATGAATTGGGAGTAGGTAAGCTGGATTCAGGCAAATACATCGAGGAATAAATTGAAAACAACCTTAACAAGTACCATTAAACTAGTAGAAAATCAATCTAAAAAACAATTCTTCTAAACCAAGATGAGTCTCTGTAGCAGCGAGCACCGAATCAGCATTGCAGCAATATTCTGCCGTGTTAAGGAAGAACGCCGTATGAACATTCGAGAGTTGCAGGATTTCTTTCGATAAAATTTTTATTTTTGAGAAAAAGTTTGAATATTTTGCCTTGAAATTTTTGGAAGTTTTAGATCAAACTACAAACAAAATTATCTGAGAAATCGGTAGGTAGGTAGACCAATATCCAACAATTTTCCTGAAAATTGGTGATTTGCCTGGGGAAATTTGGCAACGCCTGAAGGCTCATACGGCGTTTTTCCTTAGCACGGCAGTATTCTTCTCCTGTTTTCTTCGTAAAAATCGGGTGGATTTGACATTACACAAATGATTATTTTGGAGCCACCAGACAGTCTTTGAGGTGGAATTAGAATAGGTAACAAGAAAACTTGGGCAAAAATTAATCTTAACTATTTTGTTTTTGGTGCTGGAAATAATCCGAGTTGGTTAAAAAATAAACTTAATTACATCCCAATGACATTTTATGAGCATTTTAAGTCGGTATATCTATTCAGAAAACAAATGGTTCTGCAATAATATGCAAACTTCAGATTTTTAGCGCAATTGTTTGGTTTTTGAGACTTACAGAGTAGAGGATTACAGCTTTTTATGATACAGTCCTCATATCGACGGTGCAAGTCGGCAATCACATAACTCGGTTTGCGACGTCGCAGACTTCCTGTCATACTTTATTTTTTAAATGGAAAACTACTGAACGGCAATTCTTTTAAAATGTCATGATTTTTCTTCTCAATGCGAAGAAAATTCTGCAAAAACTATAAGAAATAATGTCAATTTGTTCTCCATTTAAAAAATGACGTGGAGGCGGATATTTTCAGACACCGCAAACGAGTTATGTGATTGCCGACTTTCACCGTCGATATGCTCATACTGCTTTCTTTCTCAAAACGGCAGCGACTTATAAGCCTCTTTTTCTCATCAGTCATGAAAAATGCTCCAATGGCGAAAGTCGAAAAGCACGTATCTCCAACAATATCTCCGCTGCTATTTCATATTTTTTTGAGGAAAGCGAAAGAATATTATCAATTGATCTTTTTATAGAAAATTGTTTAAAGGTAGGAGAACATCCGAAAACATCCCAAAAAGTAATGATCATCATTCCTCTAAGAAACTACAAAATATGACCGAAAATTGCGACGATCCAGGTTGAGATGCGTGTTTATATTCAACATCGATTCAGGGCAAAATCCCTTTATAAATACTATTTGTTGAACCATATAAGCTGTTTTGTCACAACGCCATGCACGATTGTCTTTTTGACATCCATGATCTCCCGCACCGTCTCATTTCTGACGCAATCCTGTCTGGAAATACCAGCAGATCTACGCTAGAGGTCCATCTCACCGTCTCTGTTGCCTCTAAATGGACCACACTTTGCAATTAGGAACTCAAATTTTGGGCTCAGTTTATAAAAAACGTACGTACAATTAGTTTTCTTGAGTGCATAAGTGTTTTTACCGATGAGCCAGATATTGTAGTTCGCCGCACTGCAAAATATAGTCCAAATAATCTGTCGGGTCCGCTTATTTTTCATCGGCTATAATTCACTTCCGCGGGTAAGCACGCCACGCCACTGCTGCGGACGGCAGTGCTGCCTTGCTAAGGAAGAACGCCGTATGAGCCTCCAGCGTTGTCATATCTCCTTCAATAAATAACGAATTTACCGGGAAAATTGTTACCATTTGTCATCAAAAATTTTAAACAGTTTTGCCCGCAGTTTAATCCAAAATATCTGGAGATTTCAAGGAAAAATAAGCATGACTTTCCTCAATAACACCGAAAAAAGTAATATGCTGTTTTAGCACCTAGAATGTCAAAAATGTGTCTGGTGATCCCAATATGCTGCCTTTACTGCCCCGGCAGTTAACTTCACATCCTATGAATGTAAATTGGACGTATTTCTATCAAACAGACCTATGCGCAAGTGAGAAATATGGGACATGCTCGTTAGTTCTCTGGCCGTAAGAGTGAATGAGAATAATGAAGCGCCAGTGACGTCAGCGGCGAAGAAACCGACGCCGTTGCGGCTCGTGGTCGGCTTCAACTCATGAGCCCTGTCCACAACGCTCTCGTACCATCCTGGCGGCTCATGAATCCCGCATTCAGTTGGCACATATGTCTCTTTGATAGAATGTAATATCCCGCTTTTCCAATTCTTCAAAATGAATCACGCACACTTTTACATTGCTTCCTATGCAGCTTTCTAGAGCACACCCCATATTTCTCACCTGCACATAGGTCTGTTTGGTAGAAATACGTCCAATTCAACTGCGTGGGCAATCAAGGCAGCATCATAGGATCACCAGACACATTTTTGACATCCTAGGTGCTAAAACAGCATAAGGTGAAACCACCAGTTACAGACACCCGCAAAAATGTGACCAGTTATAGACACCCTTCGTCTAAATATGGTATTAATAAGAAAGAAGTGACTCGGTTCTTTGTGTGTTGTTTTTAATTCAACCCGCATTCTCAAGTGAGTTTAATTGAAAACAACACACAAAGAACCAAGTCACTTCTTTCTTTATTAATACCATATTTAGACGAAGGGTGTCTATAACTGGTCACATTTTTGCGGGTGTCTGTAACTGGTGGTTTCACCTTACCATTTTTTTCAGTGAATACACGTTTTATTCGGAGAAATTCGGCAACTCTCGAACGTTCATACGGCGTTCTTCCTTAGCACAACAGTCCTTGGGTCGGCCGGGAGACGAGGATTTCGTCTGGGATCCGCTTACAAGCTGGTCTCGGGGTCCGGGCGACGTCTGGGCCAGCACGCGGGCGACGAGGGTGAAGACGTGGGCGTGGATCAAACGACGTTCTCGTGGCTGGTGACGTCGAGGAAGGGGCAGGAGGGGCGGCCCATGGAGCCGTTAGAGAAGCGAGTGCCGTTTGGCGCCGGGGTGGGCCCCGAGGCGGCCACCGAGCCGACCAGCGTCATCGTCGTCGTGTCACTCGTGGTTGATTCGCGCTTTCTGTAGTGATTCCCGACGGTGGTCGCCTGTTGTGAGCTGCACAGCCTGCCAACATAACGCAAAACCAACAATGGTTACACAGTAAGAAGAACTATATTGAATGAAGACAAACAGGGGCGGACTGGTAGTCGAAAAGTTAGGAGGAGACCTAAATGTAAGGGCCCCTCCTGTCGTTCGGGGGCCCCTCTAAGAAGGTCCGGGGGTCCTCCCCCGGTAAATTTTGAAAATTTCACACTTTTTAAACACGTAGACATTATTGGAGTTGGATTCTACTGTACTTGAACATCAAAATAACCCATTCCCAGGATTCATCGGCGACCTTCCATGTCTCTTAGAGACAAATTTTCAAGGAATTCGGGGCCTTTCAGTGATTGAAAAGGATAAGAAAATTCAAAAATTACGGGAAAAAAATGATGCCTCAAAAAAAAATTCGCCGCGGGGGCCCCTTCGGGACCTCCGCGGCAAAATGTTAGAGGGCGATTGCCTCCCTGCCCCCATGGCCAGTCCGCCCCTGAAGACAAAGATCTAGAAAACATCATCAATGACCCTCCTCCCTCGAAGAAAAGTCTATCGACAGTCCCGAGGAGAACAATGCAGACTGAATAACGAATAGAAGATCGAGGAAGTTCAGTTCGCTAATAATAGATAATATGCACTTTAAAGGGAAATAGTACAAGGGGAAAACACCCTATGGATTAAGAAATTGTAAATATTTAGGCTTCAGCTCTTAGAATGTATAAACAGGCCTTCGGGTCATGACCTGTCCATCATGATTCCAATTTGTCCATACTAAATAAATTACCTCTTTTGTTCCAAAAAAAAGATTTTGAAGTTTATTTCGGAACATTTTAAGTTTCAAGGGGTGCTTTAAGAGGAAATTTTGACGAGGAAACCATCAAATCGCCACTTAACGCGATCACTGCTTCTCGGGAAAGAATTTACGGAAGGCGCCACGAGATAACTATTGTGACCCAAGCGTCGCTGTTTTTGCATATTCGTCCGATTGAAGGCGAACTACGGTGATCACGCGTCACGTCGCACCAGTGGCGTGGCGTGAATTGCGATGTATCGGTTGTTATGCCATTTAAACCTATGGTAAAGAATCGATTATTAAGGTGTTCGCTGCGAACACCCTGTTTATCGATTTTATTCCATAAGTTTAAATGGCATATCAATCGATATATCGCAAAGCACGCCACGCCACTGCGTCGCACACTAGATCGAGTCAGTTAGAGAGGTCGGACATGATATTGTTGACTAAAACTGCAAATGTTGATGTTCATTTTGTCACATTTTATATTTTGAGGGGTGCCTCCAAAAGAAAATTTGACGGGAAAACCAATGAAACCATTTTTAGAACCTCAAAGTTTTGTATAGACGGAATTATGAGCGTTTAAAGTCTCCAAATCTTGTCCGACTTTTCCTATTGACTCGATCCACTGTGAGCCGCATGAGCCTTCAGACGTCGCCGTATTTCCTTCAATAAATACCTAATTTACTGGGAAAATTGTGAGTCTTTTTTTTCTACATTTCAGACAATGTATTTCACAATTTAATCTAAAATAGCTGAAAATTCCAAGGAAAAATATGCATGACTTTTCTCGAAAATACATCTTTTATTCGTAGGAATTTGGCAATTCCCAAATGTTCATACGGCGTTCTCCCTCAGTATGACAGAATAGATCCTGAGTTTGGATCCCGGTAGTGGCGTCAAAGTTTCACGGAACTGACGGGTGGAACTGCATCTAGAACTGCGGGAACAGATTCTTATACTCGGCCTCAAACCCTGAAAATTTGAAAGGCCTGAGCATGGATGTGCCGATCCCTTGATGTCTACGGACATTCGGACAATCAATAGAATTCAAAACTATTTAAACACGGATTTTCGTCCAAACGGATGACAAGATTTTTAATTTTGATTCGCCCTATATTAATTTTGGCTTTTTGACATGCGGGTGAGTCTCAATCTGATGATTCTGGTGTAGACTCTACATTCTCATCTCTTCATTGGATTTGTTTGGACTTATTTCTACCAAGCAGAACTGGACTGAGTTAAGCAGAAAGGAACCAACCCACATTTTGGAAAAATTGAGTTATGAGTGGTTTTGAACTCAACCATTGCTCTACTATCTATCGCCAAAAATTCAAAGTTTTTGTTGGAGCAACTTTTGCAGAAATTGAACTTGAAGTTTATCTTTTACATTGAGTCTTATGCAGGAGCCAAACTTTAAACCTCTTTTTCTCGGTTCGATCCCGATGTGGCTTGGTTCCTTTCTGTTTAACTCCGTCCAACTATGTGCGGGTGGGAGAGATAGGGTGTGCTCGTGGCGAGGTGGATGAGAAAAAAATGTGGTCGATGGGCGTGGTTCCTTTTGGTGAAATGGAAAAGCGGGATTTTAAAGTAAGCAAACAGAAGTATAAGCCAACTGAACGCGGGACTCATGAGCCACAGGCATGGTAAAAGAGCGTTGTGGACAAGGCTCATGAGGTAAAGCGGAGGAAAGGCGACAACGGAGACGGCTTCGTTGCCGCTGACGTCACTGGCGCTTTATAATTCTCATACATTTTTCCCGCCCGAGAACGAACGAGCATACCAAATCTTTCTCGTCCGCACAAATTCTGTTTGTTAGAAATGCGTCCATTTATGCTAAAAGGAACTAGAAACGTGTGGGAAAGATGGAAGATGGGGTGTACCAGTTTGATCTGCATATGAAGCAATGGAAATGTGGGCGTGTTCCCTTGGGGAAAGTGGAGAAGTGGGGATTTACATTAAAACAAAAGGAATTCAAAATACGCTAACTCATGAGCCGTAAGCATGTGACAAAAGCGTGTGGACAGGGCTCATGAGTTAAAGAGCGTTCCCGTTCCCGCGTGGGCCCGTAAGGAAAAAAAAAAACTTCGTGCGTTGGACCCGAAGTTAAGGTCATATGGATCTCTGAAGTTTCTGAAGTAAAAACTTGAGCTGCCGAAGTTCGGGTCAGACATCTGAAGTACTTCGCTATATACCGAAGGGTTCGGGTCACACATCTGAAGTACTCCGGTACGTACCGAAGTGTCTCGATGTCTGACCCGAACTTCGGCAGCTTGACCTTCAGTTTTCGGATGCGTGATCAGAAAACTTCAGAGATCCATATGACCTCAACTTCGGGTCCCATGCACGAAGTTTTTTTCTCCGTGCGGTAGCCGCCGCTGACGTCACTGGCGCTTTATAATTCCCATTCATGCTTACGGCCCCAACTAACTCCTTCGTTCCCACCCGTCTCTGGTTCCTTTTAGCATAGCCACGAATTTTTTTTTTTTTTTTTTTTTTTTTTTTTTTTTTTTTTTTCAACATGAACTGTGCGACAAGTGACATGTTTGTACGGAAATGTATCTTGCGGTAGTTCATCAGCCTTTTCGAGGATGTGGAAAGTTCATGAAAAATCGGCAGCTCTGCGTGAACCTCACATCAAGCGAAGGATTTGCTCACTCATCTGAGGAGTTTTCCCTTTACGCCACTGCGACGCGTTAACTCTTCAAGTCAGCCATAAAAATATTATCTTGGGCTGGAAATCCGCTAGTACTTCGCAGCTGTCGTTTACCCTTCGACGAAATCTTCGGATGCGGGGAAGTGCAGCAGAGTGTAGACAGTGTAGAGTGAACGAGGAGGTGAGCAGAGGGTTTAATGGAGATTAAATTACCCTCGGCGAAGCCGCACCTAAACAAAAACGACTTAAAATCGCAGTTCGTTTCCTAAACTTCATTTGTGAACCCGGTTTTTTTCTGTGGCCCTTACCGTGCATCAGAGTGGCCAACAGTAGTGAGTTGCGGATCGCATACCCACTGCTTATCTTCTAAAAATTCCAGGAAATTCGGTTTAACTCTCTCGGCGAAAAGAAATTTGAGGACCTTGGAGGACAAGGCGCATAAGTGTAGTTTTTGGAATTTCGAGAAATACGTGTTTGAAATCTTATGACTCCTCATGGCGGAAAGAAAAATGAAACTGACCTTTTGATGCTAAAAAATTGGAATTTCGGAGAGAATTTTTCGAGAAATATGCATTCAAACTAGTTTCACTTAAAATCTTTGGTATCTAAACTTCTTAAAAAACAGCACTTACGCGCCTTGTCCTCCAAGCCACTCGTTTCTGTTTGCGTTTCTTAGTGCTGCCCTGCGGGCCGATTATTGAAAGAGCGACGCCAAAAACGACCGTTTTTTGGCACAATTTGGGCCAGAAGGGATTTTTCTGAAACTGGGCCCAAACGATACCTTATAATACCCCAAAACTCTGGTTAAAATTTTAGCTTGAGTATACGCACGGTTTTTGAGAAATGAGGGGGCAAAGTTGCCAAATCGCCATCACTCTGGACAGCATTTCTACAGCAAAAAGACGGGAAAAATGGACGAAAAAGTTACACCTTTGATGGGTTTTGGCTGTAAATGTTCTGATTGGGCCCCCAAGCATTTAACTGTGTTCAGTTTCAAAAATTTTGATCGCACGATGGTCCAAAGTGAGGAGAAATTGTCGACAAATCATGATTCTTTGTAAAATTTTTAAAAATGGAAATAAAATTGTCGGTCTGCTGCAGTTTTCATGGCTAACAATGTTCTTATCGGTCCGCTATGCATGAAATTGTGTTCAGCTTCACAAATTTACATCGCACAGTGGTCAAAAATGAGGGAATTAGTGGACAAATTAGGATCCCTGTAAAACTTTTTAAAAATGAAGTGAAACTGTTGGTCCCCCGTAGAGTTTAGATCCCGGAAAAATTCTTTAAATTATTTTTTGGACTGTTCAAATCATTTTTAATTTTTTCTCTCCATTTCTCTTTCTTTTTTTTAAATTTCTGAAAGTTTGCGTATTTTATTAAGATAATGCTACAAAGTCTATTCTATAACAACGTTCTATAGACAATACGGTCTGACATGCAGTGATGATTAAGAAAATTAAATACATGAATTTTTCCGGGATCTAAACTCTACTGGGGACCAACAGTTTCACTTCATTTTTAAAAAGTTTTACAGAGGATCTTAATTTGTCCACTAATTCCCTCATTTTTGACCACTTTGCGATGTAAATTTGTGAAGCTGAACACAATTTCATGCATTGCGGACCGATAAGAACATTGTTAGCCATGAAAACTGCAGCAGACCGACAATTTTATTTCCATTTTTAAAAATTTTACAAAGAATCATGATTTGTCGACAATTTCTCCTCACTTTGGACCATCGTGTGATCAAAATTTTTGAAACTGAACACAGTTAAATGCTTGGGGGCCCAATCAGAACATTTACAGCCAAAACCCATCAAAGGTGTAACTTTTTCGTCCATTTTTCCCGTCTTTTTGCTGTAGAAATGCTGTCCAGAGTGATGGCGATTTGGCAACTTTGCCCCCTCATTTCTCAAAAACCGTGCGTATACTCAAGCTAAAATTTTAACCAGAGTTTTAGGGTATCGTAAGGTATCGTTTGGGCCCAGTTTCAGAAAAATCCCTTCTGGCCCAAATTGTGCCATTCTTGGCGTCGCTCTTTATAGACAAAGCTATAGACAGAGGAGACAAAAGATATATGAAGAGATCCTATTGGTGGAAGCGGGTGGTTGCAATAGACAAAGGAGGTAGGAAATAGACTAACTAACGGCAACCCACGAGAGACTCGACAGTTAGTCTATCAGTTTCTCCTTTTGTCTATAGGAACCACCCATTTCATCCAATAGGATCGCTCCATACTCCCTATGTCTTCTTTGTCTATAGCTTTGTCCTCCAATTTCAATAATCAGTCCGCTGTGTAGAAAAGAAGTAAACGCATGACCCTTCGTGTTATCACTATCATTTTTGTGAACTTTTCCTCGTCCGGCTTTCATTTTGTCGCTCGAAAGTTTCAGTTTCACACATTTCACCTTGTTTCATTTCATTTCCGCCGGGCGCGGATTTTAAAGTTGAGCGTTCGCGTCGCACAGTGGACCGACCCAATGGGAGACGTCGGACATAATTTAAAACCTTTAAAATCGTATATTTTCATCAATATGAAATGTTGATGTTTTAAAAGTTGTTCCATCGGTTTTCTCGTTAAATTTTCTGATAGGAACACCCTATCTGATAGGCCGATTATTGAAATTTATAGACAATGCTATAGACAAAAAAGACATAAGGAGGATAGAGCGAGCCTATTGGTTGAAATGGGTGGTTCTTATAAGGGGATAAACGATGGACTAACTATCGGGTCCCTCCTGGGTTGCCGTTAATTAGTACATCACCTACGTCCTTTGTCCATTACAACCACCCGCTTCCACCAGTAGGATCCCTCCACATCTCTTTTGTCTTCTTTGTCTATAGCTTTGTCTATCAATTTCAATGATCAGCCCGCTGAGAATTCAAAATTTGACGAAATAATCATCAAAGTTTGCAGTTTTAGTCCAAACAGGCGTGTCCTAAATCTTCTATTGACTTGCTCGACTGTGCGTTGCGACGAACTTTTTCGCGCGCACATTCCACATTTCCACCCCCGCATTCCGCTGAAATTTTTCCAGCGCGCGGCTCGGCGCGGCGCAGACGGAAGTCAAACGCGAAAAAGGTGAATAATGAAAGCGACATAGAAAAAAATGAGCATCGGAATTGGAGAGGCAGTCCCGGAGCTCCGGCGGTTTTCGCCGAATCGTCGCGAATCGAAAAGTTATGATTAATATTCCCGGCGGCGCTGCCAAATCGTACCCGAAATTTGAATATTTCGCTCGTAACAGTGCAATCAAGCCCGAATAAAGGGAATTGAAATTTCACCTGAATGATATTACATTAGTGCCTAATAAATTGCACACAAAATCGACAAAATACCCGACAAATCGACAATTGACAAATATGTGTAGGTCGGTCTCCTATGGTGTAGTGGTTGTAGCGCTAGCTCTATGATCGGGAGGTCCCGAGTTTGATTACCGGCCAGGGGACCCGTGTTTGATGATCTCAAACAATTGTTGCCTGGGACTGGTTGTTAGGGACGGAAGGGGCGGGGCTAAAAGCGCAGGATTGGCCCTTGAGGACTATTTGAAGTAGAAAAAAAAATAAAATAACTGTTTATTTTAATTTTTTTAACACTCGTTTTAATGTAACTACGGGCGTACATAAACTTATTCACTTTATTTTATTACCACAATGTTGATGTTATCATTTTACACATTTATTTAACAAAGCTGGGGCATTAATACCCAGACCAGAGATCAGGAAAGAGAAGTTCAAAGAATTGAAAGAAAGGACGAAGAAAAAAATAAATTAAATTTGGAAATTAAATCGTTTGAAAAAGGGATGGATTTGATGGGAAAATTTTGAAAGTATGGTATTGAGATCAGAGAGAGGAGGGAAAATTTCGGATCTTACTTGTTGGACTTGCTTCCAAATATATGTCCTTTAAGCATTATTACGTCGATTATTTATTGTATTATTACATGTGATGCATCCATGCCATCGTGTCCATGTCCCTTAATACAGATGGACATGAACTCACTATTTGCATATCTGTTGAAAAGTTTTTGCCTTTCATCTAAATTTGGACTTAGAAATTTTTCGTCTTCTCTATCTCTACATTTAGACATCTCCCTTCGTTTTTACCTCTATTATCTTTTTTACGTATTTTCTATCCTTCTTATTTCTCTTTCTCGCCCTGTTCCTCTTTCTCTCCCTCTTTCTTTCTACACTATGTATCTTAATTATATTTCGACGGTGTAAGTCGGCAATCACACAACACGGTTTACGACGTCGCATTTTTTAAACGGAAAACTGCTCAACTGCAATTCTTTGAAACTGCCATGGTTTTTCTTCTTTGTGCAAATAAAATTCTTCAAAAACTTCAAGGAATGATGTCAATTCGTTCTCCTATAAAAAAGATAACACAGAGGCGGAGATTTTCAGACACCACAAAAGAGATTTGTGATCGCGGACTTAGGCTGTCAATTTATTACCATCTTGAAGGGCTCAGAGTAAAAAATCTGATGGTTTTCTGGGACTATAAGTATGTAACCTACAACTACACGGATTACGAGGGGCGTTCAATAAGTAAGTATCCCCCCCTCTCTAAAATCCATAAGAATGAACCAATTTTAAAAAACTTGGGCTCAAAATCTTCCTTAGGATATTTTGAGTTCAACAAAACAAACCGCAACAAAATCGAACTATATGCGGCCGAACGCGAGCCGTTTGAACGCGCCGAGGAGCTCGACGCTCCCGCCGAATCCGCGAGGATTTGAAGTCCGCTACAGGAGAAGAGCTTCTCTGCCAAAGCCTCAGTCGTTCATCACTGACGAAAAATCAAAGAAATTTTTGTAGAATAAGGGGCTTACCTCACTTCTCCACTTAACCAGCTCGATCCAAGCAAGTCTGATACTGAGACTAAGACTAAGAGAACAGCTTTTGGATGCCTCGTGCGTGGAAGTCTTTCAGCTGACCGCGGATGAAAGAGTGGACGGCTTGTTTGACCTCTTCCATTGATTCAAAATTAACTCCTCCGAGTTCAGATTTCAGATACGATAATAAATGACAAACCAGACCACCATTTATTCCCGTTTCTGAAATCTGAACTTGGAGGAGTAAATTTTGAATCAGTGGAAGAGGCCAAACAAGCCGTCCACTCTTTCATCCGCGGTCGGCTGAAAGACTTCCACGCACGAGGCATCCAAAAGCTGTTCTCTTAGTCTTAGTATCAGTATAGTCTCAGTATCAGACTTGCTTGGATCGAGCTGGTTAAGTGGAGAAGTGAGGTAAGCCCCTTATTCTACAAAAATTTCTTTGATTTTTCGTCAGTGATGAACGACTGAGGCTTTGGCAGAGAAGCTCTTCTCCTGTAGCGGACTTCAAATCCTCGCGGATTCGGCGGGAGCGTCGAGCTCCTCGGCGCGTTCAAACGGCTCGCGTTCGGCCGCATATAGTCCAATTTTGTTGCGGTTTGGTTGAACTCAAAATATCCTAAGGAAGATTTTGAGCCCAAGTTTTTTAAAATTGGTCCATTCTAATGGATTTTAGAGAGGGGGGATACTTACTTATTGAACGCCCCTCGTATAAAAAATCAGAAAAATGAAATTTCAAAGATTTTGAATGGAGAGTATCGCCCGAGTTTTATACTTGTAATTTGGACAAAATCGCCGTTTAAGAAGATTTCAAAAGGCCAGCAAAATTAAATCCAGCCCTGATGCTGTAGAAATATCAATAATGAGGTGTTAATTTTAAAATTTCCAAGGTTTTTGATGAAATTTTTCATGAATAATCTTAAGAGAAAATTCTATACACTGCGAAACAAGTGATTTATTTCATCGTGAACACATTAAAGTTAGGTTTATTCTTGATTGTGATCTTGTATTTGATCTGCGAGTCATTTTTGACGAGTGAGAATTTTGAAATTGAATAATTGAGCACAAAAAAATGAATTCGGGAATTTTAAATAAGTTCATCGTATTCTACGTAAAATTTTGATGGGATTTCTAATTTTTTGCTGCTCATCTTTTCTTCTGTCCCGTTCATCATAGCGATTTCGTGAGCGCTCAGAGTTTGAAATGAGCGATACAACTATATCAACCGCTGAGTAGCTTATATTGCATAGACGCTTATTTGAAGGCGCGCTCAGTTTTTACTCGTATTTTCTTTTCCTTGGGGTCGATAGATTTGTAATAGTTTGGTGAAAAACAAATATTTAGATGCTTGATTTTTTACCTTGTTTAGTGATGTATTTGTCGCAGGAGTAAAATCAGGCCTTTTGTCAAATGCCTAGACGGATAGTCAAATATTAACTGTTGGATTGAAATTCTTATTCTTTTCCTAATTTCAGACAAAATATAATTCATTGCTCTTGCAAGAAAGAATTATCTGTAAAAATGTGCATTTTAGAATAGTATTTTAAACGATCTTTAGCTCAGCGACGGTATTTATTTTGAAATTTTCAGAAAGTCATAAAAAACAGAATTCCCGCAATTTACACTTTTAAACATACGAGGATCGTTTGAAAAGGAAGGAACAAAGTAGAGTTCGTAGATTTGATGAGTCATTTTTCTCAAAACATTGAAAAACCGCGAGCTCTTTGCGATAAATTTACAAAATTTTGTAAACTGTCCAAATTTGAAAATCTGCCAAGGCATTTGATAAAATGCCTGATTCGACTATTCGCCTGCGACATATTCGATAGATTTCCGGGAGAAATCTTGCAACAACACTAACGCTACAATCGCAGCCTCTTGGTTGGAGCCAATTAAAATGAGTCCGATGTTATCGTCTCTAATTAAATTTGCATTTGATGATGGTGGGTGGATTGCAACAATTGGGGAAGTGAAGCTGTGTCAAGCGCCGACATATGCGTAAAGTCACAAAACTCTCTGAAGGGAACAATCGGAATGAGACATGAAAAAAAAGTCGCACCATGTATGACAAAGCACTATGTGCGCGATGTTTTCTGTTCTGCATATGTCGAGGGCAAATACTCAAATCAGGCATTTTGTCAAATGCCTAGGCAAATAGTCAAATATTCTTACTTAGATTGAAATCTTGATATTTTATCCTAATTTAGGACGAAATAACTCGTTGCTCCCGTAAGAAAGAATTAGGTATCTGTAAAAATATGCAGCATACAATAGTGCTTTAAACGAGTTTAGGATCCTGAATGCACATTTCTCATGAAATTTTCAGCACGTCATAAAACATAGAATTTTTAAAAATTTGAACATTTAATGTGTACTACGGACATGTAAAAAGGAAAGAACAAGGAGAGTTCGTGAATTTAAAGAGTTATTTTTCCCAAAATATTGAAAATCCGTGAGCTCTCCCCCATTTTACAGAATTCCGTAAACCATTATCACAATTTGACTAACCGGCTTAGGAATTTGATGAAATGCCTGATTTGACTAATTGCCTTTGGCAAAGATGTTTGGTCGAAATTTTTCTCTCAATTCGGTGAGAATGAAATTTTTTGCGAAGCCATACTGTAGAGTTCGGGTGTTGCATACCGTTCCAGTACGCTGAGAAAAATCCAGGTATTTCTAGGTGAAATCTAGGCGCAGATTCTTTGGATATCTAAGGTAAGAAATCGATGAGAGGTGGAAATGTTCAGTCTTAATTCATCACAAAAAGGCGATTTGAGGAGAGGTCAATCATTGCATAATTTTTTTGGGGGGGGAGGGAGGGGTGCAGATTTGTGTTTTTGTGAGAGGGAAGAGGGAGGGTGGGGGTAATAAATCAGATTTTCAGTGTTTCATATTTTAATTATGACCCCTTATTGCTCCTTTATCCGAAATGGCGTCGATATTTGGCAACTCACTGTTTCTCCATAACTTCAATATTTAAAAATGTAGGACGAAAATCGCTGTTGTAACCGAGCATTCGGTCCCTTTAAATTAGATGCGAATTTTGAAGGAAATTCGATTTTAAAGTATCAATGTTCAAAGTACGAGGCTACGTATTTCGATTGCGGTGTTTCAAAATTTCCACTCCTATTTTATTTTTTCGGAGAGGAGTAAACCAGCTTCATATCTTGTAATTTTACCAGAATATTCTACGAACAGAGAAGGGATAATCAAGGAAATTTTCAAGAGATCACGTCAACCACTATTCCAAAAAAATCGCAAAGCACGGCAAGAACTGTGCAACTTAGCAAACGGAGGTACGTGATTTTGCACTTCGGCCATCAGTGGCGTGGCGTGCTTCGATATATATCGACATTTCCCCATTTCAAGCTATGGTAAAGAATCGATTAATAAGGTGTTCGCTGCGAACACCCTGATAACCGATCCTTTTCCACAAATTTAAATGGGGGATGAATCAATATATCGCAAAGCACGCCATCCACTGTCGGTCATCGTAATGGGTGTTACCGCTCTCTTTGGTAACCAGTGGCGATTCTTTTAAATTGGCAATAATGTTTATTCTCCATTGCGATCTATGTTAAAACAATCGATTCTAGTTGGGGCAGCAGCCTGTTTCACCTAGAATCGATATATTCAATGGACTTAAATGGAGAATTGCCAGTGTTGCCAATTTGTTGGAATCGCCGCTGACGGGAACACGCCAGAACTTGCGAGAATTTTCACAATGGATCGTATTCGATAGTGGTTCGATGTATCGTTTGAATCAAAACATTAGAACATAAACTCAAACCAAAATGTCGAGATATTTGCCAGAAAAGCTGAAAACGAGAGATTTCGTAGCAATTTTACTTCCCTTGGCCAACTAGTACTCATATGAATTAAAAATCCATCACAAAATCCCGTTCCGTCAAATTACTCAATTGACTTTTGAGGCTATGTTTATGTTTTGAACCAATCGATATCGATACAATCTCACCCGTTTGATGTATCGAATACGATCTATTGATGGGCGAATGCGCCCAATGGGCAATGCCACTGGGCATCTACTGAATGAGGAAGAGGTGAAAAATGAAAATGAAATGAACAAATAATCTAACCTGGTACCTTATGCTCTCAGTCCGTGTGTTTGGCGACCAGTCCTTGCTGAACGTGTAGCGTCGCCCGCTGGCCCCTAGCTCCCGAGCCTCTCGCCATCTCTCCATGTGGTGTTTCACCGTGTTCTGCACCTCCGTGTTCAGGAAGCAGTAGAAAATAGCCACTAGAAATCCCTGCCGACAGAAATTGCTCAACTCATTTTTTTCTCTCGTTTGTAAAGATACATTGTAAAAGATCGAGGGGTGAAATTCTGCATGCGCCGAAGTCTACATGGACCGCGTTAAGCTGATTGGAGCCAAGCCACAACAGTTATTGCCAAAATTTAATGAGGCGATTTTATTGGCGCGTATACGTAGTATACCGCCTTTGCGATCGTTTCGACCCCCCCCCCCCCCCCCCCCCC
>NW_017547098.1:1663579-1693231 GCF_001854935.1 Bemisia tabaci
TGCACTCACAAAATTGGTTGGTAAATTCAACGAGTGGGTGCATCGACCTGGTATATCAAGTTTCTGCAATTTTTTACGGCAAATCAGTAGATTTTCGGGATGTAGATTGCTTACTTTCAATTCATGAATGAATAAAGCAACGACATGGTTGAACTTCTTTGCATGGAAAGACGTTTAAAATAACAAAATCAAGACGTATTTAATGCAATTGCATTTATATCGAGTCAATTTCTTTTCAATAATATAACGGGATTTTTACTACCGGTGATTTGGGTATTTTAGCCCCAAAATACCTTTAAATCGACTTTATCTTCTAGGAGTTCGACAGAATTTTTCCTTTCTTCGCTTAAATTATTCCGTAGCACTTTTCTTCAAGAATCTGATAAGATTTTGCTTGAGGCAGATCAAAAAACTTAAATTCGATCGAATAGCTTTCTACTTTCACAATACACGGTCTCGTCAAGGTGCGTCTTTGACCTCGCAGTGTTGGATCGTGAATTCTCTTTTTATGCTGTTTGCCTATTTTGAAATCTCTGTAAATGAAAACTAAAGGGGTTGATATGTGCGAGTTAATGACGCGCCTTATCAACACATTGTGTTGGAGTTCACTGCTTGTTTTTTATATGAAAGTGGCCTTTCACACTGTATAACTTTCTCTCAATTTTTGAACAGAGATCTGAAATGCTAAACACCCTCTCCGGGAAGCTACCTTAGAATATGAAGAATCAACGCAAAAAATTTAAAGTTTCAGTGGTGCATAAAATGTATCTGTCCAAAAAATGGAATATCAGAAAGAATTAGGTAACGTTTGGTGTTTTAGGCTGATTCCATCCGTACCTACTCGGTTGTGCTAAGGAAAAGCGCCATATGAACTTCCGAAACTTGCAAAATTTCCCCCAATAAAATTTGTATTTTTAAAGAGAGTTTTGAATGATTGCAATTACAGTTCTCAAATTATTTTAGTCTGACTGCGAATAAGCACCTGTAAAAAGAAGGGAAAATATTCACAGGTTTCCCTAAAAAGTCGTACTTCATCTAGGAAAATTTGGCAGCGTCCAAAGGCTCATACGCCGTTCCTCCTTTGCACCGCAGAATTACTTTGGTTCTTCTATGGACTCTAACAACCCTGCATCGGATAATCCCTACAAAAGGACCGACTCGTGTGCTTCAATGTTTCAATTTCACAAAAGCAACCCCCCTCCCTCCCCCCCCATGTCGGCCCCGTCGGTCGCATTTTCCGAGCGACCAGCTCGCGTCATTCATCGAGATTGCAATTCAAAGCCGTAAACTCGGCACACAAACCGAGCGCGGATCGATTATGCATCGTTGTAATTTGCTACCTGGCCGATTCTACCGTGCTAAGGAAAAACGCCGTATGGACCCTCAGGCGTTGCCAAATTTCCTTTGATAAAATGCGAATTTCCTGGTAAACTTATGAATGTTTTCTTCCCAATTTTTCAGATAATTTTGTTCGCAATCTCATTTAAAGATTCTGAAAATTTAAATGAAAAATATTCATAACTTTCCTCAAAAATAAACATTTTATCGAAGGACATTTGGCAACTCTCGAATGTTCATACGGCGCTCTTCAGGATTGTTGGGCACCGAACATCCCCCGCGTCGGGACGGGGGGCTTCCCCATTGACGCCTTCAATCCATCGGACGCAACGCGCATCGCAGCGACACACAGTGGATCGAGGCAATGTGAAAGATCGGACATGGAATTTTTGACTAAAACTGCAATATGTTTATTTCGGCACATTTTAAATTTCAAGGGGTGCATTTGAAAGAAAATTTTACGAGGAAATTAATGGAACCACTTTTAGAACCTCAAAGCTATGTATAAATGGAGTTATACGCGTTTAAAGTTTCCAAATTTTGTCCGAACTCTCCGATGGACTCGATCTTATGTGCGGCGGACGCGGCAGCCCGTGGAGCATCATCGCGTTTGAAGGTTGGGTTCGCTCGAGTGGAAGAACGAATGGCGACGCTCTTGCAGGCGGCTAAATTGAGTCCGGTGCGGTGATATGTGCCTAGTGCAGAGTACCAGTACCTATACTACCGTGCTAAGGAAAAACGCCGTATGAACATTTGAGAGTTGCCAAATTTCCTCTCAGAAAATAGTTATTTTTGAGGAAAGTTATGAATATTTTTCCTTGACATTTTTTAGAACCTTAGGTGCAGGTGGGAACAAAATTATCTGAAAAATTGGAGGAAAAATATTTACAAATTTCCCCGAAAATTCGTGATTCATCAAAATATGAATGTGGGATATCTGAAAATTTCAGCAAAATTATTCACGAGGTTACTGAGGAATTCACGGTCTATCGCTGGAAATCTGGCAACGTCTGACTGTGATTGATGCGGCTTTTTTTCCTTGGCACGCAAAGAGGTAGTAAATTAGAATCATCGGTTATCGATGTATCAAATTTCTCATTTGGTAAGAATCGATTATGAAAGCATATCCTGATAATCGATCCTTTTCCATAGGTTTAAATGGCAGATCGATCGATTCAACTCACCTGTGTCGAGAGGAGGACTGCCCGTACATAAGCATATATATTGGCGGAGACACCTGTTGTTGGTCCCGCGATTACTAGAACGTAAGTGATTCCTAGAAGGGGGATCAGTACTATAAGCGCCTTGGTCGCTTTCCTATATTGCTGCGTCTCAGCGTTATTTGCTGACCTCAGCTTCGTGATTAGCACCTGTTGACATAGAAACAAACACATTATGACGTTTAGCCTGGCGTGAACGAGTCACAATATGAAGACTAGATTGGTGGTAGCCTACACTGCCGTACTACGGATGAACGCCGTATGAGCCAGTAAGCGTTGCTACACGGAAAAGAACAAAATTGCTGATCTTACCATTTTGTAGTTATAAAAGTGTCTAGTTTCTGTATTCAAAAAAATTCAGCATGCTTGATGAATTTCAGTAGGGGGGAAAAAATTGATTCAAGCAGAAATATGCTCAAATTTATCGTTGAAAGGATTTCCTTGTGAATCAGTAAAGAAAATATAGCTTGTTTAAAGAAGAAAAGATGCTTATATAAAAAGAAAAGTCACTTACGTCAAGCAAAAGCCCGCTTTCATTCAGCGATTTTATTCTTTATTCAATATAAAATCTTCTTGGCGGCATTGTTTAGAATGTTCCTGCCTAAATTGAGTCGCTGTTTTCCTCAAATGAAATTCAAAAATTATGCTAAACGTTATTAAAGACGAATGCTAGGAATTAGTACGTTTTTTGACTAACGCTCTCTTTATGTGCTGTGGTATCTTGATTTATTCTGCGATTAAAGCTCCGTAGTCTTAAAGTATGCCTGTCATTCTTAATACGTCAGAGCGCATTCAGTTTTGTATAATACTGTGCAACACCTCTGTTGCGAAATAGTTGCTTGAGGCACCGCCGCGTCGCACGCGGCAGCAGACTGCCAGCGCGAGACGCGCATTGGCGCCTACAAACCTAAGTGGATACTTCACGCATTGCGCAATGCGTGAAGTATCCACTTAGGTTTGTAGGCGTCAGGCGGTTCGCTCTGGCAGCACGCCTCGCCGCTCCGATCTATGTTTGGCTCTAATATACTCACGGAGTTAGCATTTTTCAACTCATGATTTTGAAATTTTTGCACAATCTGCAAAGATTATTCTCTTTTAAATTGATGTGAAAGAAATGTATTAAAGGAAAATATACTGTGTGTTTTGTAAATAATAAGGTGCTTCCGTGTCAAATTTAATAATTTCCAAAGCACTTTAATTTTTACTTTTACATTTTGTGCTTTTAAATACTGCTGAAGCGTCGTGGTATACTCGAAACCAAACGCTTAAAATTGGACGGACTTGACTCTCTAAACCAAAAGATCAATATACAAATGGGTTAAAGCCAAAATTGCATGATCTTTGGTTTTTTCTTCTTTTATTCATTTTTTTACAGTTCATTTCAACATAACTACGGCTCACGAGGTTAATATCGATGTCATCGCTTGGAAATTTACAAATATTTACCACGTTTTAAAAATGTAAATAGTTTCAAAATGAAAGCGTGACACGAGCAAAATTCAGACATCGGGCCGATAACTTCCACGTTCAAGTCACATTCAGCTCCCACATTCAGCGTGTGATTGTGGCATCCGTCTATGAAAACCACTCATTGCAACCAATAGGATCGCTCCATATTCTTTACGTCCTCTTTGTCTATCGATTTGTCTATCAATTTCAACAATCAGCCCGCTCGTGAGATTTTGAAGGTTAATAACTAGGTAGTTGACCTGCAGAACGAAAAAATTCCGAAGTATATAAGTCAAAAATACTCAGGAAAAACCGCAAAATCCAGCAACATCGAGTTCTCTTTCTGACTTATGCCCTCTCTGAATGAATAAAACTGCTGTCAGCCAATTTCTCGCGACGAAAGAGCGAGAGTCAGCACTTGCCACACTTCATCCAAAAATCACCCTGACGAAGATTTGAAATAGGGGGGATTCTTGTCCCTGGTCTTTTATTAGCATATAAATATGTTCTACTCCTACTTTTTTGGCCTAAATATGAAGGAAATTCTTTTTTCTAATAACGTTCGTTAAAGATTGCCTATTATTCATGTTTTTTTATAATATTTTACCGTTTGAATGGTCTCAAACTCTCGACCGTCACGCATCCCGACACCATATCTGCCCTACTAAGGAAGAACGCCGTATGAACCTTCATGCGTTGGCAAATCTCCCTTGATAAAACGTAAATTTCCTGGTAAATTCGGGAATACTTTTCTTCCAATTTTTCAGATAATTTTGCTCGCAAATCCACCAAAAAGTCCTGAAAATTTCAAGAGAAAATATTCATGACTTTTCTAAAGAGTGAAAATTTTATAGGAGGAAATTTGGCAACTCTCGAATGTTCGTACGGCAATCTTCCTTAGCACGGCAGATATGGTTCCTGGCTTGCACTGTTACAACTCGAAGAGTGAAACGTTATTTGAGAACTTACACATGATTAAATATTTAAGAACGTTTCTCCCTCATAAAAAAAAATAAATAGAAGATAAATAATTTGCAGCATAATTCGCTCACGAGCGTTCGAAAAAGTTTAATCACGACCGTCACAGCTAGACTTTAGAGATAAATGCTCCTACCAAAAAGCGTGTAAGTGGCTCAACCGGAATCCGGTCGGCGTAAGGTAATGCCCAGGGATGCCCTGAAGTGGGACTAAGTATTTATTTTTACCAGATTGAAGTTTTTGGTGAATTGCGACGACATCAGTTGGCAAGAAATAATTATGTTCACTTGGGAGGTCACGACCGTCACGCTCGCACGACGCACGACGTCATCTACCGCGGCAGTGACACCCTTGATTTTTCCTCCTTACTGTCATCAGTCAAGGAGACACACATTTGCACTGGTTACTCAACGTGAAACTCGGATGAAAGCAAGATGGAAGAAATCAAGGGCCAAGGGTGTCACTACCCCCGTGGATGACGTCATGAACCGGTTGGAACCGATTTTTTCAAAGCGCGATATCTCGACGAATAGATCGTTTTCGATACATCAAATAGGTGAGATTGTATCGATATCGATTGGTTCAACATGTAAATATAGCCTCCAAAGTCAATCGAGTAATCTGAGGAAACGGGTTTTTTCTGATAGATTTTTTATTCTTATGGGTACTAAATGGCATCGCAAGGTGAAATAGGTAGAAATTCTCTCATTTTCAGCTTTTCCGACTGAAATCCTGAAAGTTTTGTTTGAGGTTATGTTCTATTGTTTTGAACCAAACGATACATCAAACCACCATCGAAAACAATCTATATCAGACGTAGAAAGTTTTTGTTTGGACAGATCTTATTAATGTCTGCTGATCTTCAAAAATCAAGCATCAAAAAAGGATTCTGAGACCAGCGCAACTGATCCATTGAGAGGTGAATCTCAAATTTCCTCGAAGTGATCGCCGTAATTTTCAAGTCATATGCCTTGCGAAACGTTCTTTCCTGCTCCAGCAAAAGTTTGCGAGGGGCGGATTCCGCGCGATTTGGCGCGCTCGGAGGGTGCTTTGCGGGTTGACAGGGACTGTATGTTCAGGCGCAAGAGAGCGAGAGACTTCGTTTCGGGGTTGAAGCGAGTGCTGGCGGCGGCTGGCGAGAGTCGACACTCGAGACTCGAGACTCGACAGCTAATCACGTGAAAGGATTGTTTTGGCGGTATCGCGTATCGCTCGCAGCGTGAGAGATTACTTTTTTAGAAAATTGAAAAAAATCAGCGCGACGCGAGATGCACGGCCAGACGCGATGACAGCCGCGCTCCGCCATAACGCGCGAGGCGAGGCGACTGACCGCGGGAAATGTTGCCAAATTTTAGGGCGTTTCTTAAATTAAAAATAGAAAAGAAAGAAACGAAAAGGAAAAAAAGAAAAGAAAAAAAAGAAGAAAAAGAAAAAGAAGAAAAGGAAAAAAAAGAAAAAAAGTAGTAGTTGTAAAATAATTTTATTTTAAAGCGGTGCTTTAGCATCAGCTGAGGCCATTTACACCTCTAAAGAGGACAGTAACAGTAATAAATTTACATGGAAAAAGAAAAGAAAAGAAAAGAAAAGAAAGAAAAGGAAAAAAAGAAAAAAATAAAATAAAAAAAAGAAAAGGATAAAAAGGGAAAAAAATAAAAGGAAAAAAAGGGAAAAAAAGAGAAAAAAAGAAAAGAAAAAAAAAGAAAAAAAAAGAAAAAAAAGAAAAGAAAAGAAAGAAAAGGAAAAAAAAGAAAAAAAGAGAAAAAAAGAAAAAAAAAAAAGAAAAGAAAAAAAAGAAAAGAAAAAAAAGAAAAGAAAAAAAGAAAAGAAAAAAAAGAAAAGAAAAAAAAGAAAAAAAAGAAAAAAAAGAAAAAAAAGAAAAAAAAGAAAAAAAAGAAAAAAAAGAAAGAAAAGGAAAAAAAAGAAAAAAAGAAAAGAAAAAAAAGAAAAGGAAAAAAAAAGAAAAAAAGAGAAAAAAGAAAAGAAAAAAAATAAAATAAAAAAAAGAAAAGAAAGAAAAGAGAAAAAAAGGAAAAAAAGAAAAAAACACGGGAAAGCTCTTATGCTTGTATGAACCTACACAGAGTAACGCGTAACTTATACGGAGAGAAATTTCAACACACAAATTTGGTTAATCTGAGAAAACGGGGTTTTTCTGATAGGCTTTTCATTCTTAAAGAGTACTAAATGGCATCGCAAGGTGAAATAGTTAGGAATTTTCTCATTTTCAGCTTTTCCGACTGAAATCCTGAAAGTTTTGTCTGAGGTTATGTTTCATTATTTTGAACCAAACTATACATCGAACCACTATCGAAAACGATCTTTTTTTACTATGTTTCAATTTTTTGTTTTGTTTTGTTTGCGTTACCTACTGATACTAGGGACGGTTCGCCAACAGTGCCAAGACTTGTCGATAGGACGCAAGAGTGAGTCAAGTTATTCTTCGACTAGTTCTCCTCGTTTTGCGGGCTCGTATTTTCCTCGAAAGCACTGCATTTCAAATTACGTCTTTTGACACGCTTTTTACGAGTCCACGTCGGGAACCGCACCCGTCGCGGAAACCAATAGAATTACGTCGGAATAAATGGAAAATGCAAGCGGGAATATTCTCCTTTCGCAGATGGGTTTAAAAAATAAATATGATCGCCCACGACAAACAGAATAAATCCGGACCGATTCAAGATGGCGCCAGAGAACGATAAACGGATTTACAGAGTATTGACGATCGAGTATCGATTGTTAAATGATATTTATCGATTATTAGTATCTCTGTGATGGGGGTTTATCGATCAACACGGAAACAATAAAATTTCTCGTTTTATTATTAAATTAAGGTCCAAATATTGGATTTGGTGCTTGAATAATGAGAATGTGTCTCGTTTATTCCTCACGAGTGGTCATAAGCAAATAACACTTCATTTTGACCTGAAGGATCGATCCTTGAAGTGTCCGCAACTGGGTGGTTGAATCGGTTTCAAATCACATTCACGGAAAAAATTAAATTGCTGATTCAACAATTCAATTGCTTAAAAAAAAGTGTTTGCAACGTTCAGATTTTACAACAAAAAATGCTACTTTAACCACTATTACCACCCCGTGGTTAAATTAGGTTACAATAGTGGTTAAAGTAGCAATTTTTTTTTGTAAGTAAAATCTACATTGGAACATTGCAGACACTTTTTTTTAGCAATTGAATTGTTAATTCAGCATTTTAATTGTTTTCGTGAAGGTGATCTGAAACCGATTCAACCGCCCTGTTGCGGACACTTCAGGGGTCGATTCTTCAGGTCAAAATGAAGTGTTATTTGCTTTATGACCAGTCATGAGGCATGAACGAGACACATTTTCATTATTCTAGCACCAAATCCAATATTCGGACCTTGAGCCCCCACGCTTAATTAGTTATAATTCGTAGGGGGGATTTTTAAGAAAATTATAGATTTACTTTCCACAAAACACTTTTGTCAGAAAGTACAATATCACTAACCAAGTCGCCACTCGTGTTCAATCAAAAATTCAAACAGCGGAAATCGAGCGAGGGTCGCTGTTGCGTGATCAACACTCTAGAGCACAACATTCACCAGGGAATCATGACGAAGCTTACTACCGTGATGATGGAAAACACCGTATGAACCTCCAGACGTTGCCAAATCTACCGTGACAAATCATAAATTTTCGGAATAATTTGTAAATATTTTTCTTCCGATATTTTAGAGATTTTCGTTCGTAGTTTGATCTTAAATATTTGAAAATTTCAAGGATACATACAGTGGCCGCTCGCTAATTCGAAACTCAAGGGACCGAGCGTTTTTTTCGTAATAACGGGTTTTCGAATTATCGAAATTTCGAATTATAGAGAGCGGCAACAAGGAAAATTCGAATTAACGGGGTTTCCAAGACAGCTCTGTAGTTCGAAGTAATGGGCCCAAAATGCTCTATAATTCGAAATATGGGACGATAGGAAACGAAGTCATTCGTTAGTCTAATCTCTCATGCCGGGCAAGCTTTTAGATCAAAACAACACCGCCGCGACAGATTTCGAATTACAGAGCGTTTCGGTCCGGCTCCTTCGAATTATAGAGCAGTTTGCCGAGCCGTTTAACCGCTGAAAAATTCGAATTAGCGAGGGGAGACAAATACTTTGATTTTTTTCGAAATAAAGGGATTTTCTCACGGGGATCGACTTCGCCTTCGAACTAACGAGATTTTCGAATTAACGGGTTTCGAATTGGCGAGCGGCCACTGTATTCATAACATACCTCAAAAATTAAAATTCCCTACTCTGGGATTCGGCAACATTTGAATTATCATACATGTCTCCGATTTCTCATGTTTCCTGAACATGGTAGTTCACCGCGAGAAAATAATCGAACGTTTGAGAAAACCGCCGTATGAGATTTCGAACATTGCCAACTTTATTCTGATTAAGTACAATTTTTCTGGAAAATTTGCTGATATTTTCTTTTGAATCTTCCGAAGATTTTCAAGTGTGGAACAATAAAAATATTTAGAAAATTTAAGGAATATAATTCATAATGTGTACGTATAAGTCACTTTTACGGCGTGCTGGGGCGCTCTGCGACGCCCACCCGCCACAGGAACCTGACCGGATAATCATAATTTCCGTGGAAAATATAAATCTGTTGGGGAGGAATTTGGCAAAATTCGTATGCTCATACAGCGTTTTTCCTTAGCAAGATAAAACTGGCGTGCAACATTCGACGCGCTTCCATCAACTTCACTGAATTTTGGCTACGGGCGAAATTGATTTATTTACCAGCCAGGTAAATTGGGAAGTTTATTTCCCAGGAGGTATTTAGACAAGGCCGAAGTTTCTCCGCTCTTGTGAGCCACTCAACTAGAAACTGGTGCTAAAGATGCTGCTTTCAGTGCGAACAATTTGCTTTGTCTTGCTCCGACTGATCTTATTTTTCCGTGCAACAGGGCGCAGGAATATCGTGAGATTACTGCATAAATCGTCGCTCCTCCGATACAAGGGCGTATCTCAATTTCCACATGAGCCTCAAGGAGCATTGATTAATATTCGTGACAGCAGGCCGATTATTGAAAAATATAGAGAAAGCAATAGACAAAGAGGACAAAAAGGATATGAGGGGAACCTATTGCTGATAGCAGGTGGTTCAAATGGACAAAAGGACGTAGGCAACCCACGAGAGACCCGATAATTAGTCGGGAGTTGCCGAATTGGTTCCTAAGTGGCCCAATTGGTTCCCTTTTCCGAAGACGGTCATTTCCGTATTGGTTCCCACTTTCGAAGGTCGTATTGGTTCCCGAGTCCGAATTAGTTCCCACCTGTAAATTCCCTGGTAAAAATTGGCGACAGGCTCTGCGTTTCAAAATACCATAGGAGTTCTTATAGCCGACCAAATAAGGCTATTGAAAATCATAAAGTTGGCTGTAGAAAGCTGAGCAAATCATATATCCGGGCTATACGAAGCTATAAAAAAATATACAGTCGGGCTAAAGTTCCTATCGCCGGGCTTTACACTTTATCGACATTGGTGGCTATAAAAGGCTATCAGAAATTGTGTAGAAATTCGTGTACTTTGGAAATCATTAAGTTTGATACGGAACCACCTTAATATTTACAAAACACACATTATATTTTCCTTTAAAGCATATTTTTTTTTTCATCAATTAAAATGAGAATAATCCATACAGAGTGTGCAAACATTTCAAAATCATGAGTTGAAAAACGCTGACTCCGCGAGACTAAGTATTAGAGCTTGACACAAAGCGGAGCGGCGACGCACTGGCACCTACAAACCTGACAGGGATACTTCACGCATTGCGCAATGCGTGAAGTATCCCTGTTAGGTTTGTAGGCGCCATTGCGCGTTTTGCGCTCTCTACCCGTCCGCCGCGCCGCAGCGTGCCACGGCGTCTGAAGCAACTTTTTCACACTAGAGGTATTGCACAGTCCTCCTCCTTCTTCTTCTTCTTCTAACGACTAGAGCAAGAGCATAGCCCTGTTTGTCATGCCATCAAGTATCGAGTAAAAATATCATATAAATATTAAAAAATATAAAAATCTAATAATATAAAATGTTAGCCAAAATATTTGCACATCAAGATTCCGCAATCGTGTTTTTTAATTAATATATCAACGTGGTCCTCAATGGTTTTACAAGAATGTGTGGTGCATAAAACGATTTATTTTCTAGAGTGAGTATAACACCACTTACCCACATAATACTGATGAGAAAAATAAAATTGATTCCTAAGACTAGAACGGCCGGCACTTGGTAGATCCAGTCGTAAGCATGAGGACTCATCCACCTGCAGTCATGCCGCATTATACTACTACCAGTCTCCACCTGAAACAAATGAAAGTGTCAATTCACAGTTGAAGCAGCTATTTATTTGCAGTAAATTTTTCACGCTTTGCTCGTAAAACATGTTTTGGTTTAAACGTGCTTGGAGGAACAGCAATTATAAAAATAAAAATAAAATATACAATTTAAATATATAAAATTCTTTATATTATTTTTATTTTCATTTTTCAGTTTGTTTGACATAAATCCCTGCCCTCGGCAAAATCTGGTAAAATTTTCCCTGTACCTTGTACTGAACTGAAATTCAATGGAGCTCTTGCATGTGTGCAATGTACGCACTGATTCTCGTGTATAAAATTTCGTGCACCAATAAAAATATGTTTGGTTCCCTTTGATTAATATACAATGTTAAGCACAAACCAACACAAATTTCGTATTGATTTTGGTACAGGTTGTGGTGAATATAGCGCAAAAATTAATGCAGCGACCGGGAAAATGCTTTCCTCCGATTCGACGTTGGTATTCACGACTCGTTTTTTTGTTAAACTTCAAGAAAACTAGCTGGCATTTTATCTTGAAATTTATACTGAACCGCAGGCTAGGGTTATTTTGTGTTTTACCTCCCGTATTAACCAACTTTTTGTTTTGAAATTTTCTCGAAGTTCAGACCGCAATGAAGGGAATATCCAACACCAACCTGAAGGTCCATCTCTATATCACATCGAACTCTCCATGCAAAGATAGCGGGTAAATATATTAACACGGTTGCCACTTTGTTTGGGGACTCCAAAACTAAAAGCACGGCAACGCCCTGCTAACGTATTTGCTTTCTAGCTGTGAATGGAGAGTGTGGCTAATTACATACTGCCGTGCTAAGGAAAAAAGCCGCATGAACATTCAAGAGTTACCAGATTTCTTTTGATAAAACATGTATCATTGACAACATTCATGCAAATTTTTCCTTGAAATTTTCAGATATTTTAGATTAATTTGCCGAAAAAATTGACTGGAATTTTTGGAAAATTATATTCACAATTTTCCCAGTAAATTCGGTGTTAATCGGTGGAAACTTGGCAATGTCTGAGGGCTCATACGGCGCTTTTTCTTAGTCCGGCAGTACAGGTGGACTCTCAGAACAGCGTAGGCTATTCCATCTATTACGGCCTCAACTTTGACAGCCTTTTTTGAGTTTCGGAGCACATTTTAGAGAAAACCAGGGGCAGCATTGTATTTCTCGCAAAATTGTAAGCAAGGAGCAGCACTTAAATCGCAAATTTTCTGCACATGCAAGGAGCTTCATTGCCTGTTAACAGTTAAATCTTCCCTACTTTCTTTAAATCTTCTTTCTATGAGAAAAATACAGTTCGATTTTTCCGATGAATTGCCTCATGCTCCCTCCAATCTGTCCAGGAGAATGTATTTCTGCTATACACATCGCTCCTAACAGCGAGTGGGACTCGAGTAAAGGTAACAGAGCTCCTTCAGCCCTATGACTATGCAATTTGAGCTACTCAGATGTTAAAATAGTTGTATCACTAAAACCGGCACTCATCCTTACTGTTCTTTTTCACCTATTTTTTTCTTCATATTCCTCTTCTCCTCCTCCCTCTTTCCACCACCTTTCTTTCCCTATTTTTCTTCCGCTGTTCCTATTTCTTCCCATTTAGATGAATTCTCATCTGACATAATATCAGGAGCCTTGAAACTCGAGTCCACCAGACCAGGGTTTTAAGTTTAACATCCTAAAACGGTGCCGAGAATTCTCAACGCATCGCTGTCGTGGCGTGAAACTTTCAAGGGGTCGAGATCTTGCAGCGGTAACACACATTACAGCCGTGCTAAGAAAAAACGCCGTATGAGCCTTCAGGCGTTGCCAAATTTCTTCCGTTAAAACGCAGATTTCCTGGTAAGCTTACGGATTTTTTCCTTCCAATTTTTCACGTAATTTTGTTCGGAGTCTTACCTTAAGTTCCTGAAAATTTCAAAGAAAAATATTCATAACTTTCCTCGAAAATAAAAATTTCACCGATAGAAATTTGGCGATTCCCAAATGCCCACACGGCGTTCTTCCTTAGCACGGCAGATTAATTCTACCTCCTTTTCACTCTCAGTTCGCCTTGATTTAATCGGGCCCTCTTAACCGCGGCGAAAGAAATATTTCCTGATGATAGATCACCCCACCGCAACATTCCTGTTTCGAATGCGGTCAAGTACTTCCGGAAAAATTCCTTCCCTCTGGTGTTGTTTTGCCTTCGGTTACCTTTGCAAGCTTCGCCGATGACGACGAGAGCGCTCAAAAGCCCCTGTTCCGTCGCCCTGGACTTCGAGTTGTCGTAAATCAGAGCTTTTGAGTATACCAGTGCCCCCTATTTTCATGAGAGGCGCGCTCACAAAAATCTGGCATTTACTCGGAGCGCACCCTGCAAATTGAATTATATTAAGTATTTTTTAAATAGATAAATTCAATAGGTCTGCGGGTTAAAATAGATCCGCAGCTTTGGCACGATGAATTCTATGAAAAATGGTTTCTTTTTGAAAAATCGCAGGGAAAGCCTTTAAATCAATCATCAAACCAACAATCATCTTAAAAGTATATCAAATGGACTAAGGACTGAGCCTCCTGACCACTGCGCGGTCTAACCCCAAGAAGCGCTTCTCACCTCCGGAGTTGTGCGTTTCGCGTTACATTTATGATTTTATATAAAAGAGTATGATTTGATATGATATGTGCAAATTATAGGGCCATTAATTAATAGTTGCTCCCGATTTTGAAATGTAGTCACATTTAGCCTCAGCCTTGTATATTTGACTCGAAATTGAAGTGAATAATACTATTCACACATTTTTTAAAGAAACCAAAAGTTTTATTTCTACCCATAAAAAAGTTGAAAGTTGGAGACAGTATTTTTTAACTTATTGAAGGTTTTCAAGGTTGAATTTTGTACGAACACGCTTTTTTTTCATAGCAAAACCACGTTTTTAAGTCTTCTTTTGCAATTTTTGGTTGCAAATTAATCTTATGACTCGCATGCAAGAGCTTTGGTCGTTATTTTGGCTGAAAAGTAAAAATAATCCGAGATTTCCGATTTAAAGAATGCAGTGCGATTCCGCCTGAAACTGGGTACGATCCACATGAACATCGTTCGAAAATATTTATGAATTACAAGAGGTGTGTGCCAGTTAGGCTTGACGGTTATTTTATACTTACGTGGGCATGCGATAACGTCTATGTGTTGGAATTGGAACACGATAAGATTTTTAGTTACCTGCAGATCTGTTGGGGCGAGGGATTTCGCCACAGCCCAGGCGGCTACAATCAGGACAGGGATCCCTGCAAAGCATACGGAATTAAATAATTATACAAATAAATATTTCAGACGTGACCGATGCACATATCGAGTTTTGGAGCCATTTTCTTCGGGAGGTAACTCTTTTACTGGCCAAAGAAAAACTTTGCAACGTACCAATTGAATAATGACGTCACATTTCAATCAGCGGTTCGCTAAAAATGCTTATCCGCAACGCATCAGGGCTGATCGAGTGATCAAGCCAGTCCCCTATTAATGCACCGTAATTGCATTTGACAATGCATGGATAATGCAATTGAGTGTCCTCGGTACCGGCTGAGACTTCCGCTATTATCATCGTGGATGGGAGGGAGTTAAGGAGCTTGGCGTAAGTCTTTCGGCGGCGGCGCACGGTTGCCAGACTGCACGATAAAATGCGCATAATTTCCATGGGTTTTAGTGGGAGAAAATGCTGATTTTCAGCACTGTCTGACACAGTGGTGTGGCACGCATTGCGATACATCGATTGATCTGCCATTTACACCTATGGCAAAGGATCGATAAACAGGGTGTCCGCAACGATAACCTTGATGATCGATTCTTTACCATGCCCTCAAATGGAGATATATCGATACTCGATCATACGCCTCGCTACTGGTCTGGCAACTATGCCGGGCTTCGAGCGAGGGCAGATCCCGGTATTAGGCCCGAGTCTTCCGAGATTGGAAAGGATGAGGAGAGGCTGAGTCGTGACCTCTGCGGCACCNGGGGGGGGGGGGGGGGGAGAAGGCGCGGCCAGGGAGGTGACTCGCCTTGATTAGGGGTTTATTGAAAAAAAAGTAGGGGTAGGCCGGCGCTTCATCGGTGTCCCCCGCGGCGCACAGTGGTGCGATTGGAGGGGAGGAAAAGATACCCGGGTCGTACGAACAAAATCGTTCAGTGGGCACCAGGTATGCGATTTTAAGGTGAGAATCGATTTTGATTAAAAGGAGAAGAAGAAAAATTAGATTACAACCGAATCGTTTTGGGTGTGAAAATCGATTTTTTTTAAAATATTGATTCTTAAATTTCGATTTTTCCACCTGTAAATGAATCGAGTTTTGAATTAGGAAAAAAAAAGGAAATTAACACATATAATGATTGTATTAAAAAAATTAAAAAAAAAATCGATTTTTCAGTAAAAGGTTGGCGAGAGGGAGTGGAGGGGGAGATCAGACGGTGTAATCTGCCCGATGATTTGTGGGAGGATCGATTCCGATGGCGATTTGGAGTCGCAGAGCGCTCTAGTGCGCTGAGGTAGCGGCTTGACATGTATGTATTAAAAAAATCAGAGAACAGGTTACATTTTTCAAAGGAAACAAATTGCATTGACAGGCATAGATGGTGACCAATTTTAATGAAAACTAGGGGGAATATGCTTTAACTGGGTCCTGGAAAATTTGAAAAAAAAAAGTATACGGAAGTCTGTGTGAGGATAATCAAAATATCCGAAGAAAATCGATAATCACAGATGGGAACTTAATGTAATAAAATAAAAGAACAACTTAATTTGGGGAAAAGGCTGCAAATAAAGAACAAAGGATAAACAAAACCCGGAACGTTTCAAAATAGTTACAATTTCATTTTCAACCAGAAAATAAATTAAAAATAAAAATAAAAAAACGAGCCGTCGCCACGCTGTTATTGCGAGACCGAGACTCAAAAGTATTAAAATAAAACATACAAACATAAAAGTTTGTTCCGCCGTTTTTTCTTTAATCTATATAAAAAAAATATAACTCACGAAAATAGACAAAAAATCTCAAATTTGCATCGATTTATAATTAAAAACTACTCGGGCGATTAATCGGAGATAAAAATCGATTCGATTACATCGATTAATGTGGTAGAAAAAAATCGATTTTTGATCAAATTGATTGCGACTTTGCATCCCTAACGGACAGTTTAGGGTCAGAGAATCAGTGACGATAATTGGACTGCATTTTGCAATTTGGACCTATAAATTCCGGCCCGGTTTAAAAACAACGTATGTGCCATTAGTTTACCTATGCACATAAGTGTTTTATCCGATGAGCCAGAATTTATAGGTCCAAATTGCAAAATGAAGTGCAATTGAAAGTTGGCAACATCGTTTCTCCTCCATTTAAATTTATGTAAAACAATCGATTCTTGGAGGCAGCTTGCTTCACCAAAAATCGATATTTTTAATGGATTTAAATGGAGGAACAACAGTGTTGCCAACTAGAAAAATCGCCACCGCAGAGAACAATTGAGCCATCAGTCGGGCAAACCGACCGCCTTAGTTGGCAGAATTGGATTACAGTCCGGTGAACCGAGAGCTTAGTTCATCGAACCGAGAATTTTTCGGTCGATATGAAACAAATGTTCCACATGAGGTAAATTTTGTCGATTCGTAGAATTATATCGCCATTCTATCGATTGATGTGGTCGGTTTGCATGACTGAAAGCTCCGTTCTCGAACAGAAAACGCCTACTAAACTATTCGGTCCGTAAAACCGAAGTTCCCCCCAGTCCAGCGAAGTTCTTAGCAATTGTCTTTTGGAGTTGTATTATGTACTTTATGTCGATGGCAAAAGTCAAAAGATTTGTATGCCCGATTACGACGTTGCTGGTCTACGATTTTGTTTTATTTATTTAATTTTTTCAGAGGAGAAAAAATAAAATAAATAACTACTCGCTTTTCATTATTTTAGTCGAGAATTTTCTGCACTCACTTGACTGTATTCCCTGAAAATCAACGGATAATTATTTTGCTAGTTTTTTTTAAAACGATACAACAAAATCGCATATATTTTTGATGGTTCTTTTCTAAAAGAATGAAAAATAATTTTGGATTTTTTAATGCTGCGAAAGAGGTACGCATTTTCCGACTTGAGCCATCGATATGCATTCAGTTCATGATCCCATTCCTTCAGACGAGAGAACGCTGCTATTTCAAATTTGCAAGATTCATATTCGAAACTTGTACTTTAATCATTGATCTAGTTGATCCCTATCGGAGAATTCCCTCAATTTTTCTTCCGATCACACACAAAAATTATAATTTCAAACAGAATTCGCAAAGTCGTATCCTCGTGAAAATTGGCTTATTTGAGGTAAAAATGCAACGTAGGGACAAAGTCACCTTCCCTCGTCGTCTATTTGTGGGCAGATTATTGAAATTGATAGACAAGATGATAGACAAAGAGGGCAATGAGAAAATGGAGTGATCCTATTGGTCGAAGCGAGTGGTTGCAACGGACAAAGAGGGTAGACTAACCGATGGCAACCGAGGAGAGACTTTACTACAGTTTGTCCATCATCCTCCCTCTTAGTCTACAAGAACCACGCGCTCCATCCAATAAGATCGCTCCATACTCCCTATCGATGGCGAAGGAATATTATCGCCTATCTGCAAACTGGATATTTTGCCGGATAAAGAGAAAGCTTCGCTATTTTGATACTTTTGAAGTTAGTTTTGCAGTTTCTCATACATCACAGCGTCATTGCAGCGCTCCCCTACAAAATTGGAGAAAAACTAAAATCATCAGCTTGCACATATTATACTGTAAAATGCGGAAAATTCGCTAACTGATTTTCCTCAAAATCGTCCGTTAGGCGGTATTATTCCTTCGCCCTCGCTCTATTTTCCTTGTCTATAGCTTTGTCCATCAATTTCAACAACTAGCCCGCAGTTCGAATCCTAGCAATTTGCCGCGAAAAAATTACCTTCTGTCTATTTTTGCGCCCTTTCGTTCCCACCTTGTGACGACGAGACAGACGGCAAAGTGATTTAGTAAGAGTATATTATCCATCTGCATGCACTCAATAGCTTAATACTGCCGTGCTAAGGGAGAACGCCGTACGAGTATTCGAGAGTTGCCAAATTGCCGCGGATAAAACGTTTATTTTCGAAGACAAATATGCGTATATTTTCTTCAAATTTTCAGACATTTTAGATAAAATTGCGAACAAAATTGTATGACAAAAATTGAAGCAAAATATTCACGATTTTCTTTGTAAATTAGGAGTTAATCGAAGGAAATATGGCAACGTCTGAATGCTCATACGGCCTTTTTCCCTCAGCACGGCAGAATAGAACGACGGTCGGATATCGAGATGTGCCTCTTTTATCTCTCGGGGTCGGCTTTGAATACCAATCGCGAGAACCGGGAGCCGAGGGTCCGTTGATCCCTCGATATCACCCGTTCCCGAAGTCGCCAGCCCTCCCTTGGACCTATCGACGTCAAAAATCGAATCGAAAAATCGAGATGCCTTCTCCGCTTACTTAATTGCTTTCCCGGGAATTAGTATGCAGGGAAAAAACCCATCCCGCGCTGCGCCTTTTTTTCGAGTCGCCTTTTCGCGGGAAGTTCATCCGTCTTTTTTTTTTTTTTTTTTTTTTTTTTTTTTTTTTTTTTTTTTGCACGCCGCGAATTCTTCGCGAGAGAAAAGTTCGCCTTCGACGGAAGGACAGCGAGTAACGAATGAGGTCTATTGAAAGCTGAAAGATCGACAGCAAGATTGCCAGATTCTGTTATAATGTGTGCATATTTCATATTCATTTATGCGGAGGATATTGCTCATTTTCAGCTCATCTGGCTGCTATGAACGACGGTGTGGTTTCGACTTAATCAAATGAAAACGTTATCCCGAATAGATGAGGAGAATTCCCTGGATTTTTGAGGAGAGGGCGGCAAGCCTGTTGTGAGCAGAGCGGGCTTTGAACTTTTGCCACCGATAAGGAATAGGCAAAAAACAGGGGTGATCGTGCGATCGTCCTGCTGTCGTGCGAGGGAAAAACGCCGTATGAAGCTTCGAGCGTTGCCCAATATCCTTGGATAAAAAATGAAATTATCTGGAAAGTTGCGAATATTTTTCTTCTGATTTTTTCCCAAAAATTTTACTTATAGTTTTATCTAAAATATCTGAAAATGTCAAGGAAAAATATGCATTACTTTATCCCTGAATAAATCTGTTTTCAAGGGAAATATGATAACATTCGAATGTTCAAACAGCATTTTACCGAAAATATTAGATATATATCGAAATATTGATACTGGAGCATGAAGAATTCTGGCACACAGTTTCACACTAATCGATCAAACAGGAGCCGGAAGGACATTATATGTAGACCACATCCATCATCTTGGATTTTTGAGATTTAAAAAAATTGAGTTAAAATTCAAGTTTCCCGTACAAAAATACCGCCTAGTACCAAGTTTTACAAAAGTTGATTGAACGGTAGGACTCTGAACAGTGGTAAACGGTACCAGTCAATTTGCATACGTTAAAGCGCCTTCATTCCCGTCTGATACTACGCAACACTTCTGTGGCGGAATAGTTGCTCAGAGCGCCTTCTTTAGTATCGCCTCGACTAGATGGCAGACTACCGCTGAAATAACTCTCGCGAGAGCACACGCACACATTTTCTCATCACCGACGTTGAGGTAACAAACATTCACACCGAAATTTGCGACATATTAAGTTTTTCACTGACTATTTTATCCAGGTAAACCAATATGATCACTCTAAAATCTGCCGGCACTTGTCCAAGATGTGGCGAAAAATATTATTTGATAACGTTTCATTCGCACGTCTGCTTTCGTTAGGAAGGGAAAAAGAAATATGAATAGGAGCTTTCGAACGAACACGGTTCTGAAATTTTTAGCCCTCGAAGTAAACGAGCCCATAAAGTTGAAAAAGCGATGAAACAATGTGACTGAAGATCAATGTTATCATCAGCTCGCTTTTGCTCTTTCGCGTTCATGATGTAAAGATTATGAACGAAGAATCTTTACAATTGATTATTTATAACGAGCTTTAGGAGAGGGAAGACGCAATTTTTTTCTTCAAAATTTTGCGCATTTTAACCAACGCGCTTTTAGTCGTTTTGAAAAAATCCAGTCGAAAGATTCAGCGTTTGATTTCTTAAAAACAGCTTCAAACAACCAAAGTTTAACTTCTTATCAATTGAAACACGTTTTTATGGGACTTATTCAAAACAAAATGATTGAACCAATAACTCAAAAGTATTCGATGTGGCTGGTTCCTCCCTATGTTTTTATGAATCGTACAAGTGATTCAAATGATAGAGGAGGTTCGACTTGCGATGTACCGATTAATCTGTTATTTAAACCTAAAAAAAAGACCGAACATAGGGCGTTCGCGAGGAGCACTAGAATAATCGATTTTTTACTGTAGCTCCAAATGGAGAGATATTGATAGTCGATTATCACCCCTCGCCACTGGTTTCTGTTTTTTCTTCTTTCAGGATTGCAACTAAATTCAAGGAAACAAGGGAACCAACTCAAACTGAATCCCTCTGGTGAATTTCACTTTCAACTGGGTAGGAACGTGATGCCGATCGGGACAAAGTGCCTTCAGTTAAGAAGCTATGCCAAACGCCTTACAGGGAAACTCGAATAGTTGTATCATTGTTTTGATAAGTAAGTTGCGTCGCGTCGTCGCTTGATTCTGACCTTAAAAGCTGAACAGAACCAACGCAAAGATGGTGCCAACGTTGGCTTCTTTCCGAGGAATTCAAACGCCCAATACCAGGCATTCACTGATGCAACTTATCTTTCATTCAAACAACTCGTGCCACACCTGTGGTGGTCTTCCTTTATTTGGACGTATTCCTGCCAAACGGAACTAAGTCTATTATGACGTGAGCCCTGTTATGCATACATTTTCATGGGTCTCAGGGCTCATGTCGTAATGCACATAGTTCCATTTGGCAGAAGTACGTCCATTTGCGGCCAACTAAAGGGGGATAGAGGTCTAACTTCAAAGCGGATACATGTTCCCTTCATCCATATGTTGCATGGAACAGGCCCACCCGAATAGCAATAGCGATTTCATTGGTTGGTAAAAATATATCTGTGGCAATTCATCGCGATATTGTCGAATTAAAAATTGCGATATATGGCAATTAAATCGCTGTACACCGCACTTTTTTGTTTGATAAAATCGCGATCAATTTTCGTTGATAAAGTCGGGATTGAATCGCCATTTACCGCGATTTTCATTTCGACAATATCGCGGTTTCATCGCGATAAAATCGAGGATAATCGCTGAGATGTTGGCGATCCTAGCGATTTTATCGACGATAAAATCGCAACATATCGCGATTTTTCCGTTTAAAAATGCTCCTCGGGTAATTCGAGTAATGGCAATGCGAGTTCCCTCTTTTTAAGATAAGGAGGTGAAAAAACAACGGCACGGAGGTTATGGTGCAATCTGTAAAATCTGTTTTTGTCTCGCTTCGTTCTCTTTAAATCTGCCTAGCCTCGGACGAAAAACGAGGGAGATTCGAGGGACGTTCAAGTGGCCGAAACATCCCCAAAAGGAAAGAGATGCAAAGTGAGAAAAGAATTAGATAAAATTAGACGCGTAAAATGAACAAATAAGAGACTATTTACAGAGGGAAAATACCGGGGACAAATTTGTTCCCGGATTGTTTGTGAAGTGAGAAGAAAAAGCGGAGCTGGGGTGAGAGCGCGTGAGATCCCAAGACTGTCGGGGATGACTGCTATCTTAGGAGTTGCAATGTTATGCTCTTCAATTCAAAATTAATTTTGTCTCAAGATAGAAACCGATCGTGAGTAATTTTCACAGATCCTTGCTCAATCAAAACTTTGGAAACGGTTCTTTTAAAGGCGATAAAGGCGTTTGTCCATTCAACTATCCTCTGCCAATAGATTCCCTAATAGAACAAATATGTTTTATTTACTTTCCCATCACTACCATTACGAATACTTGAGACACGTTGGATGCTCCGCAGCCCATGACATTAAAAATTATAATCATATTAATACCTATAGTTATTATTTTGTTAACAATAACAAATGTAATTATTATAAAAAAAACATAAGTATTATAATTGAATGAAAAGTCACATCAACAAAAAGAGGAGATATAAATCTGTTGAAACAACGGAATAATAAACAATTTAAACAGCGGGCAACGCGGTGTTTTATTGCGTTGACCGCGTAATCACAATTTTTTTCATAACAACATTCTTCTCGTTTTGATCGGTACAGCCAACTGCTGAGATTTTAGATTTTTAATTTTTTACTGTCTTATGTCCAGCAACTGAGGGAGGCTGAGTTTTTAGCCGAAACGTTTTGGTAGTATATTTGTGTGAAAAAAGCCTCGTTACCCGCAGTTTAAATTGTTAATATCGTATTACGATTACAACTGCTACCACCACCACCACCACCACCACCACTACTACTACTACTACTACTACTACTACTACTACTACTACTACTACTACTACTACTACTACTACTACTACTACTACTACTACTACTACTACTACTACTACTACTACTACTACTTCTACTACTACTGCTACTACTACTACTACTACTACTACTACTACTACTACTACTACTACTACTACTACGACGTCGAGTTTCAGAAGAATTACGCACCCTGTAAATCTGCCAAAAGCCAACCAAAGGACAGAAACAGGCCCTCAGCAAGATTTGACAGCATGGTTAGAGGTAGAAGAAGCTACGATTCGTTGTTATCCGTACACATTCCAAGGCCGCAAAATCGGCTCAAACAATTCAATTTATTACAAAAATATTCGCGTGTCATTTTTTTTCTAAAATGTTTCTGATTCTTCAATAGGATGAGAGGAAAAATCCGTGAAAATTTCAGTTAGAAATGCCCAAGATTTTCCCAGTAAAAATACAAATTGAGAGGGAAAATTTGGCAGCATCGAAATGTATTTACGTTCTTTCGTGCCGGGAACGACGAATCGAGGGCTGGGAACAAGCGCGCGGCACGAGGAGTGAATCAGAGGAGCTCAATGTAGGAAAAACTAGAGCCAGAATGAGCATGGATGTGGCATTGCCGTATTTTGCATGATTGCACTTATAAATCCATAGTTAACGGGAATTTTAACGTCAATTCGGCAACGCTGCACGGCGGCGTTGCTTGGCGCGGCCGCGCGGCAGACTGAGCAGCGATCAAAATGTTTACCGAATTCATCAATCACTTGAGAAACAACCAGCGGATGCTGAGGGTACCCCGATCCAATTGGTCCATGAAAAACCCAATAAGCTCGTTTCTTGATGAGCTTTGAGCTCCATAAAAATGCGTACATTCTGGGGCTCCTCGGATAATAGGCATGTGCAGTTTCGATACCGGCCGATTCAAATAATTGTCCCCGATTGGCCTCGCGTGTCTGTCTGCCCCCCGGTCGAATGAAGCAATGACTCCCTGTCCTCTGCCTGCGAAAGCGACAAAGTAATTTTGTGTTGCTGACCTTCACCTCCAGGCAACTCACGTGGGGTACATATGACCCCACATCTAAAAAGATGGGGGCCTCTGTCGAAAAAAGGGATCCAAAGACGGTGGGGCTGAAGTCGTCCTTTGAACAACGCTTCGAGTCTTCGCTCCAGGAGAGCATAAATGGTGACATAGAATCAAGAACTTGGGGGGAGTGGGGGTTTTAGCCAGCGTTACGGGCGCGTTACAAGGGGGAGGGACGGGTAAAAAAATCGGAAAAAGTGCGTCACGTAATACTTGAGCGGCCCCTGACTCAAAGAAATTATAAAAAGGACAACTGAGAGACATATGTCGAAAGAGAGGCGGAACTCGAAATGAGCCCTTTTTAATTTTTTTTTCAATATATTAATGGACCACCGGTTTACCCGAGCCGCGCACGGAGCGCTATACATTACGCGCGTATTAACGAACAGTTAATTTTTTAATTCCCCTCTATAATGATGATGAGTGCGAATGAAAAAAGGAAAACCGACGCACAGTAGATTGAGTCAGAATCAGAGAGGTTGGACATGAAATTCTTGACTGAAACTTGAAATGGAGATGTTGCATGTGTGAGGGATTTGCGATTTGACTGCTGTTTCATAAGTAAAAGTTCGCGAGAAACACGATGGTGCCACTGGTTTTCTCTGAAATCATCTCCCAAGTCAAAAGCAGCTCTCAAGTTGAGGCCAAAATGGAGGGGATATCCTACCCTACCCTGAGAGCCACCTCTACATCAAAACAAACTCTCCATGCAAAGATAGGGAGCAAATACACTAGCAGGGTTGCCACTTTATTTGGGGACTCCAAAACTGAAGACACGGCAACCCTGCTAATGTATTTGCTCCCTATCTTTGCATGGAGAGTTTGTTTTGATGTAGAAGTAGACTCTCAGGATAGCGTGGGATATCCCCTCCATTTTGGCCTCAACTTGAGAGCTGCTTTTGAGCTTGGAAGATGATTTCAGAGAAAACCAATGGCACCATCGTGTTTCTCAAGAACTATTACTTGAGAATCAATGGTCAAATCGCAAATCCCTCACACATGCAACATCTCTATTTTGATGTTTATTTCGTCAAATTTGAATTTTTAAGGAGAGCCTCTAGAAGAAAATTTTACAAGAAAACCAATGGAGCCACTTTTAGAACCTCAAAATTGTGTGTAAGCGAGTTATAAGCTTTCAAAGTTTCCAAATTTTGTCCGACCTCGATTGACTCGATCCAATGCGCGACGTGAAGGGACACACGTTAATTACTCGCCTCACCGCGTGTCATTCAATCTGTCGAGTTCGCCTTCAAAAACCGCGATGGCAATATGCGCGGCTTGAGAGCACGAATAGTTGCGCGCAACTGGAGTTTAGTCGTTTTAGCTCTGTCCAGGCAAGGAAAACACGTTGATTATAATCAATATTAAAGATGTTGATACCGAAGAAATCATTTTGCATTGAAACTAATGTTTGATTGGCTTGCCAAATGAAGCGCGAAAAATTGACACGGCATTGGCTGACTCTCCGAATCTTCCTCGCACTGTTGCCATGTAATAGGGGTATTAATCTGCTAGCAAAATCTTCTACCTTACTCGTACCATCACTTGCGCCCATTCAATATAACGGAAAGATCACCATTTTAAATTGCGATTTCTTCTTGGGTTTAATCATGAGGGGAAACGAAAAAAAAGGAGTGGCCTTTGGGGCCTAAATAATTTACGTGTCATGAAGTTAGGCGAAATGGACCTTAAGGCAGAATGAGTTATAACTATCTATTCCACAGCGTAGAGCAGTACTGCCGTGCTAGGGAAGAACGCCGTGCGAACATTCGAGAGTTGCCGAATTTTCTTCGAGAAAATGTGCATTTTTTAGGGAAATCACGAATATTTTTCCTTGAAATCTTCAGGAACTTTAGGTGAACTTGCGCACAACATTTTCTTAGAACAGTTGGAAGGAAAATATTTATAAGTTTACCAGAAAATTCGTGGTTTTATCAGAGGGAATATGGCAACGCCTGAAGGCTTATACGGCGTTTTTCCTTAGCACGACAAAGTACAATTTGCATCATTCCGAGTAAACGTTAGATTACCATTAACTTTTAAACCCTCACACGTATCATGCTGAAGCGATTTTAGTGTAAAAATGCACACTTAATACCTTTTATCCCATTAATGAACTTACCCCATCCAATGATGATATACATTCTAAGTTTGATGTTCTCTCGTGTGAATGTCTCCACAACTAATATGTACAAGTATAGACCTAAAACCAAAAATAAATAAAAACAAATAGCTTGAAATGTGCTCGAATAATTAAAAGATCATATTTAAGGACGGGAAGAGGAATGGAGGTGGGACAGGGGAGAAAGGGGGAGGGTGGAGAGAAGAAGAAGGTGGGATGAGACAGAGGGACAGGGGAGAAAAAGAATTCCTAAAAATTAGCATTTCCTAACAAAGATAACAAACGCTAGATCGTTACAAAATGCATAATGATCTACTCTCTTCACCATCGATTCAATGAACGAAATATCAGCGAAAAACTGACAAGTTATGTGTCTGAGCCATGGTGGCAACGTTTGATAAACTAATTCATTAAAAACTGTCAGACATTACGAAGAAGGCAATCTAGCTTTTAGGAGTATTTTGGAAGTACAATTTATGTGAAATGATCCTTGGAAAACTACAATTTTCTCATCAAATTTTTTAAAATTTTAAGAGCATTCAATTTGTGAATGAAGGACAGTAGATTTCTTAAGACTCAATATTCTAACAGAAATTTTACCGATAGAGAATTTTACATTAAAAAGTACAAAACGGTTTCATTCTTCGTACACTTTAACAGTTTTTATAAGAGTTGTCTTTCTAAAATTAACAAGGATTTTTTTTATTTTTATTTTTTTTTCCAGTCGTAGCTACTAGGATGATAGTGGGATGAGGTCTGAGCTGTAGACCATCGTGTATTATTGAGATATAATAGAGATTATAATGAGATAGCATTAATACTAAAAACAGAGATGGAAGCAATAACTGTAGGCCTGCAACCTTTGCGTTGACACTCTCGCCCTTACAAAACCGTCAGTAGTGCCGAGCTAAGGAAGGACGCTGTATGAACATTCGGGAATTGTAAAATTTCCCCAAATTAATTATGTATTTGTCAGGAAAGTTATGAATATTTTTCTTGACATTTTCAGGTATTTTAGATCAAATTGTAAACAAAGTTGTCTAAAAAGTTTTAAGCAAATTAAATATTCAAACATTTTCAAGTAAATTAGGTCTTTATCAAGGGAAATCTGAAGGCTCATACGGCGTTTTACCTTGGCGAGGCATGGAGCGACCTCTAACGGAGTCATTGAATTATCCAGTGGCGTGGCGTGAATTGCAATATATCGATTGTTAAACCATTTAAACCTATGGAAAAGGATCGATAAACAGGGTGTTCGCAGCGAACATCTTAACAATCGATTCTTTATCATAGGTTTAAATGGCATAACAATCGATATATCGCAATTCACGCCACGCCACTGGAAGCATCCATTTTTTTTGCAATGTCTAAAATGAAACTTGAACACAACTTCGAAACTCGAGGAAAAAGTCGATGATTTTCTTATTGAGTGTCAAACGGAACGATGCTTTTCGCTTAGAACCCAGCATTGAACGGCAGTAAGAAAAAGAATCAACAATCCTAAATATTTATCCGCAGGGGAAGATCCCTGCTCATGTAGTAAATTCAACAATTACATTTTTCTTCCAATGTGAAAAATTCCTAAATTTGCTGTGCCGATCAAGTGTTTCGCTCAGGTTGCTATATCACTATTTTGTACCTATTTCTTTTCAATTTTCTCTTAATAAAGAGAGTAATCAATCATTTCTTTTTTTATGGACAAAGTGTGAAAAAAGATCACAACTCACCTTCGACGAACATCCAGTATATGTTTGTGAGGTGAAAATAATGTAAAATTACAATGAGGAAGGCGCAGACAACCTGGTCCGTCTGGAGGAACATCTGAAACAATAATTAAAGACTTAGTTCGAGTTCCCCGTCTGCTGCAAACAGAAACAAAGGGATTACCAGCAACAAAGAAATCTTGACACTTAAGCCCTGTAGGAGAGAGAAGGGATGTTCCTGAGGGATTTACGCGTTTCGGCTTGGGCTTCATTCCGCTTCGGGGAAAAGGAAATGCAATATTATTGATCGCGGCGAATCAACTTTCGGCGTTACACACTCGACTGTTATTTCGTTGATATCAATGCTGAGGGTTGGAAAATGCGCGTATTTCGATTGCGGCTTTCCAAGAATCTCTACTGTTGTTTCATTTCTTTAAAGAGGGAGCGAATGAGCGTCATTGCCTAAAATTTGCACACAGAACTGAAACAGGACGAAGAAGAGAGTTGATGAAGAGGCCACCGCCCGATTTCCTCCCGGCTTTGAGAAGGAAGAAAAATTGGCAACGTCGCAACAATTATGACCAGGAATGTAAAAAGTGAGAAAATGAGAGAGGAGCTTGGAGGACAAGGTGCATAAGTGCAGTTTTTGCTATTTCGAGAAATACGTGTTTGAAAGTTTGAAATTACAAGGATCCTTATGGCGGAGGCAAAATTCAAACTGACTTTTTTATGCTTAAAAATTGGAATGTGGTTGCGAATTTTTAATAAAATATGCATAAAGACAAGTTTTACTTGAAATCATTAATACCTTAATTTTTTCTAAAACTGCACTTATGCGCCTTGTCCTCCGAGCCCCTCAATTAATGAGCGTTAAAAAGACATTACCTCGCAAGTAGGTGATGGTGTACGTGTTAAAATGTCCTGAGAGTTTAAAGGGCCCCGCGTTTGTTCGGAAATTGCAGATCCTAGCAATGATTTGAAGTCCGCGTCAAATTTTTTGAAACGTAAAAATAGATTTTCAAAAATTATAAGAAAATGCCAGGTAAATTTTTGTGAGAAACAATTGAAACAAAATGAAGGAGGTCAATTTCACTGCTTTCCACTTTTCCAAATTTGATTGTGGAGAAAATCCATTTTATCATATTTTTTTAAGTTTTTTATTTTAATTTATTTAAGCACGCCCTTTGAACGTTTAGCTGAGTTTATGACACGACAAAGCTTCTTCTAGACGCCGATAAATATAGGGGCATTAGTGCGGTGATAATAAGAGATTGTAAAGGTATTGTAGAATTTTTGTAGATTGCTTTGTAGGTGTGTTATCAGGATAAGACGTGAGAGGTCTTCCTATTAAAAAATGACCTGGCGTCATTACGTCTCTTCAGGGGCGCTGGACAAGGGTACCAAAGGTCTTGAATTGAGCACAGCTTCAATTTGAGGGACAAGCTGCGTTAATTGCTGTAAAGTAAATATTCTTGCTCTTATTACTTTATACAATTGCGATTTGAATATTTTTATTGCTGACTCCCAAAGTCCACCATGATGAGGAGAATTGGGAGGGTCGAATTTCCATTCTGTCATGTAGCTGTGTCATGTTTTCTGGTCCGTTCCACCAAATTGTTGAAAGTTTCAAGCTTTCAGCATCTGTTCCTCTCGAAATTAGATCTGCGGAAGATCTGGATCTTAGTCCCTCGGAATTGACTGCGACTTTCTGCGCTCTACCGACTCAAGTAAAAATGAACGTTTCTTTAAAAACTCAAGCAGCTCTTGAAGCCTTGGGGGATCTTTTGTAGGCACCACCTTTTCCCATTCCGTCAGTGTGCTTTGATCGAATTTTGCAGTTGCTAAATGAACCACTAGTGGGTCCCAAGAGGTAGTATCCACCTTCAAAGCATTCAGTGATTGTACCGCCTGATTGATTTTGTTGTGTATATT